>JAUIMM010001910.1:0-322500 GCA_031769625.1 Taudactylus pleione | reverse complement strand
TCCCTGCCTATCTATCTATCTATCTATCTATCTATCTATCTATCTATCTATCTATCTATCTATCTATCTATCTATCTATCTGTCTGTCTGTCTGTCTGTCTATCTGTCTATCTCATATCTATCTTACGTCAGGACATCATGTCCCACTAAACCCCCAGCACTCCTCACCCTCCTTTCCCTGATCATTTCTCCCCATCCATCTTACCAACTCTAACATCTTTTTCCCCTGTATCAGGAGACGAAGTCATGGCCCTAATTTGAGTCCTACCCCCTACGCCTTCTCCCATTTTGCCCATCTCCTTAATCTCTCCCTCTTATCAGGCACTGTCCCTTCTGCATTCAAACATGCCTTTGTCTACCCCAGTGGTTCTCAAAGTCGGTCCTCGGGACCCCACACAGTTCACTTTTTCCAGGTCACCCAGCAGGTGCACAGGTGTATTCATTACTCACTGATACAGCTCATACATAGGACAGTTGCAGAGAGGGGGCTCCCCGGTAACCCCTGTAGGGGATGAGTGATACCTGATGCTGGGGCAGGTGATAATACAGCTCATACATAGGACAGGTGCAGAGAGGGGGCTCCCCAGCAACCCCTGTAGGGGATGAGTGATACCTGATGCTGGGGCAGGTGATAATGCAGCTCATGAATAGGACAGGTGCAGAGAGGGGGCTCCCCGGTAACCCCTGTAGGGGATGAGTGACAACTGATGCTGGGACAGGTGATAATACAGCTCATACATAGGACAGGTGCAGAGAGGGGGCTCCCCGGTAACCCCTGTAGGGGATGAGTGACACCTGATGCTGGGATAGGTGATAATACAGCTCATACATAGGACAGGTGCAGAGAGGGGGCTCCCCGGTAACCCCTGTAGTGGATGAGTGACACCTGATGCTGTGTCAGATGATAATACAGCTCATACATAGGACAGGTGCAGAGAGGGACTCCCCGGTAACCCCTGTAGGGGATGAGTGATACCTGATGCTGGGGCAGGTGATGATGCAGCTCATACATAGGACAGGTGCAGAGAGGGGGCTCCCCGGTAACCCCTGTAGAGGATGAGTGACACCTGATGCTGGGGCAGGTGATATTACAGCTCATACATAAGACAGGTGTAGAGAGGGGGCTCCCCAGTATACCCCTGTAGGGGATGAGTGCCACCTGATGCTGGGGCAGGTGATGATGCAGCTCATACATAGGACAGGTGCAGAGAGGGGGCTCCACGGTAATCCCTGTAGGGGATGAGTGATACCTGATGCTGGGGCAGGTGATAACACAGCTCATACAAAGGACAGGTGCAGAGAGGGGGCTCCCCGGTAACCCCTGTAGGGGATGAGTGATACCTGATGCTGGGGCAGGTGATATTACAGCTCATACATAAGACAGGTGTAGAGAGGGGGCTCCCCAGTATACCCCTGTAGGGGATGAGTGCCACCTGATGCTGGGGCAGGTGATGATGCAGCTCATACATAGGACAGGTGCAGAGAGGGGGCTCCCCGGTAATCCCTGTAGGGGATGAGTGATACCTGATGCTGGGGCAGGTGATGATGCAGCTTATACATAGGACAGGTGCAGAGAGGAGCTCCCCGGTAACCCCTGTAGGGGATGAGTGATACCTGATGCTGGGGCAGGTGATAAAGCAGCTCATACATAGGACAGGTGCAGAGAGGGGGCTCCCCGGTAACCCCTGTAGGGGATGAGTGATACCTGATGCTGGGACAGGTGATAATACAGCTCATACATAGGACAGGTGCAGAGAGGGGGCTTCCCGGTAACCCCTGTAGGGGAAGAGTGATACCTGATGCTGTGCAAGCTGATAATACAGATCATACATAGGACAGATGCAGAGAGGGGGCTCCCCAGTAACCCCTGTAGGGGATGAGTGATACCTGATGCTGGGGCAGGTGATAATACAGCTCATACATAGGACAGGTGCAGAGAGGGGGCTCCCCGGTAACCCCTGTAGGGGATGAGTGACACCTGATGCTGGGGCAGGTGATAATACAGCTCATACATAGGACGGGTGCAGAGAGGTGGTCCCCGGTAACCCGTGTAAGAGATGAGAGATACCTGATGCTGGGGCAGGTGATAATACAGCTCATACATAGGACAGGTGCAGAGAGGGGGCTCCCCGGTAACCCCTGTAGGAGATGAGTGATACCTGATGCTGGGGCAGGTGATAATGCAGCTCATACATAGGACAGGTGCAGAGAGGGGGCTCCCCGGTAACCCCTGTAGGGGATGAGTGATACCTGATGCTGGGGCAGGTGATAATGCAGCTCATACATAGGACAGGTGCAGAGAAGGGGCTCCCCGGTAACCCCTTTAGGGGATGAGTGATACCTGATGCTGGGGCAGGTGATGATGCAGCTCATACATAGGACAGGTGCAGAGAGGGGGCTCCCCGGTAACCCCTGTAGAGGATGAGTGATACCTGATGCTGGGACAGGTGATAATACAGCTCATACATAGGACAGGTGCAGAGAGGGGGCTCCCCGGTAACCCCTGTAGAGGATGAGTGATACTTGATGCTGGGGCAGGTGATAATACAGCTCATACATAGGACAGGTGCAGAGAGGGGCTCCCCGGTAACCCCTTTAGGGGATGAGTGATACTTGATGCTGGGGCAGGTGATAATGCAGCTCATACATAGGACAGGTGCAGAGAGGGGGCTCCCCGGTAACCCCTGTAGGGGATGAGTGATACCTGATGCTGGGGCAGGTGATAATACAGCTTATACATAGGACAGGTACAGATAGGGGGCTCCCTGGTAACCCCTGTAGGGGATGAGTGACACCTGATGCTGGGGCAGGTGATAATACAGCTCATACATAGGACAGGTGCAGAGAAGGGGCTCCCCGGTAACCCCTGAAGGGGATGAGTGATACCTGATGCTGGGGCAGGTGATAATACAGCTCATACATAGGACGGGTGTAGAGAGGGGGTCCCCAGTAACCCCTGTAAGAGATGAGAGATACCTGATGCTGGGGCAGGTGATAATGCAGCTCATACATAGGACAGGTGTAGAGAGGGGGTTCCCGGTAACCCCTGTAGGGGATCAGTGATACCTGATGCTGGGGCAGGTGATAATGCAGCTCATACAAAGGACAGGTGCAGAGAGGGGGCTCTCCGGTAACCCCTGTAGGGGATCAGTGATACCTGATGCTGGGGCAGGTGATAATGCAGCTCATACAAATGACAGGTGCAGAGAGGGGGCTCCCCGGTAACCCCTGTAGGGGATGATTTATACCTGATGCTGGGACAGGTGATAATACAGCTCATACATAGGACAGGTGCAGAGAGGGGGCTCCCCGGTAACCCCTGTAGGGGATGAGTGATACCTGATGCTGGGGCAGGTGATAATGCAGCTCATACAGAGGACAGGTGCAGAGAGGGGGCTCCCCGGAAACCCTGTAGGGGATGAGTGATACCTGATGCTGGGACAGGTGATGATACATCTCATACATAGGACAGGTGCAGAGAGGGGGCTCCCCAGCAACCCCTGAAGGGGATGAGTGATACCTGATGCTGGGGCAAGTGATAATACAGCTCATACATAGGACACGTGCAGAGAGGGGGCTCCCCGGTAACCCCTGTAAGAGATGAGTGATACCTGATGCTGGGACAGGTGATGATACATCTCATACATAGGACAGGTGTAGAGAGGGTGTCCCCGGTAACCCCTGTAAGGGATCAGTGATACCTGATGCTGGGGCAGGTGATAATGCAGCTCATACATAGGACAGGTGCAGAGAGGGGGTCCCTGGTAACCCCTGTAGGGGATGAGTGATACCTGATGCTGGGGCAGGTGATAATACAGCTCATACATAGGACAGGTGCAGAGGGGGGCTCCCCGGTAACCCCTGTAGGGGATGAGTGATACCTGATGCTGGGGCAGGTGATAATACAGCTCATACATAGGACAGGTGCAGAGAGGGGGCTCCCCGGTAACCCCTGTAGGGGAGGAGTGATACCTGATGCTGGGGCAGGTGATAATACAGCTCATACATAGGACAGGTGCAGAGAGGGGGTCCCCGGTAACCCCTGTAGGGGATGAGTATCACCTGATGATGGGGCAGGTGATTATACAGCTCTTACATAGGACAGGTACAGAGAGGGGGCTCCCCGGTAACCCCTGTAGGAGATGAGTGATACTTTATGCTGGGGCAGGTGATAATACAGCTCATACATAGGACAGGTGCAGAGAGGGGGCTCCCCGGTAACCCCTGTAGGAGATGAGTGATACCTGATGCTGGGGCAGGTGATAATGCAGCTCATACATAGGACAGGTGCAGAGAGTGGGTCCCCGGTAACCCCTGTAGGGGATGTGTGACACCTGATGCTGGGGCAGGTGATAACACAGCTCATACATAGGACAGGTGCAGAGAGGGGGCTCCCCGGTAACCCCTGTAGGAGATGAGTGATACCTGATGCTGGGGCAGGTGATATTACAGCTCATACATAGGACAGGTGCAGAGAGGGGGCTCCGCGGTAACCCCTGTAGGAGATTAGTTATACCTGATGCTGGGACAGGTGATAATACAGCTCATACATAGGACAGGTGCAGAGAGGGGGCTCCCCGGTAACCCCTGTAAGAGATGAGTGATACCTGATGCTGGGACAGGTGATGATACATCTCATACATAGGACAGGTGTAGAGAGGGTGTCCCCAGCAACCCCTGTAGGGGATGATTTATACCTGATGCTGGGACAGGTGATAATACAGCTCATACATAGGACAGGTGCAGAGAGGGGGCTCCCCGGTAACCCCTGTAGGGGATGAGTGACACTTGATGCTGGGGCAGGTGATGATGCAGCTCATACATAGGACAGGTGCAGAGAGGGGGCTCCCCGGTAACCCCTGTAGGGGATGAGTGATACCTGATGCTGGGACAGGTGATGATACATCTCATACATAGGACAGGTGCAGAGAGGGGGCTCCCCGGTAACCCCTGTAGGGGATGAGTGATACCTGATGCTGGGGCAAGTGATAATACAGCTCATACATAGGACAGGTGCAGAGAGGGGGCTCCCCGGTAACCCCTGTAAGAGATGAGAGATACCTGAGGCTGGGGCAGGTGATAATGCAGCTCATACATAGGACAGGTGCAGAGAGGGGGCTCCCCGGTAACCCCTGTAGGAGATGAGTGATACCTGATGCTGGGGCAGGTGATAATGCAGCTTATACATAGGACAGGTGTAGAGAGGGGGTGCCCGGTAACCCCTGTAAGGGATCAGTGATACCTGATGCTGGGACAGGTGATAATGCAGCTCATACATAGGACAGGTGCAGAGAGGGGTTCCCTGGTAACCCCTGTAGGGGATGAGTGATACCTGATGCTGGGACAGGTGATAATACAGCTCATACATAGGACAGGTGCAGAGGGGGGCTCCCCGGTAACCCCTGTAGGGGATGAGTGATACCTGATGCTGGGGCAGGTGATAATACAGCTCATACATAGGACAGGTGCAGAGAGGGGGCTCCCCGGTAACCCCTGTAGGGGAGGAGTGATACCTGATGCTGGGGCAGGTGATAATACAGCTCATACATAGGACAGGTGCAGAGAGGGGGTCCCCGGTAACCCCTGTAGGGGATGAGTATCACCTGATGATGGGGCAGGTGATTATACAGCTCTTACATAGGACAGGTACAGAGAGGGGGCTCCCCGATAACCCCTGTAGGAGGTGAGTGATACTTGATGCTTTGGCAGGTGATAATACAGCTCATACATAGGACAGGTGCAGAGAGGGGGCTCCCTGGTAACCCCTGTAGGAGATGAGTGATACCTGATGCTGGGGCAGGTGATAATGCAGCTCATACATAGGACAGGTGCAGAGAGTGGGTGCCCGGTAACCCCTGTCGGGGATGTGTGACACCTGATGCTGGGGCAGGTGATAATGCAGCTCATACATAGGACAGGTGCAGAGAGGGGGCTCCCCAGTAACCCCTGTAGGGGATGAGTGATACCTGATGCTGGGGCAGGTGATAACACAGCTCATACATAGGACAGGTGCAGAGAGGGTGCTCCCCGGTAACCCCTGTAGGAGATGAGTGATACCTGATGCTGGGGCAGGTGATAATACAGCTCATACATAGGACAGGTGCAGAGAGGGTGCTCCGCGGTAACCCCTGTAGGAGATGAGTGATACCTGATGCTGGGGCAGGTGATATTACAGCTCATACATAGGACAGGTGCAGAGAGGGGGCTCCCCGGTAACCCCTGTAGGAGATTAGTGATACCTGATGCTGGGACAGGTGATAATACAGCTCATACATAGGACGGGTGCAGAGAGGGGGCTCCCCGGTAACCCCTGTAGGGGATGAGTGATACCTGATGCTGGGGCAGGTGATAATACAGCTCATACATAGGACAGGTGCAGAGAGGGGGCTCCCCGGTAATCCCTGTAGGGGATGAGTGATACCTGATGCTGGGGCAGGTGATAATACAGCTCATACATAGGACAGGTGCAGAGAGGGGGCTCCCCGGTAATCACTGTAGGAGATCAGTGACACCTGATGCTGGGGCAGGTGATAATACAGATCATACAAAGGACAGGTGCTGAGAGGGGGCTCCCCGGTAACCCCTGTTGGAGATGAGTGATACCTGATGCTGGGGCAGGTGATGATACAGCTCATACATAAGACAGGTGCAGAGAGGGACTCCCCTGTAACCCCTGTAGGAGATGAGTGATACCTGATGCTGGGGCAGGTGATAATACAACTCATACATAGGACAGGTGCAGAGAGGGGGCTCCCCGGTAACTCCTGTAGGGGATGAGTGATACCTGATTCTGGTTCAGGTGATGATGCAGCTCATACATAAGACAGGTGCAGAGAGGGACTTCCTGGTAACCCCTTTGGTGGATGAGTGACACTTGATGCTGGGGCAGGTGATGATGCAGCTCATACATAGGACAGGTGCAGAGAGGGGGCTCCCCGGTAACCCCTGTAGGGATGAGTGATACCTGATGCTGGGGCAGGTGATAATACAGCTCATACATAGGACAGGTGCAGAGAGGGGGCTCCCCGGTAACCCCTGTAGGGGATGAGTGACACCTGATGCTGGGGCAGGTGATAATACAGCTCATACATAGGACAGGTGCAGAGAGGGGGCTCCCCGGTAACCCCTGTAGGGGATGAGTGACACCTGATGCTGGGGCAGGTGATAATACAGCTCATACAGAGGACAGGTGCAGAGAGGGGGCTCCCCGGTAACCCCTGTAGGGGATGAGTGATACCTGATGCTGGGGCAGGTGATAATACAGCTCATACATAGGACAGGTGCAGAGAGGGGGTCCCCGGTAACCCCTGTAGGGGATGAGTGATACCTGATGCTGGGGCAGGTGATGATGCAGCTCATACATAGGACAGGTGCAGAGAGGGGGCTCCCCGTTAACCCCTTTGGAGGATGAGTGACACTTGATGCTGGGGCAGGTGATGATGCAGCTCATACATAGGACAGGTGCAGAGAGGGGCTTCCCGGTAACCCCTGTAGGGGATGAGTGACACCTGATGCTGGGGCAGGTGATGATGCAGCTCATACATAGGACAGGTGCAGAGAGGGGGCTCCCCGGTAACCCCTGTAGGGATGAGTGATACCTGATGCTGGGGCAGGTGATAATACAGCTCATACATAGGACAGGTGCAGAGAGGGGGCTCCCCGGTAACCCCTGTAGGGGATGAGTGACACCTGATGCTGGGGCAGGTGATAATACAGCTCATACATAGGACAGGTGCAGAGAGGGGCTCCCCGGTAACCCCTGTAGGGGATCAGTGATACCTGATGCTGGGGCAGGTGATGATACAGCTCATACATAAGACAGGTGCAGAGAGGGACTCCCCGGTAACCCCTGTAGGAGATGAGTGATACCTGATGCTGGGGCAGGTGATAATACAGCTCATACATAGGACAGGTGCAGAGAGGGGGCTCCCCGGTAACTCCTGTAGGGGATGAGTGATACCTGATTCTGGTTCAGGTGATGATGCAGCTCATACATAAGACAGGTGCAGAGAGGGACTCCCCGGTAACCCCTTTGGTGGATGAGTGACACTTGATGCTGGGGCAGGTGATGATGCAGCTCATACATAGGACAGGTGCAGAGAGGGGCTCCCCGGTAACCCCTGTAGGGGATGAGTGACACCTGATGCTGGGGCAGGTGATGATGCAGCTCATACATAGGACAGGTGCAGAGAGGGGGCTCCCCGGTAACCCCTGTAGGGATGAGTGATACCTGATGCTGGGGCAGGTGATAATACAGCTCATACATAGGACAGGTGCAGAGAGGGGGCTCCCCGGTAACCCCTGTAGGGGATGAGTGACACCTGATGCTGGGGCAGGTGATAATACAGCTCATACATAGGACAGGTGCAGAGAGGGGGCTCCCCGGTAACCCCTGTAGGGGATGAGTGATACCTGATGCTGGGGCAGGTGATAATACAGCTCATACATAGGACAGGTGCAGAGAGGGGGTCCCCGGTAACCCCTGTAGGGGATGAGTGATACCTGATGCTGGGGCAGGTGATGATGCAGCTCATACATAGGACAGGTGCAGAGAGGGGGCTCCCCGTTAACCCCTTTGGTGGATGAGTGACACTTGATGCTGGGGCAGGTGATGATGCAGCTCATACATAGGACAGGTGCAGAGAGGGGCTTCCCGGTAACCCCTGTAGGGGATGAGTGACACCTGATGCTGGGGCAGGTGATGATGCAGCTCATACATAGGACAGGTGCAGAGAGGGGGCTCCCCGGTAACCCCTGTAGGGATGAGTGATACCTGATGCTGGGGCAGGTGATAATACAGCTCATACATAGGACAGGTGCAGAGAGGGGGCTCCCCGGTAACCCCTGTAGGGGATGAGTGACACCTGATGCTGGGGCAGGTGATAATACAGCTCATACATAGGACAGGTGCAGAGAGGGGGCTCCCCGGTAACCCCTGTACTGAGTGAGTGGGGGGATGTAGGAACTGTAACATGCTCTGCTCTATATTCTCACGGTCTCCTCCTAGTGTAATGCTGCCGACAATGTAACTAACAACAAGGAGCCCTATATCTGTCATTATTATTAGTACTGATCTTCTGTCTACCTGCCTGCCCAGGAACTACAAGACCCAGCATGATGTGTCATGCATGCTGAGCTGTGGAAACAGAGTTTGTCCAAGCCTCTCCTATGATATGCCTGATGCGTCATCAGAGACATAACACCTATAGTGCCTCCACTGTACAGCCAGGCCAGTCATCATGTACTGTACAGCCAGGCCAGTCATCATGTACTGTACAGCCAGGCCAGTCATCATGTACTGTACAGCCAGGCCAGTTATCATGTACTGTACAGCCAGGCCAGTCATCATGTACTGTACAGCCAGGCCAGTCACCATGTACTGTACAGCCAGGCCAGTTACCATGTACTGTACAGCCAGGCCAGTCATCATGTACTGTACAGCCAGGCCAGTCATCATGTACTGTACAGCCAGGCCAGTCATCATGTACTGTACAGCCAGGCCAGTCACCATGTACTGTACAGCCAGGCCAGTCACCATGTACTGTACAGCCAGGCCAGTCATCATGTACTGTACAGCCAGGCCAGTCACCATGTACTGTACAGCCAGGCCAGTTACCATGTACTGTACAGCCAGGCCAGTCATCATGTACTGTACAGCCAGGCCAGTCATCATGTACTGTACAGCCAGGCCAGTCACCATGTACTGTACAGCCAGGCCAGTCACCATGTACTGTACAGCCAGGCCAGTCATCATGTACTGTACAGCCAGGCCAGTTACCATGTACTGTACAGCCAGGCCAGTCATCATGTACTGTAACTGTACAGCAAGTCAGAGAGTGCCCACACCTCCATAACTCCCCCCCCCCCGGATATCAGTGCTCTCTAGCAGGCAGAGAGTAACTACATTAGGGGGCAGTGGGAGGGCAGATGTGCAGCTGTGTGGACCCTCTCCCACCCCCAGCCAAGGACACTGGTCACAGCCCCCTGTGATGGGGACCCCCTTCTATTCCTCACCCCCGGGTGCTACATTTCCCAGGTCCTTACCACAGGGTGAGATTTTACAGCTCTGTAAGCGAAATACATTAGCAGAGTACACACAGCTAATGGGAAACAAAGTGGCCAATTACCCTCATTAATTACCACGTAGCCCCAGTGCTAGGGAGCTGCAGCCTGCTGCCACTGCATGAAGGGGTTAATTCGCTGCTGCAGCCCTTGCTGGGGAGGGGACTTAATGACCCTCTAATACTGCATCAGTGATTAGGGCAGAACTTTATATATATATTCCCTTGTGGAAGCATAGCTGGATAGCTGGGCAAAACTATTACGCTATTATAGAACTACAAGTCCCGGCATAACCTACCCGCCTGACTGACAGTTGGGGAGCCCGCTCCCGTCTCAGCGTTGTGTTGAGAGGACCCCACAATATACTTATAGGATTAGGGGATTAGGAGACTTTTACATCGACTCAATACTTATTAATCCAACTTTTTTTCGCTAGAGTGACCGGACACTATCGTACCAGGAATAATAATGACAATAAATATATATATGGTTTAATACAAATCGATTAATTGCAATTGTTCCCCGAGTGACGCCTGTTTGCCCGATTATATATATATATATATATCTATAAATATATATATATATATATATATATATATATATATATATATAAAGCAGAAAGGAGTGCCACTTGCTTGCTACTATGTTTATTTGTAATACACACACGTACGTACATATATGTACACAAACACGCAAACACACGCACACACACACGTTTGTATACGCATCTTTTGTTGTTGGAAAATAAAATACAACAATAGTAAATAGACAGAAATGAATGAATACATTTTACAAACGACCGTTTTGTTTGCTTTTATCAATAGAGCAGAATGATCCCATTAATATGGAGAATAGAGGTTGGGGTATAAGATGGGATGAAACGCTGGGGAACAAGGAACGTGTAAGAGCTGAGGCGGTATCACTGCTAGTTACATATATTATATATATTGTGAGTATCAGTCACCTTATAGACAGTCACTGGTGATCCATTATTCATCTCCTAATTGTGATGATTACACAGTAATATCAACACACACTCCTTATACACAGTACTGCTATAGCACAAAGCCACAGAGATAATAATAATAATAATAATAATAATAATAATAATAATAATAATAATAATCTAGGATAAAAGTTAAATCAAATATTTGACATAAAACCTTTTAAATATTTAAAACGATTTTTTTTCAACTATTTCATTACAATGCAAAAATTCTGTAGATTTATGTTGTAATAATTCCGTTTTATTGTGTACATTAACGAAATAGGTTATCCCTGATTTTTTTTTAATGTATTTACTTATAATGTAGTAATTCACAGCTCCATTGTGTTTTGTATCTAAATATATCACGTGTATTTATCATGCGATATGTGGTATAAAGGTATAGCCCATTCCACCCATTTAATACAGATTACAGTATAAACCGAAACATAATAATATCTATCCTATTGCAGAATAATCCTCACATCCCCAGGAGTAGTAATTATATATATATATATATATATATATATATATATATATATTATAATAGAGTGTATAATATAAAGCTCTGTCCTATTTAACGCCTGCTGTTAGAACATCCATCTACCCTGTAATAACTATATATTTAGGGTCCCCCCCCCCCCCCCTGGAGAATTACAGGATCCTCACCAGTAATTATTGTGGTAACAGTGATTTATAATTATATAACAATTATCTGTGATCACAATACTCGGTGGGACCTTCCACTGATAATAATAATAATAATCTGCGTTACAGGACATATGATGTCTGATCCTATTGTAGACTATTTATATTAAATCGTTGCAATATTGAAAAAAAAATGATTATATAAAAATAAATAGAAATATTCTCAGTCCCCCGGATTGGATGCTTCATTAGTGTCACAGTTGATTGGAATTTGAGTGCTTAGTGCATTTATGCAGATTGCTCATAATTATCCATTATTTGGAGGTAAAGAAAATGTGTGAGATGTTTACCTGGATGCGGTAACTTTTCGTCCATTAAATAATGACATAGAGGAATCTGTTTATTTTTTTATATCATTATTTTATGTATTAAAAGGCTGAATGGGCTGGGCTGAGAGGTGAAGGGGTTCCTGTGGACGTGGGGTCAGGATACCCCCTCTCCCTGGCTGTGATGGCAGGGGTGGACATGCTCATTTCCTCTCCCCTCCCCTCAGGCAGAGGGAAGTTTTGTTTGTTAAGAACTGTGGAGTGTGAACTCCCCCCTCACCCTTCTCCTAACTCTGCTCCATTTACATACTAATGGATTATTAGCATTTCACAGTGCAGGGAGGTGGATATAAGGCTGGTGCCCCCCTCCCATGGCCAGCTATAGCAGTGACCTGTGCCAAGCACACACCACCTCCACCTGAGGATATAACCGGCCTGAGTGCTGCCACCATGCTTTACAACCCAGTCTTCCCTGGCTTCGGGCACCACCTGGCACAGAACCCCGCCATGCCTGTGGCCAGTGAGGTGCAGAGGAGCCCCAAGCTCTCCTTCAACATTGACTCCCTCCTCTCCAAGCCAGACAAACCAGCTCCCAAATCTGGCTGGCAGCCCCCATCGCCCCCCGCCATGTCCTACAGGTACTCCTATGGAGCCATGCCCTACCCTCCGGTGTGGCTGTACAAGCCGGCAGGGGGCTACAGCAATTTCATCCAGACGCAGCCGCAAGTCGCAGTGCCCAGAGGAGAGTGCCCCTGCTCCGACCCCCTGTGCAAGGACAGAGGTAAGCCCTGACTACTACATTAATGCATTCAGCTGTGTCTATATATATATATATATATATATATATATATATATATATATATATATATATATATATATATACACATACCAAGATTCTTATGGTATGTTATAGAGGATCAGAGCATGTCTGCAGAGTCTGAGGTTGGGGGTGTTATACGGTATACTGTAGTATGTGTCACTGTTGGACAGATCACTTTGCACGGTAGATGCTTGGCTTGTGCTCGGTATATGGATTGAATGTGCTCATGGCGCCCTCTTCTGTCCCTTGCAGGACTTGCATACACACACTGTGACAACGGGGCCATCGGGGCTCTGTCTTGGAGGACCGGTCCCTGCAAGATGAAGAGAATCAGGACTGTGTTCACCCCCGAGCAGCTGGAAAGGCTGGAGAAGGAGTTCCTGAAGCAGCAGTACATGGTGGGCACCGAGAGGGTGGACCTGGCCACCACCCTGAACCTCACAGAAACTCAGGTAAGAGGCACCTCCAGATCTTTAGTAGGAGCAGAAGATCTAATACCTCTTGCCTTCATGTAGGTCTTCAAGAAGAGTGCATTGTATGGGTCCATGCTAGGAGAGTCCAACTTTTTTTTTGTTTTTGTCTTGTGGGTATTGTTACTATATAAACCAGTTTCCCCAGAGTGTTGCAGTTTGTGGCGCTGAGTGTCGATTTTCCACGTTGATCCCAGAATTCCTTGCTGATCATTATATTCACATGGTTAGGCAGCGGTGGGTGGGGTGGCGTGAGGATTGTGTGGGGGTTGTTACATTATCCCATTGGTTGGAAGTTTTGCAACTCTTGGTGTTGAACATGGAGCAAATTGCCAAACTTACATCCACTGACTGAACAGCTCTTTTTAAATTCATTTATAATACATATTCATTCCATTATATACTGTATATTCATTTATAATATATATAGTTTTTTATTTCCATCTTGTAGGTAAAAGTCTGGTTCCAGAACCGTCGCATCAAGTGGAGGAAACAGAGTTTGGAACAGAAGAAGGCCAAACTTTCCCAATACGGCGTTCTCCCCGCCGAAAGCTCGGATCACACCGACGAGAGGGAGCTGGAGGATGACGTGGATGTAGAACTCTAGGTTACATGGTCTAAGCTCTCATGTCTCCTGAATTGTAGACCACTAGAACTTTTTTGACTTTTCAGGCTGACTGGATGATTAGGTCTAGTAAAAGCTGCCTGAAGACTACAACAGGAGGGATCAAGTTTTACTCTTCTGCCAAAAAAAAGAAAATAAATAGCACTAAAGACAAGGTTAAGGACACACATAAAGGGACGACAAACTGGTGAGCGTAATAACCAGCCCTCTTTCCGTCCCCTCCAAGCCATATAAAGACCAAGGTGCTACCATGGTACTGGTTTCACTAAGGACACATACCTTAGCAGTGACCTGGACGGCGGATGGACCCTTGCCCATCACTGCGTGTTGTTGACAAGGACCTACTTCATCCGTAGAATGTTCTTTAAGTTGTATATCGCTGAGCGATTGTCATTGGACGTTAATGATGTGACCCAGCACTTTGGTGCCCTAGTTTTATAGACTGGGTGAAGTATGAGAAGGGACACAGGAGAATTTTTGGGGGCTCCATGGGTCCAAGGAACGATATATATATATATTTTTTACATGTCTTCCGTAAATTAACAAATCATAGTTTTATAATGATCTGATCTAAGTAAGGGATGGTATCTGGGGTAAGTTGGTCTCTTACCAGTTGCCTAACCTTTCTTACCAAAAAATAAAAAATAATAAAACAAAATAATCAGGCGCTGGCACACTCGGCAAAGTACAATAAGGCACCTGCTCAGTGTGTGCATGTACCTTATTTTCTTGTAGACTGTTCTGGTAACTGTGTTACTGTTCTTCTTTATGTGCCGGAGGAGTTGAGGTAAAGCAGCCTCCGCACCCTGGGACTTTATGTGTGGCTTGATTTAAAGTTCCGGACTTCTCCGGTACAGCCGTCCATTAAGTCCCTGGGGGCCTGTTCCTGCAGTTAGAGGCTTCTATAACTTCCATAATAAAGATGTCACTTTCTGGAAAATGTATTTAGCTTCAAGTATTCCTCCGTTTTGCGGTAGATGTCTTCATTGCTTGATATGTGCAATGCTCTGATTGTATTGTCAACATGTTATAATTTACTGGAGCAAAGAGTCGGTAAATGACGAGACGTCATGGGGCGGAGGCCAAGGTAGCCTGTAATAATGACTGTACATACTGTTACTTTATTTATATAAAACATAATGTATACTGTAATTTATTTATTTGATTTGCATTTTTATAAAAATACTTTTCACACTTTTACACCCCTGGCTGATTGTTGTGGTTTAATCTCACACCAATGAGTGCTTTTAAAAACTGGTATTGTAAGAAATGTAGGCGGGGATCCTTAGTACATATGAATGACTACTGATTGGTATTTTTTTTTCCCCTGCATTAAACAGACTCAGCTAATTCAACCTCATTTACATATTCATGCCATAAAATGAAGAAACCATTCTGCCATGATGGGCGGAGTGAGTGGTCTTACTTGGACAGGCGACTGGAATTTGGATTTTGGTTAGAAAATCAAATGTGCACAGAAATACAAATTTTATATATATATAATTATGTGTGTATAGCGCACACAAAACCAGGATAGGCTGCTGTGGTCGGGATGCCGGTGGTCAGGATGCCGGGATTCTGACAGGTGTCGGGATTTCGGCCCCAGGCATTCTGAGCGCCGGAATCCCCGCGGTCGGGATTAGGACCGCATCCCCATGAGAATATTTGTAGCTTCCAATGGAACTAAAAGAGTGTTCTGAGAATAGGGACCCAGAGACCCTCCAGCGTCCTTCTACGCATGCACAGAATGCCGCGCGTACCACGGGGTTGCTGGGAGGGATCTGATTGGATTCCTCTTACAGCACTCTGCAGAAAGAAGCCCATAGGCTTCTATAGGTAACGCCATCGGGTGGAGTTACCCACCGCAAACATGCACTCCGGGGCTTGGTGCATATGACAAATGCGGTCAAACTCGCATTTTCGGGGTTTGCTCGCATTATTCCCTTTCCTACATCTCGCTGATTATATAGATAGATATGGGATGCAGCATAAAAACTACACAGATAGTATATAGATATGTTATAGAGAGATAGATATTAAATATAGGGGCCTACTCATCATCGGTGATGAAGTATTCACCTCGCCGCAGGGAATACTTAACATTCATCATTGCTCCGGTGTGGGGACAGCTGCTGTAAAAAGCAGCTGTCCCTGTGATTAGTAGGGGAGCTACAGAATGATCTGCGTTACTTACCTGTCCCCCGTCGCCGCATGTATGAGGTCATGTGTGCGCAAAACCGCCGGAGAGTCAGTGAGGAGGGATCTACTCGGACCACTCTTCGCATTCACGGGACTACTTCCCATAGAAAGGAGAGGGGCTACGAGAACAAGTGCCATCTGAAGATGGTGCTTGTTCTCGCAGGTAAACACAGAAAACTTTCATTTTTCGGAGTTTGCTGAATGTCAGGTGGTCCTATCGGACCCCTGATTATAAATGGCCCTGTAACCTAAATATTCATGGTTAACGAGCCATTTATTATATGATGAATACGCCCCATATTTTCATGCCACTGATTTTTATGAAGTAGTTCTGTATATATGTTTCCTTGAGCCAAAATAGATAGATATGAGATAGATAGATAGATATGAGATAGATAATGTAGATAGATAGGTAGTTAGATATGAGATAGAAAGATAGATAGGTAGTTAGATATGAGATAGAAAGATATGAGATAGATAGATAGATATGAGATAGATAGATAATGTAGATAGATAGATAGATATGAGATAGATAGATAGATATGAGATAGATAATGTAGATAGATAGATATGAGATAGATAGATATAAGATAGATAGATAGATATGAGATAGATAAGGTAGATAGATAGATAGATAGATAGATAGATAGATAGATAGATAGATAGATAGATATGAGATAGATAGATATGAGATAGATAATGTAGATAGATAGATAGTTAGATATGAGATAGAGAGATAGATATGATATACATAATGTAGATAGATATTTAGATATGAGATAGATAATGTAGATAGATAGTTAGATATGAGATAGATAGATATGAGATAGATAATGTAGATAGATAGTTAGATATGAGATAGATAGATAGTTAGATATGAGATAGAGAGATAGATAAATATGAGACAGATAATGTAGGTAGATAGCTAGTTAGATATGAGATAGATAGATAGATATGAGATAGATAATGTAGATAGATAGATAGTTAGATATGAGATAGAGAGATAGATAGATATGAGATAGATAGATATAAGATACATAGATAGATATGAGATAGGTAGATAGTTAGATATGAGATACATATGAGATAGATAAATAGATATGAGATAGATAGTTAGATAAATAGATAGATATGAGATAGATAGATAGATAGATATGAGTTAGAGAGATAGATAGATAGATAGATATGGGATAGATAGATAGATATGAGATAGATAGACAGATAGATAGATATGGGATAGATAGATAGATAGATAGATATGAGATAGATAGATATGAGATAGATAGACAGATAGATAGATATGGGATAGATAGATATGGGATAGATAGATAGATAGATAGATACTGTGGCGGGCTGGACCGGGGGGGCAGGGTGCCATGTGCCCCCCGGGCCGCAGCGTCATGCGGGCCGTGGGCAGTCTGTGTCACTGTGACACAGACTGCACCGCGTGTGTAGCGCTGACCGGACGGAGTTCGGTCAGCGATACACAAGTGACAAAAACACAGCCGCCGGCTCCGGCAGCTGTGTGTTTGTTTTGATCAGCAGCCAATGAGAGTCTGTCAGACTCTCATTAGCTGCTGCTGCGCCCACTGCAGGAGCCGCTCCATCTTCCGGCTCCAGCGGTGGGCAATGGGAGAGGCGTCATGATGTCATGACGTCTCTCCCATAATGCAGAGCGGCCCAGCCCGGGAAGGACAGACGGAGGAGCGGATGGCGACGACGGGAGCGGGGATTCAGGTAAGGGTTTTTTTTGTATTACATGTGTCTACTGGGGGAGGGGCGGGCACTACAAGGGGGAGACCACTACTGGGGGCACTACAAGGGGGGGGACTACTGCTACTGGGGGCAATACAAGGGGGGGACTACTACTACTGGGGGCACTACAAGGGGGGAACCACTACTGGAGGCACTGCAAGGGGGGGGACTATTACTACTGGGGGCAATACAAGGGGGGGACTACTACTACTGGGGGCAATACAAGGGGGGACTACTACTACTGGGGGCACTACAAGGGGGGGACTACTACTACTACTGGGGCACTACAAGGGGGGAACCACTACTGGAGGCACTGCAAGAGGGGGACTGCTACTACTGGGGGCAATACAAGGGGGGGACTACTACCACTGGGGGGACTACTACTACTGGGGGCACTACAAAGGGTGAACCACTACTGGGGGCACTACAAGAGGGAGGGGCCACTACTGGGGGCACTGCAAGAGGGAGACCACTACTGGGGGCACTACAAGAGGGAGACCACTACTGGGGGCACTACAAGGGGGAGATCACTACAAGGGGGGGGCACTACAAGGGGGGACCACTACTGGCGGCACTGCAAGGTAGAGACCACTACTGGGGATTGTTACTGGGGGCACTTCAAGGGGGGACTAAAACTGAGGGACTACTACTCGGGGTACTACAAGGGGAGTACTACTACTACTAGGGGCACTACAAGGGAGGACTACTACTACTAGGGGCACTACAAGGGGAGGGGACAAGTACTAGGGGCACTGCATAGGGGGGAGGGGACTACTACTAGGGGCACTACATAGGGGAGAGGGGACTACCACTGGGGGCACTGCATCGAGGGACCACTGCTGGGGGCTCTATAAAAAGGGCAATACTGGGGGTACTGCATAGGGGGGAGACTACAACTGGGGCCACTATTTAAGGGGCACTGCATAAGGGTTACCACTATTGGGGGCACTGCATGGGGGTGGACTGCTACTGGGGGCACTATATAAGGGGCACTGCATAGGCGGTACCACTACTGGGGGCACTATATAAGGGGCTTACTACTGGGGGCACAAGGGGCACTGCACAGGGGCGACCACTCCTGGGGGCACTGTATAAGGGGCACTGCATAGGGGAGATCACTACTGGGGCACTACTGGAGGCCTGCATAATGGGGTCCTCTCCTGGGGCACAGGGTTGTACTGCATATGGGCACCACGATGGGGCTGCCCCTAATCTTTATTTTTACTTTACATTAATCCCATATGGACCCACTTCCTCCCTGGAACACTTGAGGGGGTTGGGGTGGGAGGCACCGTAGCACGCACGTTCTTCGGGCACCCTGGCTACACGCTACTCATCTGCCAGGGCTGCCTGCATACATTTGCCCCCCAGGCTAAAAGTTGCCAGAGATAGATATGAGATAGATATGGGATAGATAGATAATGATATATGGATAGATAGATATGAGATAGATGATAGATAGATATGAGATAGATATATATGAGATAGATAGATAGATAGATAGATAGATAGATAGATATATGGATAGACTGACAGATAGATATAAGAGAAGATAGATATGAGATAGATAGATAGATATGAGACAGATAGATAGACAGATAAGTATGAGATAGGTAGATAGATAGATATGAGATACATATGAGATAGATAAACAGATCTGAGATAGATAGTTAGATAAATAGATAGATATGATATATATAGATAGATATGAGTTAGAGAAATAGATAGATAGATAGATATGATAGAGAGATAGATAGATAGATAGATATGAGATAGATATATAGATATATAGATGAGATAGATAGATATGAGATAGATAGATATATGGATAGATAGATGATAGATAGCTATGAGATAGATCTATATGAGATAGATAGATAGATAAACAGAAAGATAGATATAAGATAGATATGAGATAGATAGATAGATAGATAGATAGATAGATAGATATGGGATAGATAGATAGATAGATATAAGATAGATAGATAGTCAGATAGACAGATAGATATAAGATAGATAGATAGATAGATATGGGATAGATAGATAGATAGATAGATAGATATGAGATAGATAGATAGATATGGGATAGATAGACATGAGATAGATAGATAGATAGATAGATAGATAGATAGATAGATAGATAGATAGATAGATTGATAGATAGATAGATAGACAGATATGAGATAGATAGATATGACATAGATAGATAGATAGATAGATAGATAGATAGATAGATAGATAGATAGATAGATATGAGATAGATGCATAGAGAAGGAAGAAGCAGCATGGCCCTTGGAGAATCACTGTTGATCATGGCTGTGTCATCATTCACCTGCTCTGCTCATCTACTACAAAGGAATGGGCCATTGTTCAGTGACTATGAATGGTGATGTGGAGGGTTCTGCAGGAGGTGTGAGGAGAAACCTGCTGGCAGGGACTGTGGCCTTCTCCTTCTCTCTGATCTGAGGACAATGTCACTGGCTCTTCACACCTATCACAATACACCCAAATATATCATTCAAACAGGAGCAACCAGCTGCTCAGTGTCATTTGGATAGAAGGCAGGAGACGGGGTGATGGGCACATTTTACAGCCCTGCATGCTTCCAGTGGTGGTCGGGGGACTTTGATCTGTGACTGATGTACTATAGGTGCATTCTAAATATGCTTCATTTACAAACAGGGTCTGTAGAGCTACTTTGTGTTGTGATAAATGATCTGCAGAACACAGTGCTATAAGTCATGCTGTACAGAGAACCTCATTGCTATACAAGTTCCCATGCAATGTTTATTTCCTCCGCAAGTACTCCTAGGTTTTTCCCTGGCATTAAGGAGCTACTAGGAGCACCAGGGTTTTGCAGAGCATGTTGGTGCACTAGAGTTTTGCAGAGTCGGTAGGGGCACCACGGTTTCGTTTAGCAGGTCGGTGCACAGTGTATTTTGTAGAGCAATTAGGTGCACCAGGTTTTGCAGAGCAGGTTTGTGAATAGGGGGTTTTGCTAAAGAGGAAGGTGCACCAGGGGTTTTAATTTGCAGAGCAGGTAAGTGCATGCACAGGGCTCTGCAGGGCAAGAAATAAAAAACAAGGCTTCAAATTTGCAGAGTAAAGTTGTTGAGATGAGATAAAGTGGAGAGAGCAACTTGATGGAATATAGGAAAGCAATTATAAAGGAGGACCACAGGGTCCAGCATAGAAGATACAAGTTGGTAATACACTCTGATTAATCAGTTCATGGGGCCCACAAGTTAGGAAGGGACATTTTTACCTATTGGTTCCAGAGACCTGAGGTGTCCATGCCAGGTGCCCCCTGCTGGCAGGTTTTGGACGTGGTGGCTTAACAGCTTTGTCTTAGGGTGTCCACACACATAGCAATCTGCACACGATCCCACGATGTGTGAGATTTCCCCTGAACCCTCCCCCGGCAGTTCCCCGGCAATCCTACACACGATTTGGAGTAAAAAATGTCCAATCTGACTTAAGATCTATCGTGCATCCAGTGCATTGTGTCCCAGATTGGCAAATCTGCCCTACAGCACAGCAGATCTGAAGATGCGATGTACGACGAGCGGGGACGCGCATGGGCATCGTGACCGTGAGTGGACACTCACGATTTGGCCATATTTTACACTATTTCTCATCACGATTCGTCAAAATCGGCCAAATCGGGTAAAATATCGCTATGTGTGTGGGCAGCTTTAGAATGCAGCTCTGGCCAATCAACTCCTGTGTTAGTAACCAACTCAGTGCTGCTTGCATTTTGATTGGCTTGCATGTCAGAAAGCATAACATGCATAAAAACAAATCATATTTAGGGGCCTATTTATCAATATTATTTTTCACAGTTTGTTTGCCTTAGTTTAGTATTAAAGGGCTTTTGGAGCAGTTTTAGTGAAAAACTCCTCCAAACCCTTCAATTATTTTTATGGCTCAATTTATGAATGATTGCATTTGCAATGCGATCTGGGCATGACATTACTGCATAACACGATCATAACATCGGAAGGTATTATCCGGCACATG
This sequence comes from Taudactylus pleione, assembly GCA_031769625.1. Taxonomy (NCBI): domain Eukaryota; kingdom Metazoa; phylum Chordata; class Amphibia; order Anura; family Myobatrachidae; genus Taudactylus; species Taudactylus pleione. The sequence goes on along the minus strand of JAUIMM010001910.1, from coordinate 300,590 downwards.
CAGGGACAGGGGCTCCGAAAGGGCCACGACGTCCCTGCGATGTGCCCAGAGTGCTGTTGAGTCCCGCTGACTGCGCATGTGCGGCCTCCATTGCCAGGGGAGGGTTCCTATGGAACCCACTCCCGGTAAGTTTAGCGATTTATAGATGGCATTAACTGCGGGGGCCAAACTCCGGAATGCATTGTATTGGTAAAGTCGGTAAATTTAGCAGCATCGACCTGCTGAGAAGGAATACGGCGTTCTATGCATAAATGTACGGGCGAGGGTAAGGCCATCTCTGCGTACCCGGTAGATATAACCAATGGGAAATGATGAGTTTGGGCTTGTATTTGGAAAATAACCCCCTTTCCCCCCATCTCTCCGCGCACGTTTAATGCTCCAGGTGTTTTGGGAACTTTAGTCGCAAATTTCCAAATGTGTTGCTAATTTGTTATGTGACGACCTCATAGACCACCAAGTGCCGATACTCACTCCATTCCCAGCTACCCCTGATTACGTTGTAATGAATCACTCTCCTCATACATTGGGATAATGGTGTCGGGGCCTCACTTCCTTCCAGCGTCTTTCTTCACGCCCTTGTTTTTTTGTCATTGAGAATATTCGTCACAGTGGGACTGGAGAGTAATTACTTACAATGAGCGTCATTAGCAAACCAATCAGCTTCTGGAGAGATCCCTCACTCACAGAGCGTCTGAGACGGGGCAGCTTGTGGTGCGGATTGCCCGTCTGGTTCGGATGTACACGGGAGGGGGGGCAGGCACTGGGGTGGGCAGCTTCATCTCATTACCACGTGTTGATACTTAAGAGTGAAATTTTGCACTTGAATCATTACAGCGCTTTACAGTCACCGGAAAGTGTTTTATGTTTGTTTATGAAACTACTGTCAGGGAGAGGGCTGACTTTCCCAGTGAACCTTATGGCAAACAATCATTTGGGACATTGCGCACGTTACGGGTATTATATAGAAAAGGAGGTGGGTATCGATATCATTGAACATTACGGTGGGCACCTGCTAATCATTAGTTATTTTATTATCCTTTATCTACAGTATACAGCACTAATGCATTACGTAGTGACATACTGAGGATGTTTTTAGAGTGTAGGAGGACACCAGAGCACCAGAGGACACACATGCAAACACTACAGAGAGAACATACAGACTCCACATAGACAGTGGGTCTCATTCAGACTCGGTTGCAAGCGGTGAGCGCTCGCAACCGGGTCGATGTTGACCCACTGGGCATGCACACGTCAGAGCCGGCTCCGACGTGCGCATGCACGAGACCCGGCTAGCGACGGGCACTCCGTCGCTCCGGGTCTCGTACCAAAGGGGGCGAGCTGTCGATGTTGAATGACAGCTCACCCCGTTTGGGAGGTGAGCAGGGGGGGTGGCCGGCCAAACGGAGGCGTTCCCGATGGAACGCTTGCAGTTTGGGGGCGTCCCCACTGACATCAGCAATGATGTCAGTGGGGAGCTTCCTGCTCGATCAGAGCAGGAAGCTCCCTGGGGCTTGCGAGTGCCGAGAACCAACCTTAGGGTCTCGTCGCAAGCCCCGATGGTCGCGATGGTCATGACCATCGCGACCATCACCCTGGTCGGTCGCTAGAGCTGTGGGTGGTAACCCACACCTTAGCTAGCGACCAGGAGGCCGCACTTCAAGATGCAAGCGGCCGCCCTCATTCAGAGCGTCCGCTTGCATCATAAGTCCGACTCTGAATGAGGGTCTGTGACCTAGTCAGGTGACTCCAGTGCTGTGAACCAGCAATACCAATCACTGTGCAATCATGCCACTGCAAAATAGCAATTCATTCCCATCCACAGGAAAGTGTCGCCCAACTAAACATGAATACATAGACATAGCGTTGGTGAAATGACATGAAATTATAGCAAATTGCTTCAGTCTTCAGGGGGAGAATGTATCAAACCTTTGAGAGAGATAAAGTGGAGAAGTTGCCCATAGCAACCAGTCAGCTTGTGTTGTAACCAAGACTGGCCAACTGACACTTCTGACAAATGCCATAAAGGCTGAGAGCCCACGCACCCATTCCTTGCAACATTGCCCAAGCCCCCCAGAGTGTGCCCGCAGCCTCAGTCCGTTGCTGCTTTTAACTGTCACTTACCTAGCACAGTCTATAAAATGACAGTAGGGAGCTGATTGGTTGCTATGGGCAACTGCTCCCGAAGGTTTGATACATCTCCCCCTTTGTCTCCTCTTTGAGTGAATTCATGTACATTATCACGGGTGATTTCAATGTAATCGATGGCGCACTGTTAAATATTTCCACTATTTTATTTGGTGGGAAGAAATTCACAATTGCAATAAGACAATTTTAAGTGTATTTAGTGAAGGTATGCGGAAAATAATCCTATTGCTTAAAATTGTCATATTGGGCTTTTTGTCAGTCAGTCGCATCTGCCAAACTCCAGCTGTGACTCCCTCCCCTCACCGTACCTGGCTGAGATGAGACTGGATGGCGACTGGAGGCGGGGCTTCCTGGACAGTGGGCTAAATGCTAAACTAAGGCCGGACTGTGCAGCTAATACGGGGTCACTGCTGTGTAAAATGACCTTTTTGAAGACTGATCCCTCTGTGTTGCTGAATTTGAATGTTTTCTCCACAGTTACGACCAATCAGGCGCAGTCATCAGTAGTAACGTTTCAGTGGCCATATTTGTCTTACCGTGAGACGTCACACCCAGAACACACCCCTACGGTACTTTCGTTACTTACTGTACTGCAGTCTCATTGATGCCGACTATCTGCGAATTCATACATGATCCAGCCCCGGTCTCAGGGCCTGAACGCAAAGGAGAGAACGTACGCACTTGGCAGATGGTTTTATACTGCGCACGCGTATGCTTTGCACAGCGTGTGCGCAAACTAGCCAGTGCGGTCAGGTAAGCGTACGCAGACTACATGCAGCGTGCATGCTGACCCCTTCCGATATTGATTGACAGGAAGTGTCGCATGTGGGTGGTGACGGGGGGTGGTCGGGCGAACGCAGGCGTGCCGGTGCGGTGGGACGCCGTTTTAGGGGCATGCATAAATTAGCCACTGCTATGCTGCACGCAGTGATGAGACTCCGTGCACACAGGAAGTTGCCAAGATCCTGCGCGAGGTCTGGTCAACCACTTATGCAAACGTGGTCGATGGTTCTCGATGTTACCGATGTTTACGTTATCTTGTGTACTCATCAGGCTGTGAGTAGAGGGAGATGGGCGGATAATATAGGGCTGGACGTCTGCATCTTATGCCGCTGTCTCTGTGCGTATGCAATGTGCATCAATTAGCATATTCTCGCAGCGGCCGGGTGCGTGCATTCCTTGCTGAATCAGGCCCTCAGTCTCCCTTAGTCGCAGCGAGTCTCAAGTCAGACTTGAGACAAAAAAACCCTGCAGATTGCAAAAAAAAAAAATCGCACTTCTGAGATTAAATAAAGTCTCAAACTGTGTTTAAGACGGACTCTGTATAATGCACATTGTTTTTACTTTATCATTATAAAATGTGACAATAAGAAAGTGAAAAGCAAAACTGCTTCAGACATTTCAGCCCTAGCTGAGAAGTAATTACTATTCCTTGTACTACGATTTCTGTAAGATGCATCTGATTTCCTATGCTGTAATACGTTGTGTACATAACTTCCCCTCATTGCTCAGCACAGCGGGTGTCCGGCCTGTTCACTTTTCCATTGAAATAAAATAGTTTCTAGAAAACAGTACTCTGTCTGCAATCACCCATTGGTGCTGATTCTGAGCTGGGGCCTACGCTAAAAAGGACTACTGTAACTTTGTGTCTGGACAAAGCATTTTAGAAAAGCCAGGGGGCAGGCAAATACATTTATGGTTTATGCATGCAGGGTAAATACTAGGGATGTGCGCTGGACCATTTTTGCCGGATTTGGATATGGTTCTAATTTGTCGTCCGGATTTGGATTTGGATTTGCCAAACTGCTGTGACTGGTTTTGGATTAGTTTTTTTTTAACAAAAACTGACAAAAAAAGCTAAAATCACATAAATTGGTCTTTTTTTCTTCTTAGAGTATTATTAACCTCAATATCATTAATTTTCAGTCATTTACAGTCAATTTAGACCACCTCACAGCTTATAATATTGTGTTCACCATTGTTGGCCAAATGTTGCAGTGTGCTGGGTGGTTACTAAGCGAAAGAGCAGCAGCAGAGACACCACAGAATCAAAGTGCTTGTATACACAGAGGGCTAAAGCACACAGAGTCACGGTGCTTGGATACACAGAGGGCTAAGGCCCACAGAGTCACGGTGCTTGTATACAGAGGGCTGAGGCCCACAGAGTCACAGTGCTTGTATACACAGAGGGGTAAAGCCCACAGAGTCACGGTGCTTGTATACACAGAGAGCTAAGGCCAACAGAGTCATGGTGCTTGTATACACAGAGGGCTAAGGCCCACAGAGTCACGGTGCTTGTATACACAGAGGGCTAAGGCCCACAGAGTCCCGGTGCTTGTATACACAGAGGGCTAAGGCCCAAAAAGTCACGGTGCTTGTATACAAAGAGGGCTAAAGCCCACGGAGTCATGGTGCTTGTATACACAGAGGGCTAAAGCCCACAGAGTCATGGTGCTTGTATACATAGAGGACTAAGGCCCACAGAGTCACGGTGCTTGTATACACAGAGGGCTAAGGCCCACAGAGTCACAATGCTTGTGTACACAGAGGGCTAAGGCCCACAGAGTCACGGTGCTTGTATATACAGAGGGCTAAGGCCCATAGAGTCACGGTGCTTGTATACACAGAGGGCTAAGGCCCACAAAGTCACGGTGCTTGTATACACAGAGGGTTAAGGCCCACGGAGCCACAGTGCTTGTATACACAGAGGGCTAAAGCCCACGGAGTCATGGTGGTTGTATACACAGAGGGCTAAGGCCCACAGAGTCACGGTGCTTGTATACAAAGAGGGCTAAGGCCCACGGAGTCATGGTGCTTGTATACACAGAGAGCTAAGGCCCATGGAGTCACGGTGCTTGTGTACACAGAGGGCTAAGGCCCACAGAGTCACAGTGCTTGTATACACAGAGGGCTAAGGTCCATGGAGTCACGGTGGTTGTATACACAGAGGGCTAAGGCCCATAGAGTAACGGTGCTTGTACACACAGAGGGCTAAGGCCCACGGAGTTACGGTGCTTGTATACACAGAGGGCTAAAGCCCACAGAGTCATGGTGCTTGTATACACAGAGGGATAAGGCCCATGGAGTCACGATGCTTGTATACACAGAGGGCTAAGGCCCATGGAGCCACAGTGCTTGTATACACAGAGGGCTAAGCCCCATGGAGTCACAGTGCTTGTTTACACAAAGGGCTAAGGCCCATGGAGTCACAGTGCTTGTATACACAGAGGGCTAAGCCCCATGGAGTCACAGTGCTTGTTTACACAAAGGGCTAAGGCCCATGGAGTCACAGTGCTTGTATACACAGAGGGCTTTAGCCCACAGAGTCATGGTGCTTGTATACACAAAGGGCTAAGGCCCATAGAGACACGGTGCTTTAATATACAGAGGGCTAAGGCCCACAGAGTCATGGTGCTTGTATACACAGATGGCTAAGGCCCGTCTGGTCACGGTGCTTGTATACATAGAGGGCTGATGCCCATGGAGTCACGGTGCTTGTATACACAGACGACTAAGGACCACGGAGTCCCGGTGCTTGTATACACAGAGGGCTAAGGCCCACAAAGTCACACTGCTTGTATACAAAGTCACACTGCTTGTATACACAGAGGTCTAAGGCCCACAAAGTCACGTTGCTTGAATATACAGAGGGCTAAGGCCCATGGTATCATGGTGCTTTTAATTTATTTTATACACAGAGTGCTTGGGCCCACGGAGTCACAGTGCTTGTATACACAGAGGGCTGTGGCCCACAGAGTCACGGTGCTTGTATGCACAGAGGGCCAAAGCCCACGGAGTCATGGTGCTTGTAAACACAGAGGGCTAAGGCCCACGGAGTCACGGTGCTTGTATACACAGAGGTCTAAAGCTCACGGAGTCATGCTGCTTGTATACACAGAGAGCTAAGGCCCATGGAGTCACGGTGCTTGTATACACAGAGGGCTAAGGCCCATGGAGTCACGGTGCTTGTATACACAGTGGGCTAAGGCCCACAGAGTCACAGTGCTTGTATACACAGAGGGCTAAGGCCCATGGAGTCACAGTGCTTGTATACACAGAGGGCTAAGGCCCATAGAGTCACGGTGCTTTTACACACAGAGGGCTAAGGCCCACGGAGTCACGGTGCTTGTATACACAGAGGGCTATAGCCCACAGAGTCATGGTGCTTGTATACACAGAGGGCTAAGGCCCATGGAGTCACAATGCTTGTATACACAGAGGGCTAAGGCCCACGGAGTCATGTTGCTTGTATACACAGAGGGCTAAGCCCCATGGAATCACAGTACTTGTATACATAGAAAGCAAAGGCCCATGTAGTCACAGTGTTTGTATGCACAGAGGGCTTAGGCCCACAAAGTCACAGTGCTTGTATACACAGAGGGCTTTAGCCCACAGAGTCATGGTGCTTGTATACACAGAGGGCTAAGGCCCATAGAGTCACGGTGCTTTTATATACAGAGGGCTAAGGCCCATGGAGTCATGGTGCTTGTGCACACAGATGGCTAAGGCCTGTCAGGTCACGGTGCTTGTATACATTGAGGGCTAAGGCCCATGGAGTCACGGTGCTTGTATACACAGAGGGCTGAGGACCACGGAGTCCCGGTGCTTGTATACACAGAGGGATAAGGCCCATGGAGTCATGGTGCTTTTAATTTATTTTATACACAGAGGGCTAGGGCCAACGGAGTCACAGTGCTTGTATACACAGAGGGCTAGGGCCAATGGAGTCACAGTGCTTGTATACACAGAGGGCTAAGGCCCATGGAGTCAAGGTGCTTTTATTTTATTTTATACACATGGTCTTTGTTTTCTTCCTAGAGTATTATTAACCTCATTAACATTAATTTCCAGTCATTTACAGTCAATTTAGAACACCTCACAGGTTATAATATTGTTTTCACCATTATTGGCCAAAGTTTTCAGTGAGCTCACTGGTTACTAAGTGACATAGTAGCGGCACAGACACCATAGAGTCACAGTGCTTGTATAGACAGAGGGCAAAGGCCCATGGAGTCACGGTGCTTGTATACACAGAGGGCTAAGGCCCACAGAGTCACAGTGCTTGTATACACAGAGGGCTAAGGCCCATGGAGTCATGTTGCTTGTATACACAGAGGGCTAAGCCCCACGGAATCACAGTGCTTGTATACATAGAAAGCAAAGGCCCATGGAGTCACAGTGTTTGTATACACAGAGGGCTAAAGCCCACAAAGTCACGGTGCTTGTATACACAGAGGTCTTTAGCCCACAGAGTCATGGTGCTTGTATACACAGAGGGCTAAGGCCCATAGAGTCACGGTGTTTTTATATACAGAGGGCTAAGGCCCATGGAGTCACGGTGCTTGTATACATAGAGGGCTAAGGCCCATGGAGTCATGGTGCTTGTATACACAGAGGGCTGAGGACCACGGAGTCCCGGTGCTTGTATACACAGAGGGCTAAGGCCCACATAGTCATGCTGCTTGTATACACAGAGGGATAAGGCCCATGGAGTCATGGTGCTTTTAATTTATTTTATACACAGAGGGCTAGGGCCAACGGAGTCATGGTGCTTGTATACACAGAGGGCTAGGGCCAACGGAGTCACAGTGCTAGTATACACAGAGGGCTAAGGCCCATGGAGTCACGGTGCTTTTATTTTATTTTATTCACATGGTCTTTGTTTTCTTCCTAGAGTATTATTAACCTCATTAACATTAATTTCCAGTTATTTACAGTCAATTTAGAACACCTCACAGGTTATAATATTGTTTTCACCATTATTGGCCAAAGTTTGCAGTGAGCTCACTGGTTACTAAGTGACATAGTAGCGGCACAGACACCATAGAGTCACAGTGCTTGTATAGACAGAGGGCAAAGGCCCATGGAGTCACGGTGCTTGTATACACAGAGGGCTAAGGCCCACAGAGTCACAGTGCTTGTATACACAGAGGGCTAAGGCCCATGGAGTCACGGTGCTTGTATACACAGAGGGCTAAGGCCCATAGAGTCACGGTGCTTGTATACACAGAGGGCTAAGGCCCATGGAGTCACGGTGCTTGTATACATAGAGGGCTAAGGCCCACGGAGTCATGGTGCTTGTATACACAGAGGGCTATGGCCCACGGAGTCACGGTGCTTTTAATTTATTTTATACACATGGTCTTTTTTTTCTTCCTAGAGTATTATTAACCTCAATAACATTAATTTCCAGTCATTTACAGTCAATTTAGAACACCTCACCACTTATAATATTGTTTTCACCATTATTGGCCAAAGGTTGCAGTGAGCTGACTGGTTACTAAGCGACAGAGCAGCGGCACAGACACCATAGAGTCACAGTGCTTGTATAGACAGAGGGCTAAGGCCCATGGAGTCACGGTGCTTGTATACACAGAGGGCTAAAGCCCATGGAGTCACAGTGCTTGTCTACACAGAGGGCTAAGGCCCACAAAGTGACGGTACTTGTATACACAGAGGGCTAAAGCCCAAGGAGTCATGGTGCTTGTATACAAAGAGGGCTAAGGCCCATAGAGTCATGGTGCTTGTATACACAGAAGGCTAAGGCCTATGAAGTCACAGTGCTTGTACACAGAGGGCTAAGGCCCACAGAGTCACAGTGCTTGTATACACAGAGGGCTAAGGACCACAAAGTCACGGTGCTTGTATACACAGAGGGCTTTAGCCCACAGAGTCATGGTGCTTGTATACACAGAGGGCTAATGCCCATGGAGTCACGGTGCTTGTATACACAGAGTGCTAATACCCATAGAGTCACGGTGCTTGTACACACAGAGGGCTAAGGCCCACGGAGTCACAGTGCTTGTATACACAGAGGGCTAAAGACCACAGAGTCATGGTGCTTGTATACACAGAGGGCTAAGGCCCATGGAGTCACGATGCTTGTATACACAGAGGGCTAAGCACCACAGAGTCATAGTGCTTGTAATTACAGAGGGCTAAGGCCCATGGAGTCACAGTGTTTGTATACTCAGAGGGCTAAATGCCCACAAAGTCATGTTGCTTGTATACACAGTCGGCTAAGGCCCATGGAGTCACGGTTCTTCTAATTTATTTTATACACAGAGAGCTCAGGCTCACGGAGTCACGGGGCTTGTCTACACAGAGGGCTAAGGCCCACGGAGTCGCGGTGCTTTTAATTTATTTTATACACAAGGTCTTTTTTTCTTCCTAGAGTATTATTAACCTCAATAATATTAATTTCCAGTCATTTACAGTCAATTTAGGCCACCTCACAGCTTATAATATTGTTTTCACCATTATTGGCCAAAGGTTGCAGTGAGCTGACTGGTTACTAAGTGACATAGTAGCGGCACAGACACTATAGAGTCACAGTGCTTGTATAGATAGAGGGCAAAGGCCCATGGAGTCACGGTGCTTGTAAACACAGAGGGCTAAGGCCCACAGAGTCACGGTGCTTGTATACACAGAGGGCTAAGGCCAATAGAGTCACGGTGCTTGTACACACAGAGGGCTAAGGCCCACGGAGTCACGGTGCTTGTATACACAGAGGGCTAAAGCCCAACGTGTCATGGTGCTTGTATACATACAGGGCTAAGGCCCAATGGAGTCACGATGCTTGTATACACAGAGGGCTAAGGCCCACGGAGTCACAGTGCTTGTATACACAGAGGGCTAAGGCCCATGGAGTCACAGTGTTTGTATACACAGAGGGCAAAGGCCCACAAAGTCATGGTGCTTGTATACACAGAGGGCTTTAGCCCACAGAGTGATGGTGCTTGTATACACAGAGGGCTAAGGCCTATAGAGACACGGTGCTTTTATATACAGAGGGCTAAGGCCCACGGAGTCATGGTGCTTGTATACACAGATGGCTAAGGCCCGTCAGGTCACGGTGCTTGTATACCTAGAGGGCTAAGGCCTATGGAGTCACAGTGCTTGTATACACAGAGGGCTAAGGCCCACAAAGTCACGCTGCTTGTATACACAGAGGGCTAAGGCCCATGGTGTCATGGTGCTTTTAATTTTTTTATACACAGGGGGCTAAGGCCCACGGAGTCACAGTGCTTGTATACACAGAGGGCTAGGGCCCACGGAGTCACGGTGCTTGTATACACAGAGGGCCAAAGCCCACGGAGTCATGGTGCTTGTATTCACAGAGGGCTAAGGCCCATGGAGTCACGATGCTTGTATACACAGAGGGCTAAGGCCCACAGAGTCACGGTGCTTGTATACATAGAGGGCAAAGGCCCATAGAGACACGGTGCTTTTATATACAGAGGGCTAAGGCCCATGGAGTCATGGTGCTTGTATACACAGAGGGCTAAGGCCCACATAGTCACGCTGCTTGTATACACAGAGGGCTAAGGCGCACAAAGTCACGTTGCTTGTACACACAGAGGGATAAGGCCCATGGTGTCATGGTGCTTTTAATTTATTTTATACACAGAGGGCTAGGGCCAACGGAGTCACGGTTCTTGTATACACAGAGTGCTAGGGCCCACGGAGTCATGTTGCTTGTATACACAGAGGGCTAAGGCCCATGGAGTCACGGTGCTTTTAATTTATTTTATACACATGGTCTTTTTTTTCTTCTTAGAGTATTATTAACCTCATTAACATAAATTTCCAGTCATTTACAGTCAATTTAGGACAATTCACAGGCTATAATATTGTTTTCACCATTATTGGCCAAAGTTTGCAGTGAGCTCACTGGTTACTAAGTGACATAGTAGCGGCACAGACACCATAGAGTCACAGTGCTTGTATAGACAGAGGGCTAAGGCCCATGGAGTCACGGTGCTTGTATACACAGAGGGCTAAGGCCCACAGAGTCACAGTGCTTGTATACACAGAGGGCTAAGGCCCATGGAGTCACGGAGCTTGTATATACAGAGGCCTAAGGCCCATAGAGTCACGGTGCTTGTACACACAGAGGGCTAAGGCCCACGGAGTCACGGTGCTTGTATACACAGAGTGCTTAAGCCCACAGAGACATGGTGCTTGTATACACAGAGGGCTAAGGCCCACAAAGTCACGGTGCTTCTATACACAGAGGGCTAAAACCCACGGAGTCACGGTGCTTGTATACACTGAGAGCTAAGGCCCGTAGAGTCACGGTGCTTGTATACACAGAGGGCTAAGGCCCATGGAGTCATGGTGCTTGTATACATAGAGGGCTAAGGCCCACGGAGTCATGGTGCTTGTATACACAGAGGGCTAAGGCCCACGGAGTCACGGTGCTTTTAATTTATTTTATACAGATAGTCTTTTTTTTCTTCCTAGAGTATTATTAAGCTCAATAACATTAATTTCCAGTCATTTACAGTCAATTTAGAACACCTCACAGCTTATAATATTGTTTTCACCATTATTGGCCAAAGGTTGCAGTGAGATGACTGGTTACTAAGCGACAGAGCAGCGGCACAGACACCATAGAGTCAAGGTGCTTGTATACACAGAGGGCTAAGGCCCATGGAGTCACGGTGCTTGTATACACAGAGGGCTAAGGCCCACAATGTCACGGTGCTTGTATACTCAGAGGGCTAAAGCCCACAGAGTCAAGTTGCTTGTATACAAAGAGGGCTAAGGCCCATAGAGTCATGGTGCTTGTATACACAGAGGGCTAAGGCCCACTAAGTCATGGTGCTTGTATACACAGAGGGCTAAGGCCTATGAAGTCACAGTGCTTGTACATATAGATGGCTAAGGCCCACAGAGTCCCGGTGCTTGTATACACAGAGGGCTAATGCCCATAGAGTCAATGTGCTTGTACACACAGAGGGCTAAGGCCCACGGAGTCACGGTGCTTGTATACACAAAGGGCTAAAGCCCATAGAGTCATGGTGCTTTTAATTTATTTTATACACATGGTCTTTTTTTTCTTCCTAGAGTATTATTAACCTCAATAACATTAATTTTTAGTCATTTACAGTCAATTTAGACCACCTCACAGCTTATAATAATGTTTTCACCATTAATGGCAAAAGGTTGCAGTATACTGACTGGTTACTATGTGACAGAGCAGTGGCACAGACACCATAGAGTCACAGTGCTTGTATAGACAGAGGGCTAAGGCCCATGGAGTCACGGTGCTTGTATACACAGAGGGCTAAGGCCCATAGAGTCACGGTGCTTCTATACACAGAGGGCTAAGGCCCTCAGAGTCACAGTGCTTGTATACACAGAGGGCTAAGGCCCTTGGAGTGACGGTGCTTGTATACACAGAGGTCTAAGGCCCACAGAGTCACAGTGCTTGATACACAGAGGGGCTTATGCCCATGGAGTCATGGTGCTTGTATACACAGAGGGCTAAGGCCCACGTAGTCATGGTGCTTGTATTTTATACACAGAGGGCTATGGCCCACGGAGTCACATTGTTAGTATTTTTTATACACAGAGGGCTAAGGCCCACGTAGTCACGGTGCTTGTATATTTTATACACAGAGTGCTATGGCCCACAAAGTCATGGTGCTTGTATTTTTTACACACAGAGGGCTAAGGCACAGGGAGTCACGGTGTTTGTATTTTATATACACAGAGGGCTATCGCCCACAAAGTCACGGTGCTTGAATTTTATACACAGAGTGCTAAGGCCCACGGAGACACGGTGCTTGCATTTTTTAGACACAGAGCGCTAAGGCCCATGAAGTCACGGTGCTTGCATTTTTTATACAGAGAGGGCTATGGCCCACGGAGTCACAGTGCTTGTATTTTTTATACACAGAGGGCTATGGGCCACGGAGTTACGGTGCTTGTATTTTTTATACATAGAGGGCTATGGCCCTCGTAGTCACGGTGCTTGCATTTTTTATACACAGAGTGCTATGGCCCACGGAGTCACGGTGCTTGTATTTTTTATACACAGAGGGCTAAGGCCCATGGAGTCACAGTGGTTGTATACACAGAGGGCTAAGGCCCATGGAGTCACAGTGTTTGTGTACACAGAGGGCTAAGGCCCACAAAGTCATGGTGCTTATATACACAGAGGGCATTAGCTCACAGAGTCATGGTGCTTGTATACACAGAGGGCTAAGGCCCATAGAGATACGGTGCTTTTATATACAGAGGGCTAAGGCCCACGGAGTCAAGGTGCTTGTATACACAGATGGCTAAGGCCCGTCAGGTCACGGTGCTTGTATACCTAGAGGGCTAAGGCCCATGGAGTCACGGTGCTTGTATACACAGAGGGCTAAGGACCACGGAGTCCCGGTGCATGTATACACAGAGGGCTAAGGCCCACAAAGTCACGCTGCTTGAATACACAGAAGGCTAAGGCCCACAAAGTCACTTTGCTTGTATATACAGAGGGCTAAGGCCCATGGTGTCATGGTGCTTTTAATTTTTTTTATACACAGAGGGCTATTGCCCACGGAGTGACGGTGCTTGTATACACAAAGGGCTAGGGCCCACGGAGTCACGGTGCTTGTATACACAGAGGGCTAAGGCCAATGGAGTCATGATGCTTGTATACACAGAGGGCTAAGGCCCACAGAGTCACGGTGCTTGTATACACAGAGGGCTAAGGCCCATGGAGTCACAGTGTTTGTATACACAGCTAAATGCACACAAATTCACGTTGCTTGTATACACAGAGGGCTAAGGCCCATGGAGTCACAGTGCTTCTAATTTATTTTATACACAGAGAGCTCGGGCCCACGGAGTCACGGTGCTTGTCTACACAGAGGGCTAAGGCTCACGGAGTCACGGTGCTTTCATTTTATTTTATACACATGGTCTTTTTTTTCTTCCTAGAGTATTATTAACCTCAATAACATTAATTTCCAGTCATTTACAGTCAATTTAGACCACCTCACAGCTTATAATATTGTTTTCACCATTATTGGCCAAAGGTTGCAGTGAGCTGACTGGTTAAAAAGCGACAGAGCAGTGGCACAGACACCATAGATGCACAGTGCTTGTATAGATAGAGGGTTAAGGCCCTTGGACTCACGATGTTTGAATACACAGAGGGCTAAGGCCCACAGAATCACAGTGCTTGTATACACAGAGGTCTAAGGCCCATGGAGACACGGTGGTAGTATACACAGAGGGCTAAGGCCCACAGAGTCATGGTGCTTGTACACACAAAGGGTAAGGCCCACGGAGTCACGGTGCTTTTATACACAGAGGGCTAAGGCCCATGGAGCTACGGTGCTTGTACACACAGAGGGCTAAGGCCCACAGAGTCATCGTGCTTGTAAACATAGAGGGCTAAGGCCCATGGAGTCACGGTGCTTGTATACACAGAAGGCTAAGGACCACAGAGTCCCGGTGCTTGTATACACAGAGGGCTAAGGCCCACAAAGTCACGCTGCTTGTATACACAGAGGGCTAAGGCCCACAAAGTCACGTTGTTTGTATATACAGAGGGCTAAGGCCCATGTTGTCATTGTGCCTTTAATTTATTTTATACACAGAAGGCTAGGGCCCACGGAGTCACGGTGCTTATATACACAGAGGGCTAGGGCCCATGGAGTCACGGTGCTTGTATACACAGAGTGCCAAGGAGTCATGGTGCTTGTATACACAGAGGGCTAAGGCCCACGGAGTCACGGTGCTTGTATACACAGAGGGCTAAAGCTCACGGAGTCATGGTGCTTGTATACACAGAGAGCTAAGGCCCATGGAGTCACGGTGCTTGTATACACAGAGGGCTAAGGCCCATGGAGTCTCGATGCTTGTATACACAGTGGGCTAAGGCCCACAGAGTCACAGTGCTTGGATACACAGAGGGCTAAGGCCTATAGAGTTATGGTGCTTGTACACACAGAGGGCTAAGGCCCATGGAGTCACGGTGCTTGTATACACAGAGGGCTAAGGCCTATAGAGTTATGGTGCTTGTACACACAGAGGGCTAAGGCCCACGGAGTCACGGTGCTTGTAAACACAGAGGGCTATAGCCCACAGAGTCATGGTGCTTGTATACAAAGAGGGCTAAGGACCATGGAGTCACGATGCTTGTATACACAGAGGGCTAAGGCCCATGGAGTCACGGTGCTTGTATACACAGAGGGCTAAGCCCCATGGAATCACAGTGCTTGTATACACAGAAAGCAAAGGCCCATGGAGTCACAGTGTTTGTATACACAGAGGGCTAAGGCCCACAAAGTCTCGGTGCTTGTATACACAGAGGGCTTTAGTCCACAGAGTCATGGTGCTTGTATACACAGAGGGCTAAGGCCCATAGAGTCACAGTGCTTTTATATACAGAGGGCTAAGGCCCATGGAGTCATGGTGCTTGTACACACAGGTGACTAAGGCCCGTCAGGTCACGGTGCTTGTATACATAGAGGGCTAAGGCCCATGGAGTCATGGTGCTTGTATACACAGAGGGCTAAGGACCACGGAGTCCCAGTGCTAGAATACACAGAGGGCTAAGGCCCACAAAGTCACACAGCTTGTATACACTGAGGGCTAGGGCCCACATAGTCACGCTGCTTGTATACACAGAGGGCTAAGGCGCACAAAGTCACGTTGCTTGTATACACAGAGGGATAAGGCCCATGGTGTCATGGTGCTTTTAATTTATTTTATACACAGAGGGCTAGGGCCAACGGAGTCACGGTTCTTGTATACACAGAGTGCTAGGGCCCACGGAGTCATGTTGCTTGTATACACAGAGGGCTAAGGCCCATGGAGTCACGGTGCTTTTAATTTATTTTATACACATGGTCTTTTTTTTCTTCCTAGAGTATTATTAACCTCATTAACATTAATTTCCAGTCATTTACAGTCAATTTAGAACAATTCACAGGCTATAATATTGTTTTCACCATTATTGGCCAAAGTTTGCAGTGAGCTCACTGGTTACTAAGTGACATAGTAGCGGCACAGACACCATAGAGTCACAGTGCTTGTATAGACAGAGGGCTAAGGCCCATGGAGTCACGGTGCTTGTATTCACAGAGGGCTAAGGCCCACAGAGTCACAGTGCTTGTATACACAGAGGGCTAAGGCCCATGGAGTCACGGAGCTTGTATATACAGAGGCCTAAGGCCCATAGAGTCACGGTGCTTGTACACACAGAGGGCTAAGGCCCACGGAGTCACGGTGCTTGTATACACAGAGTGCTTAAGCCCACAGAGACATGGTGCTTGTATACACAGAGGGCTAAGGCCCACAAAGTCACGGTGCTTCTATACACAGAGGGCTAAAACCCACGGAGTCACGGTGCTTGTATACACTGAGAGCTAAGGCCCGTAGAGTCACGGTGCTTGTATACACAGAGGGCTAAGGCCCATGGAGTCATGGTGCTTGTATACATAGAGGGCTAAGGCCCACGGAGTCATGGTGCTTGTATACACAGAGGGCTAAGGCCCACGGAGTCACGGTGCTTTTAATTTATTTTATACAGATAGTCTTTTTTTTCTTCCTAGAGTATTATTAACCTCAATAACATTAATTTCCAGTCATTTACAGTCAATTTAGAACACCTCACAGCTTATAATATTGTTTTCACCATTATTGGCCAAAGGTTGCAGTGAGATGACTGGTTACTAAGCGACAGAGCAGCGGCACAGACACCATAGAGTCAAGGTGCTTGTATACACAGAGGGCTAAGGCCCATGGAGTCACGGTGCTTGTATAAACAGAGGGCTAAGGCCCACAATGTCACGGTGCTTGTATACTCAGAGGGCTAAAGCCCACAGAGTCAAGTTGCTTGTATACAAAGAGGGCTAAGGCCCATAGAGTCATGGTGCTTGTATACACAGAGGGCTAAGGCCCACTAAGTCATGGTGCTTGTATACACAGAGGGCTAAGGCCTATGAAGTCACAGTGCTTGTACATATAGATGGCTAAGGCCCACAGAGTCCCGGTGCTTGTATACACAGAGGGCTAATGCCCATAGAGTCAATGTGCTTGTACACACAGAGGGCTAAGGCCCACGGAGTCACGGTGCTTGTATACACAAAGGGCTAAAGCCCATAGAGTCATGGTGCTTTTAATTTATTTTATACACATGGTCTTTTTTTTCTTCCTAGAGTATTATTAACCTCAATAACATTAATTTTTAGTCATTTACAGTCAATTTAGACCACCTCACAGCTTATAATAATGTTTTCACCATTAATGGCAAAAGGTTGCAGTATACTGACTGGTTACTATGTGACAGAGCAGTGGCACAGACACCATAGAGTCACAGTGCTTGTATAGACAGAGGGCTAAGGCCCATGGAGTCACGGTGCTTGTATACACAGAGGGCTAAGGCCCATAGAGTCACGGTGCTTCTATACACAGAGGGCTAAGGCCCACAGAGTCACAGTGCTTGTATACACAGAGGGCTAAGGCCCTTGGAGTGACGGTGCTTGTATACACAGAGGTCTAAGGCCCACAGAGTCACAGTGCTTGATACACAGAGGGGCTTAGGCCCATGGAGTCATGGTGCTTGTATACACAGAGGGCTAAGGCCCACGTAGTCATGGTGCTTGTATTTTATACACAGAGGGCTATGGCCCACGGAGTCACATTGTTAGTATTTTTTATACACAGAGGGCTAAGGCCCACGTAGTCACGGTGCTTGTATATTTTATACACAGAGTGCTATGGCCCACAAAGTCATGGTGCTTGTATTTTTTACACACAGAGGGCTAAGGCACAGGGAGTCACGGTGTTTGTATTTTATATACACAGAGGGCTATCGCCCACAAAGTCACGGTGCTTGAATTTTATACACAGAGTGCTAAGGCCCACGGAGACACGGTGCTTGCATTTTTTATACACAGAGCGCTAAGGCCCATGAAGTCACGGTGCTTGCATTTTTTATACAGAGAGGGCTATGGCCCACGGAGTCACAGTGCTTGTATTTTTTATACACAGAGGGCTATGGGCCACGGAGTTACGGTGCTTGTATTTTTTATACATAGAGGGCTATGGCCCTCGTAGTCACGGTGCTTGCATTTTTTATACACAGAGTGCTATGGCCCACGGAGTCACGGTGCTTGTATTTTTTATACACAGAGGGCTAAGGCCCATGGAGTCACAGTGGTTGTATACACAGAGGGCTAAGGCCCATGGAGTCACAGTGTTTGTGTACACAGAGGGCTAAGGCCCACAAAGTCATGGTGCTTATATACACAGAGGGCATTAGCTCACAGAGTCATGGTGCTTGTATACACAGAGGGCTAAGGCCCATAGAGATACGGTGCTTTTATATACAGAGGGCTAAGGCCCACGGAGTCAAGGTGCTTGTATACACAGATGGCTAAGGCCCGTCAGGTCACAGTGCTTGTATACCTAGAGGGCTAAGGCCCATGGAGTCACGGTGCTTGTATACACAGAGGGCTAAGGACCACGGAGTCCCGGTGCATGTATACACAGAGGGCTAAGGCCCACAAAGTCACGCTGCTTGAATACACAGAAGGCTAAGGCCCACAAAGTCACTTTGCTTGTATATACAGAGGGCTAAGGCCCATGGTGTCATGGTGCTTTTCATTTTTTTTATACACAGAGGGCTATTGCCCACGGAGTGACGGTGCTTGTATACACAAAGGGCTAGGGCCCACGGAGTCACGGTGCTTGTATACACAGAGGGCTAAGGCCAATGGAGTCATGATGCTTGTATACACAGAGGGCTAAGGCCCACAGAGTCACGGTGCTTGTATACACAGAGGGCTAAGGCCCATGGAGTCACAGTGTTTGTATACACAGCTAAATGCACACAAATTCACGTTGCTTGTATACACAGAGGGCTAAGGCCCATGGAGTCACAGTGCTTCTAATTTATTTTATACACAGAGAGCTCGGGCCCACGGAGTCACGGTGCTTGTCTACACAGAGGGCTAAGGCTCACGGAGTCACGGTGCTTTCATTTTATTTTATACACATGGTCTTTTTTTTCTTCCTAGAGTATTATTAACCTCAATAACATTAATTTCCAGTCATTTACAGTCAATTTAGACCACCTCACAGCTTATAATATTGTTTTCACCATTATTGGCCAAAGGTTGCAGTGAGCTGACTGGTTAAAAAGCGACAGAGCAGTGGCACAGACACCATAGATGCACAGTGCTTGTATAGATAGAGGGTTAAGGCCCTTGGACTCACGGTGTTTGAATACACAGAGGGCTAAGGCCCACAGAATCACAGTGCTTGTATACACAGAGGTCTAAGGCCCATGGAGACACGGTGGTAGTATACACAGAGGGCTAAGGCCCACAGAGTCATGGTGCTTGTACACACAAAGGGTAAGGCCCACGGAGTCACGGTGCTTTTATACACAGAGGGCTAAGGCCCATGGAGCTACGGTGCTTGTACACACAGAGGGCTAAGGCCCACAGAGTCATCGTGCTTGTAAACATAGAGGGCTAAGGCCCATGGAGTCACGGTGCTTGTATACACAGAAGGCTAAGGACCACAGAGTCCCGATGCTTGTATACACAGAGGGCTAAGGCCCACAAAGTCACGCTGCTTGTATACACAGAGGGCTAAGGCCCACAAAGTCACGTTGTTTGTATATACAGAGGGCTAAGGCCCATGTTGTCATTGTGCCTTTAATTTATTTTATACACAGAAGGCTAGGGCCCACGGAGTCACGGTGCTTATATACACAGAGGGCTAGGGCCCATGGAGTCACGGTGCTTGTATACACAGAGTGCCAAGGAGTCATGGTGCTTGTATACACAGAGGGCTAAGGCCCACGGAGTCACGGTGCTTGTATACACAGAGGGCTAAAGCTCACGGAGTCATGGTGCTTGTATACACAGAGAGCTAAGGCCCATGGAGTCACGGTGCTTGTATACACAGAGGGCTAAGGCCCATGGAGTCTCGATGCTTGTATACACAGTGGGCTAAGGCCCACAGAGTCACAGTGCTTGGATACACAGAGGGCTAAGGCCTATAGAGTTATGGTGCTTGTACACACAGAGGGCTAAGGCCCATGGAGTCACGGTGCTTGTATACACAGAGGGCTAAGGCCTATAGAGTTATGGTGCTTGTACACACAGAGGGCTAAGGCCCACGGAGTCACGGTGCTTGTAAACACAGAGGGCTATAGCCCACAGAGTCATGGTGCTTGTATACAAAGAGGGCTAAGGACCATGGAGTCACGATGCTTGTATACACAGAGGGCTAAGGCCCATGGAGTCACGGTGCTTGTATACACAGAGGGCTAAGCCCCATGGAATCACAGTGCTTGTATACACAGAAAGCAAAGGCCCATGGAGTCACAGTGTTTGTATACACAGAGGGCTAAGGCCCACAAAGTCTCGGTGCTTGTATACACAGAGGGCTTTAGTCCACAGAGTCATGGTGCTTGTATACACAGAGGGCTAAGGCCCATAGAGTCACAGTGCTTTTATATACAGAGGGCTAAGGCCCATGGAGTCATGGTGCTTGTACACACAGGTGACTAAGGCCCGTCAGGTCACGGTGCTTGTATACATAGAGGGCTAAGGCCCATGGAGTCATGGTGCTTGTATACACAGAGGGCTAAGGACCACGGAGTCCCAGTGCTAGAATACACAGAGGGCTAAGGCCCACAAAGTCACACAGCTTGTATACACTGAGGGCTAGGGCCCACATAGTCACGCTGCTTGTATACACAGAGGGCTAAGGCGCACAAAGTCACGTTGCTTGTATACACAGAGGGATAAGGCCCATGGTGTCATGGTGCTTTTAATTTATTTTATACACAGAGGGCTAGGGCCAACGGAGTCACGGTTCTTGTATACACAGAGTGCTAGGGCCCACGGAGTCATGTTGCTTGTATACACAGAGGGCTAAGGCCCATGGAGTCACGGTGCTTTTAATTTATTTTATACACATGGTCTTTTTTTTCTTCCTAGAGTATTATTAACCTCATTAACATTAATTTCCAGTCATTTACAGTCAATTTAGAACAATTCACAGGCTATAATATTGTTTTCACCATTATTGGCCAAAGTTTGCAGTGAGCTCACTGGTTACTAAGTGACATAGTAGCGGCACAGACACCATAGAGTCACAGTGCTTGTATAGACAGAGGGCTAAGGCCCATGGAGTCACGGTGCTTGTATACACAGAGGGCTAAGGCCCACAGAGTCACAGTGCTTGTATACACAGAGGGCTAAGGCCCATGGAGTCACGGAGCTTGTATATACAGAGGCCTAAGGCCCATAGAGTCACGGTGCTTGTACACACAGAGGGCTAAGGCCCACGGAGTCACGGTGCTTGTATACACAGAGTGCTTAAGCCCACAGAGACATGGTGCTTGTATACACAGAGGGCTAAGGCCCACAAAGTCACGGTGCTTCTATACACAGAGGGCTAAAACCCACGGAGTCACGGTGCTTGTATACACTGAGAGCTAAGGCCCGTAGAGTCACGGTGCTTGTATACACAGAGGGCTAAGGCCCATGGAGTCATGGTGCTTGTATACATAGAGGGCTAAGGCCCACGGAGTCATGGTGCTTGTATACACAGAGGGCTAAGGCCCACGGAGTCACGGTGCTTTTAATTTATTTTATACAGATAGTCTTTTTTTTCTTCCTAGAGTATTATTAACCTCAATAACATTAATTTCCAGTCATTTACAGTCAATTTAGAACACCTCACAGCTTATAATATTGTTTTCACCATTATTGGCCAAAGGTTGCAGTGAGATGACTGGTTACTAAGCGACAGAGCAGCGGCACAGACACCATAGAGTCAAGGTGCTTGTATACACAGAGGGCTAAGGCCCATGGAGTCACGGTGCTTGTATAAACAGAGGGCTAAGGCCCACAATGTCACGGTGCTTGTATACTCAGAGGGCTAAAGCCCACAGAGTCAAGTTGCTTGTATACAAAGAGGGCTAAGGCCCATAGAGTCATGGTGCTTGTATACACAGAGGGCTAAGGCCCACTAAGTCATGGTGCTTGTATACACAGAGGGCTAAGGCCTATGAAGTCACAGTGCTTGTACATATAGATGGCTAAGGCCCACAGAGTCCCGGTGCTTGTATACACAGAGGGCTAATGCCCATAGAGTCAATGTGCTTGTACACACAGAGGGCTAAGGCCCACGGAGTCACGGTGCTTGTATACACAAAGGGCTAAAGCCCATAGAGTCATGGTGCTTTTAATTTATTTTATACACATGGTCTTTTTTTTCTTCCTAGAGTATTATTAACCTCAATAACATTAATTTTTAGTCATTTACAGTCAATTTAGACCACCTCACAGCTTATAATAATGTTTTCACCATTAATGGCAAAAGGTTGCAGTATACTGACTGGTTACTATGTGACAGAGCAGTGGCACAGACACCATAGAGTCACAGTGCTTGTATAGACAGAGGGCTAAGGCCCATGGAGTCACGGTGCTTGTATACACAGAGGGCTAAGGCCCATAGAGTCACGGTGCTTCTATACACAGAGGGCTAAGGCCCACAGAGTCACAGTGCTTGTATACACAGAGGGCTAAGGCCCTTGGAGTGACGGTGCTTGTATACACAGAGGTCTAAGGCCCACAGAGTCACAGTGCTTGTATACACAGAGGGGCTTAGGCCCATGGAGTCATGGTGCTTGTATACACAGAGGGCTAAGGCCCACGTAGTCATGGTGCTTGTATTTTATACACAGAGGGCTATGGCCCACGGAGTCACATTGTTAGTATTTTTTATACACAGAGGGCTAAGGCCCACGTAGTCACGGTGCTTGTATATTTTATACACAGAGTGCTATGGCCCACAAAGTCATGGTGCTTGTATTTTTTACACACAGAGGGCTAAGGCACAGGGAGTCACGGTGTTTGTATTTTATATACACAGAGGGCTATCGCCCACAAAGTCACGGTGCTTGAATTTTATACACAGAGTGCTAAGGCCCACGGAGACACGGTGCTTGCATTTTTTATACACAGAGCGCTAAGGCCCATGAAGTCACGGTGCTTGAATTTTATACACAGAGGGCTAAGGCCCACAGAGTCACAGTGCTTGTATACACAGAGGGCTAAGGCCCATGGAGTCACGGAGCTTGTATATACAGAGGCCTAAGGCCCATAGAGTCACGGTGCTTGTACACACAGAGGGCTAAGGCCCACGGAGTCACGGTGCTTGTATACACAGAGTGCTTAAGCCCACAGAGACATGGTGCTTGTATACACAGAGGGCTAAGGCCCACAAAGTCACGGTGCTTCTATACACAGAGGGCTAAAACCCACGGAGTCACGGTGCTTGTATACACTGAGAGCTAAGGCCCGTAGAGTCACGGTGCTTGTATACACAGAGGGCTAAGGCCCATGGAGTCACGGTGCTTGTATACATAGAGGGCTAAGGCCCACGGAGTCATGGTGCTTGTATACACAGAGGGCTAAGGCCCACGGAGTCACGGTGCTTTTAATTTATTTTATACAGATAGTCTTTTTTTTCTTCCTAGAGTATTATTAACCTCAATAACATTAATTTCCAGTCATTTACAGTCAATTTAGAACACCTCACAGCTTATAATATTGTTTTCACCATTATTGGCCAAAGGTTGCAGTGAGATGACTGGTTACTAAGCGACAGAGCAGCGGCACAGACACCATAGAGTCAAGGTGCTTGTATACACAGAGGGCTAAGGCCCATGGAGTCACGGTGCTTGTATACACAGAGGGCTAAGGCCCACAATGTCACGGTGCTTGTATACTCAGAGGGCTAAAGCCCACAGAGTCAAGTTGCTTGTATACAAAGAGGGCTAAGGCCCATAGAGTCATGGTGCTTGTATACACAGAGGGCTAAGGCCCACTAAGTCATGGTGCTTGTATACACAGAGGGCTAAGGCCTATGAAGTCACAGTGCTTGTACATATAGATGGCTAAGGCCCACAGAGTCCCGGTGCTTGTATACACAGAGGGCTAATGCCCATAGAGTCAATGTGCTTGTACACACAGAGGGCTAAGGCCCACGGAGTCACGGTGCTTGTATACACAAAGGGCTAAAGCCCATAGAGTCATGGTGCTTTTAATTTATTTTATACACATGGTCTTTTTTTTCTTCCTAGAGTATTATTAACCTCAATAACATTAATTTTTAGTCATTTACAGTCAATTTAGACCACCTCACAGCTTATAATAATGTTTTCACCATTAATGGCAAAAGGTTGCAGTATACTGACTGGTTACTATGTGACAGAGCAGTGGCACAGACACCATAGAGTCACAGTGCTTGTATAGACAGAGGGCTAAGGCCCATGGAGTCACGGTGCTTGTATACACAGAGGGCTAAGGCCCATAGAGTCACGGTGCTTCTATACACAGAGGGCTAAGGCCCACAGAGTCACAGTGCTTGTATACACAGAGGGCTAAGGCCCTTGGAGTGACGGTGCTTGTATACACAGAGGTCTAAGGCCCACAGAGTCACAGTGCTTGTATACACAGAGGGGCTTAGGCCCATGGAGTCATGGTGCTTGTATACACAGAGGGCTAAGGCCCACGTAGTCATGGTGCTTGTATTTTATACACAGAGGGCTATGGCCCACGGAGTCACATTGTTAGTATTTTTTATACACAGAGGGCTAAGGCCCACGTAGTCACGGTGCTTGTATATTTTATACACAGAGTGCTATGGCCCACAAAGTCATGGTGCTTGTATTTTTTACACACAGAGGGCTAAGGCACAGGGAGTCACGGTGTTTGTATTTTATATACACAGAGGGCTATCGCCCACAAAGTCACGGTGCTTGTTTTTTTTATACACAGAGGGCTATGGGCCACGGAGTTACGGTGCTTGTATTTTTTATACATAGAGGGCTATGGCCCTCGTAGTCACGGTGCTTGCATTTTTTATACACAGAGTGCTATGGCCCACGGAGTCACGGTGCTTGTATTTTTTATACACAGAGGGCTAAGGCCCATGGAGTCACAGTGGTTGTATACACAGAGGGCTAAGGCCCATGGAGTCACAGTGTTTGTGTACACAGAGGGCTAAGGCCCACAAAGTCATGGTGCTTATATACACAGAGGGCATTAGCTCACAGAGTCATGGTGCTTGTATACACAGAGGGCTAAGGCCCATAGAGATACGGTGCTTTTATATACAGAGGGCTAAGGCCCACGGAGTCAAGGTGCTTGTATACACAGATGGCTAAGGCCCGTCAGGTCACGGTGCTTGTATACCTAGAGGGCTAAGGCCCATGGAGTCACGGTGCTTGTATACACAGAGGGCTAAGGACCACGGAGTCCTGGTGCATGTATACACAGAGGGCTAAGGCCCACAAAGTCACGCTGCTTGAATACACAGAAGGCTAAGGCCCACAAAGTCACTTTGCTTGTATATACAGAGGGCTAAGGCCCATGGTGTCATGGTGCTTTTAATTTTTTTTATACACAGAGGGCTATTGCCCACGGAGTGACGGTGCTTGTATACACAAAGGGCTAGGGCCCACGGAGTCACGCTGCTTGTATACACAGAGGGCTAAGGCCAATGGAGTCATGATGCTTGTATACACAGAGGGCTAAGGCCCACAGAGTCACGGTGCTTGTATACACAGAGGGCTAAGGCCCATGGAGTCACAGTGTTTGTATACACAGCTAAATGCACACAAAATCACGTTGCTTGTATACACAGAGGGCTAAGGCCCATGGAGTCACAGTGCTTCTAATTTATTTTATACACAGAGAGCTCGGGCCCACGGAGTCACGGTGCTTGTCTACACAGAGGGCTAAGGCTCACGGAGTCACGGTGCTTTCATTTTATTTTATACACATGGTCTTTTTTTTCTTCCTAGAGTATTATTAACCTCAATAACATTAATTTCCAGTCATTTACAGTCAATTTAGACCACCTCACAGCTTATAATATTGTTTTCACCATTATTGGCCAAAGGTTGCAGTGAGCTGACTGGTTAAAAAGCGACAGAGCAGTGGCACAGACACCATAGATTCACAGTGCTTGTATAGATAGAGGGTTAAGGCCCTTGGACTCACGGTGTTTGAATACACAGAGGGCTAAGGCCCACAGAATCACAGTGCTTGTATACACAGAGGTCTAAGGCCCATGGAGACACGGTGGTAGTATACACAGAGGGCTAAGGCCCACAGAGTCACGGTGCTTGTACACACAAAGGGTAAGGCCCACGGAGTCACGGTGCTTTTATACACAGAGGGCTAAGGCCCATGGAGCTACGGTGCTTGTACACACAGAGGGCTAAGGCCCACAGAGTCATCGTGCTTGTAAACATAGAGGGCTAAGGCCCATGGAGTCACGGTGCTTGTATACACAGAAGGCTAAGGACCACAGAGTCCCGGTGCTTGTATACACAGAGGGCTAAGGCCCACAAAGTCACGCTGCTTGTATACACAGAGGGCTAAGGCCCACAAAGTCACGTTGTTTGTATATACAGAGGGCTAAGGCCCATGTTGTCATTGTGCCTTTAATTTATTTTATACACAGAAGGCTAGGGCCCACGGAGTCACGGTGCTTATATACACAGAGGGCTAGGGCCCATGGAGTCACGGTGCTTGTATACACAGAGTGCCAAGGAGTCATGGTGCTTGTATACACAGAGGGCTAAGGCCCACGGAGTCACGGTGCTTGTATACACAGAGGGCTAAAGCTCACGGAGTCATGGTGCTTGTATACACAGAGAGCTAAGGCCCATGGAGTCACGGTGCTTGTATACACAGAGGGCTAAGGCCCATGGAGTCTCGATGCTTGTATACACAGTGGGCTAAGGCCCACAGAGTCACAGTGCTTGGATACACAGAGGGCTAAGGCCTATAGAGTTATGGTGCTTGTACACACAGAGGGCTAAGGCCCATGGAGTCACGGTGCTTGTATACACAGAGGGCTAAGGCCTATAGAGTTATGGTGCTTGTACACACAGAGGGCTAAGGCCCACGGAGTCACGGTGCTTGTAAACACAGAGGGCTATAGCCCACAGAGTCATGGTGCTTGTATACAAAGAGGGCTAAGGACCATGGAGTCACGATGCTTGTATACACAGAGGGCTAAGGCCCATGGAGTCACGGTGCTTGTATACACAGAGGGCTAAGCCCCATGGAATCACAGTGCTTGTATACACAGAAAGCAAAGGCCCATGGAGTCACAGTGTTTGTATACACAGAGGGCTAAGGCCCACAAAGTCTCGCTGCTTGTATACACAGAGGGCTTTAGTCCACAGAGTCATGGTGCTTGTATACACAGAGGGCTAAGGCCCATAGAGTCACAGTGCTTTTATATACAGAGGGCTAAGGCCCATGGAGTCATGGTGCTTGTACACACAGGTGACTAAGGCCCGTCAGGTCACGGTGCTTGTATACATAGAGGGCTAAGGCCCATGGAGTCATGGTGCTTGTATACACAGAGGGCTAAGGACCACGGAGTCCCAGTGCTAGAATACACAGAGGGCTAAGGCCCACAAAGTCACACAGCTTGTATACACTGAGGGCTAGGGCCCATGGAGTCATGGTGCTTGTATACCCAGAGGGCTAGGGCCCATGGTGTCACAGTGCTTGTTTACACAGAGGGCTAAAGCCCATGGAGTCACGGTGCTTTTAATTTATTTTATACACATGATCTTTTTTTTCTTCCTAGAGTATTATTAACCTCATTAACATTAATTTCATGTCATTTACAGTCAATTTAGAACACCTCACAGGTTATAATATTGTTTTCACCATTATTGGCCAAAGTTTGCAGTGAGCTCACTGGTTACTAAGTGACATAGTAGCGGCACAGACACCATAGAGTCACAGTGCTTGTATAGACAGAGGGCTAAGGCCCATGGTGTCACTGTGCTTGTATACACAGAGGGCTAAGGCCCACAGAGTCACAGTGCTTGTATACACAGAGGGCT
The DNA here is from genome assembly GCA_031769625.1 of Taudactylus pleione. Taxonomy (NCBI): domain Eukaryota; kingdom Metazoa; phylum Chordata; class Amphibia; order Anura; family Myobatrachidae; genus Taudactylus; species Taudactylus pleione. The sequence goes on along the minus strand of JAUIMM010001910.1, from coordinate 272,749 downwards.
AAGGCCCATGGAGTTACGGTGCTTGTATACACAGAGGGCTAAGGCCCATAGAGTCACGGTGCTTGTACACACAGAGGGCAAAGGCCCACGGAGTCACGGTGCTTGTATACACAGATGGCTAAAGCCCACAAAGCACGGTGCTTGTATACACAGAGGGCTAAAACCCACGGAGTCATGGTGCTTGTATACACAGATAGCTAAGGCCCATAGAGTCACGGTGCTTGTATACACAGAGTGCTAAGGCCCATGGAGTCACGGTGCTTGTATACACAGAGGCTAAGGCCCACGGAGTCATGGTGCTTGTATACACAGAGGGCTATGGCCCACGGAGTCACGGTGCTTTTAATTTATTTTATACACATGGTCTTTTTTTTCTTCCTAGAGTATTATTAACCTCAATAACATTAATTTCCAGTCATTTACAGTCAATTTAGAACACCTCACAGCTTATAATATTGTTTTCACCATTATTGGCCAAAGGTTGCAGTGATCTGACTGGTTACTAAGCGACAGAGCAGCGTCACAGACACCATAGAGTCACAGTGCTTTTATAGACAGAAGGCTAAGGCCCATGGAGTCACAGTGCTTGTATACACAGAGGGCTAAGGCCCACGGAGTCACGGTGCTTGTATACACAGAGGGCTAAAGCCCATGGAGTCACAGTGCTTGTCTACACACAGGGCTAAGGCCCACAAAGTCACGGTGCTTGTATACACAGAGGGCTAAAGCTCACGGAATCATGGTGCTTGTATACAAAGAGGGCTAAGGCCCATAGAGTCACGGTGCTTGTATACACAGAGGGCTAAGGCCCACTGAGTCATGGTGCTTGTATACACAGAGGGCTAAGACCAGTGAAGTCACGGTGCTTGTACACATAGAGGGCTAAGGCCCACAGAGTCATGGTGCTTGTATACACAGAGGGTTGAGGCCCATGGAGTCACAGTGCTAGTATACACAGAGGGCTAAGGACCACAAAGTCACAGTGCTTGTAAGCACAGAGGGCTTTAGCCCACAGAGTTGTGGTGCTTGTATACACAGAGGGCTAAGGCCCACGGAGTCACGGTGCTTGTATACACAGAGGGCTAAAGCCCACAGAGTCATGGTGCTTGTATACAGAGAGGGCTAAGGCCCATGGAGTCATGATGCTTGTATACACAGAGGGCTAAGCCCCACGGAGTCACAGTGCTTGTATACACAGAGGGCTAAGGCCCATGGAGTCACAGTGTTTGTATACACAGAGGGCTAAGGCCCATGGAGTCACGGTGCTTCTAATTTATTTTATACACAGAGAGCTCAGGCCCACGGAGTCCCGGTGCTTGTCTACACAGAGGGCTAAGGCCCATGGAGTCACGGTGCTTTTAATTTATTTTATACACATGGTCTTTTTTTTCTTCCTAGAGTATTATTAACCTCAATAAGATTAATTTCTAGTCATTTACAGTCAATTTAGACCACCTCACAGCTTATAATATTGTTTTCACCATTATTGGACAATGGTTGCAGTGAGCTGACTGGTTACTAAGTGACAGAGCAGTGGCACAGACACCATAGAGTCACAGTGCTTGTATAGATAGAGGGCTAAGGCCCTTGGACTCACGGTGTTTGTATACACAGAGGGCTAAGGCCCACAGAGTCACAGTGATTGAATACACAGAGGGCTAACGCCCTTGGAGTCACGGTGCTTGTATACACAGAGGGCTAAGGCCCATGGAGTCACGATGCTTGTATACACAGAGGACTAAGGCCCACGTAGTCATGGTGCTTGTATTTTATACACAGAGGACTATGGCCCATGGAGTCACAGTGTTTGTATTTTTTATACACAGAGGGCTAAGGCCCATGTAGTCACGGTGTTTGTATTTTATACACAGAGTGCTAAGGCCCACGGAGACATGGTGCATGCATTTTTTATACACAGAGGGCTATGGCCCACGGAGTCATGGTGCTTGTATTTTTTATACACAGAAGGCTATGGCCCACGTAGTCATGGTGCTTGTATTTTATACACAGAGGGCTATGGCCCATGGAGTCACAGTGTTTGTATTTTTTATACACAGAGGGCTAAGGCCCACGTAGTCACGGTGTTTGTATTTTATACACAGGGTGCTAAGGCCCACGGAGACACGGTGCATGCATTTTTTATACACAGAGGGCTATGGCCCACGGAGTCATGGTGCTTGTATTTTTTATACACAGAAGGCTATGGCCCTCGTAGTCACGGTGCTTGCATTTTTTATACACAGAGGGCTAAGGCCCATGGAGTCACAGTGGTTGTATACACAGAGGGCTTAGGCCCATGGAGTCACAGTGTTTGTGTACACAGAGGGCTAAGGCCCACAAAGTCATGGTGCTTATATACACAGAGGGCATTAGCTCACAGAGTCATGGTGCTTGTATACACAGAGGGCTAAGGCCCATAGAGATACGGTGCTTTTATATACAGAGGGCTAAGGCCCACGGAGTCAAGGTGCTTGTATACACAGATGGCTAAGGCCCGTCAGGTCACGGTGCTTGTATACCTAGAGGGCTGAGGCCCATGGAGTCACGGTGCTTGCATACACAGAGGGCTAAGGACCACGGAGTCCCGGTGCATGTATACACAGAGGGCTAAGGCCCACAAAGTCACGCTGCTTGAATACACAGAAGGCTAAGGCCCACAAAGTCACTTTGCTTGTATATACAGAGGGCTAAGGCCCATGGTGTCATGGTGCTTTTAATTTTTTTTATACACAGAGGGCTATTGCCCACGGAGTGACGGTGCTTGTATACACAAAGGGCTAGGGCCCACGGAGTCACGGTGCTTGTATACACAGAGGGCTAAGGCCCATGGAGTCATGATGCTTGTATACACAGAGGGCTAAGGCCCACAGAGTCACAGTGCTTGTATACACAGAGGGCTAAGGCCCATGGAGTCACAGTGTTTGTATACACAGCTAAATGCCCACAAAGTCACGTTGCTTGTATACACAGAGGGCTAAGGCCCAAGGAGTCACAGTGCTTCTAATTTATTTTATACACAGAGAGCTCGGGCCCACGGAGTCACGGTGCTTGTCTACACAGAGGGCTAAGGCTCACGGAGTCACGGTGCTTTCATTTTATTTTATACACATGGTCTTTTTTTTCTTCCTAGAGTATTATTAACCTCAATAACATTAATTTCCAGTCATTTACAGTCAATTTAGAACACCTCACAGCTTATAATATTGTTTTCACCATTATTGGCCAAAGGTTGCAGTGAGCTGACTGGTTAAAAAGCGACAGAGCAGTGGCACAGACACCATAGATTCACAGTGCTTGTATAGATAGAGGGTTAAGGCCCTTAGACTCACGGTGTTTGAATACACAGAGGGCTAAGGCCCACAGAATCACAGTGCTTGTATACACAGAGGTCTAAGGCCCATGGAGACACGGTGGTAGTATACACAGAGGGCTAAGGCCCACAGAGTCACGGTGCTTGTACACACAAAGGGTAAGGCCCACGGAGTCACGGTGCTTTTATACACAGAGGGCTAAGGCCCATGGAGCTACGGTGCTTGTACACACAGAGAGCTAAGGCCCACGGAGTCATCGTGCTTGTAAACATAGAGGGCTAAGGCCCATGGAGTCACGGTGCTTGTATACACAGAGGGCTAAGGACCACAGAGTCCCGGTGCTTGTATACACAGAGGGCTAAGGCCCACAAAGTCACGCTGCTTGTATACACAGAGGGCTAAGGCCCACAAAGTCATGTTGTTTGTATATACAGAGGGCTAAGGCCCATGTTGTCATTGTGCCTTTAATTTATTTTATACACAGAAGGCTAGGGCTCACGGAGTCACGGTGCTTATATACACATAGGGCTAGGGCCCATGGAGTCACGGTGCTTGTATACACAGAGTGCCAAGGAGTCATGGTGCTTGTATACACAGAGGGCTAAGGCCCACGGAGTCACGGTGCTTGTATACACAGAGGGCTAAAGCTCACGGAGTCATGGTGCTTGTATACACAGAGAGCTAAGGCCCATGGAGTCACGGTGCTTGTATACACAGAGGGCTAAGGCCCATGGAGTCTCGATGCTTGTATACACAGTGGGCTAAGGCCCACAGAGTCACAGTGCTTGGATACACAGAGGGCTAAGGCCTATAGAGTTATGGTGCTTGTACACACAGAGGGCTAAGGCCCATGGAGTCACGGTGCTTGTATACACAGAGGGCTAAGGCCTATAGAGTTATGGTGCTTGTACACACAGAGGGCTAAGGCCCACGGAGTCACGGTGCTTGTAAACACAGAGGGCTATAGCCCACAGAGTCATGGTGCTTGTATACAAAGAGGGCTAAGGACCATGGAGTCACGATGCTTGTATACACAGAGGGCTAAGGCCCATGGAGTCACGGTGCTTGTATACACAGAGGGCTAAGCCCCATGGAATCACAGTGCTTGTATACACAGAAAGCAAAGGCCCATGGAGTCACAGTGTTTGTATACACAGAGGGCTAAGGCCCACAAAGTCTCGGTGCTTGTATACACAGAGGGCTTTAGTCCACAGAGTCATGGTGCTTGTATACACAGAGGGCTAAGGCCCATAGAGTCACAGTGCTTTTATATACAGAGGGCTAAGGCCCATGGAGTCATGGTGCTTGTACACACAGGTGACTAAGGCCCGTCAGGTCACGGTGCTTGTATACATAGAGGGCTAAGGCCCATGGAGTCATGGTGCTTGTATACACAGAGGGCTAAGGACCACGGAGTCCCAGTGCTAGAATACACAGAGGGCTAAGGCCCACAAAGTCACACAGCTTGTATACACTGAGGGCTAGGGCCCATGGAGTCATGGTGCTTGTATACCCAGAGGGCTAGGGCCCATGGTGTCACAGTGCTTGTTTACACAGAGGGCTAAAGCCCATGGAGTCACGGTGCTTTTAATTTATTTTATACACATGATCTTTTTTTTCTTCCTAGAGTATTATTAACCTCATTAACATTAATTTCATGTCATTTACAGTCAATTTAGAACACCTCACAGGTTATAATATTGTTTTCACCATTATTGGCCAAAGTTTGCAGTGAGCTCACTGGTTACTAAGTGACATAGTAGCGGCACAGACACCATAGAGTCACAGTGCTTGTATAGACAGAGGGCTAAGGCCCATGGTGTCACTGTGCTTGTATACACAGAGGGCTAAGGCCCACAGAGTCACAGTGCTTGTATACACAGAGGGCTAAGGCCCATGGAGTTACGGTGCTTGTATACACAGAGGGCTAAGGCCCATAGAGTCACGGTGCTTGTACACACAGAGGGCAAAGGCCCACGGAGTCACGGTGCTTGTATACACAGATGGCTAAAGCCCACAAAGCACGGTGCTTGTATACACAGAGGGCTAAAACCCACGGAGTCATGGTGCTTGTATACACAGATAGCTAAGGCCCATAGAGTCACGGTGCTTGTATACACAGAGTGCTAAGGCCCATGGAGTCACGGTGCTTGTATACACAGAGGCTAAGGCCCACGGAGTCATGGTGCTTGTATACACAGAGGGCTATGGCCCACGGAGTCACGGTGCTTTTAATTTATTTTATACACATGGTCTTTTTTTTCTTCCTAGAGTATTATTAACCTCAATAACATTAATTTCCAGTCATTTACAGTCAATTTAGAACACCTCACAGCTTATAATATTGTTTTCACCATTATTGGCCAAAGGTTGCAGTGATCTGACTGGTTACTAAGCGACAGAGCAGCGTCACAGACACCATAGAGTCACAGTGCTTTTATAGACAGAAGGCTAAGGCCCATGGAGTCACAGTGCTTGTATACACAGAGGGCTAAGGCCCACGGAGTCACGGTGCTTGTATACACAGAGGGCTAAAGCCCATGGAGTCACAGTGCTTGTCTACACACAGGGCTAAGGCCCACAAAGTCACGGTGCTTGTATACACAGAGGGCTAAAGCTCACGGAATCATGGTGCTTGTATACAAAGAGGGCTAAGGCCCATAGAGTCACGGTGCTTGTATACACAGAGGGCTAAGGCCCACTGAGTCATGGTGCTTGTATACACAGAGGGCTAAGACCAGTGAAGTCACGGTGCTTGTACACATAGAGGGCTAAGGCCCACAGAGTCATGGTGCTTGTATACACAGAGGGTTGAGGCCCATGGAGTCACAGTGCTAGTATACACAGAGGGCTAAGGACCACAAAGTCACGGTGCTTGTAAGCACAGAGGGCTTTAGCCCACAGAGTTGTGGTGCTTGTATACACAGAGGGCTAAGGCCCATGGAGTCACGGTGCTTGTATACACAACAGAGGGCTAATGCCCATAGAGTCACTGTGCTTGTACATACAGAGGGCTAAGGCCCACGGAGTCACGGTGCTTGTATACACAGAGGGCTAAAGCCCACAGAGTCATGGTGCTTGTATACAGAGAGGGCTAAGGCCCATGGAGTCATGATGCTTGTATACACAGAGGGCTAAGGCCCACAGAGTTACGGTGCTTGTATACACAGAGGGCTAAGCCCCACGGAGTCACAGTGCTTGTATACACAGAGGGCTAAGGCCCATGGAGTCACAGTGTTTGTATACACAGAGGGCTAAGGCCCATGGAGTCACGGTGCTTCTAATTTATTTTATACACAGAGAGCTCAGGCCCACGGAGTCCCGGTGCTTGTCTACACAGAGGGCTAAGGCCCATGGAGTCACGGTGCTTTTAATTTATTTTATACACATGGTCTTTTTTTTCTTCCTAGAGTATTATTAACCTCAATAAGATTAATTTCTAGTCATTTACAGTCAATTTAGACCACCTCACAGCTTATAATATTGTTTTCACCATTATTGGACAATGGTTGCAGTGAGCTGACTGGTTACTAAGTGACAGAGCAGTGGCACAGACACCATAGAGTCACAGTGCTTGTATAGATAGAGGGCTAAGGCCCTTGGACTCACGGTGTTTGTATACACAGAGGGCTAAGGCCCACAGAGTCACAGTGATTGAATACACAGAGGGCTAACGCCCTTGGAGTCACGGTGCTTGTATACACAGAGGGCTAAGGCCCATGGAGTCACGATGCTTGTATACACAGAGGACTAAGGCCCACGTAGTCATGGTGCTTGTATTTTATACACAGAGGACTATGGCCCATGGAGTCACAGTGTTTGTATTTTTTATACACAGAGGGCTAAGGCCCATGTAGTCACGGTGTTTGTATTTTATACACAGAGTGCTAAGGCCCACGGAGACATGGTGCATGCATTTTTTATACACAGAGGGCTATGGCCCACGGAGTCATGGTGCTTGTATTTTTTATACACAGAAGGCTATGGCCCACGTAGTCATGGTGCTTGTATTTTATACACAGAGGGCTATGGCCCATGGAGTCACAGTGTTTGTATTTTTTATACACAGAGGGCTAAGGCCCACGTAGTCACGGTGTTTGTATTTTATACACAGGGTGCTAAGGCCCACGGAGACACGGTGCATGCATTTTTTATACACAGAGGGCTATGGCCCACGGAGTCATGGTGCTTGTATTTTTTATACACAGAAGGCTATGGCCCTCGTAGTCACGGTGCTTGCATTTTTTATACACAGAGGGCTAAGGCCCATGGAGTCACAGTGGTTGTATACACAGAGGGCTTAGGCCCATGGAGTCACAGTGTTTGTGTACACAGAGGGCTAAGGCCCACAAAGTCATGGTGCTTATATACACAGAGGGCATTAGCTCACAGAGTCATGGTGCTTGTATACACAGAGGGCTAAGGCCCATAGAGATACGGTGCTTTTATATACAGAGGGCTAAGGCCCACGGAGTCAAGGTGCTTGTATACACAGATGGCTAAGGCCCGTCAGGTCACGGTGCTTGTATACCTAGAGGGCTGAGGCCCATGGAGTCACGGTGCTTGCATACACAGAGGGCTAAGGACCACGGAGTCCCGGTGCATGTATACACAGAGGGCTAAGGCCCACAAAGTCACGCTGCTTGAATACACAGAAGGCTAAGGCCCACAAAGTCACTTTGCTTGTATATACAGAGGGCTAAGGCCCATGGTGTCATGGTGCTTTTAATTTTTTTTATACACAGAGGGCTATTGCCCACGGAGTGACGGTGCTTGTATACACAAAGGGCTAGGGCCCACGGAGTCACGGTGCTTGTATACACAGAGGGCTAAGGCCCATGGAGTCATGATGCTTGTATACACAGAGGGCTAAGGCCCACAGAGTCACAGTGCTTGTATACACAGAGGGCTAAGGCCCATGGAGTCACAGTGTTTGTATACACAGCTAAATGCCCACAAAGTCACGTTGCTTGTATACACAGAGGGCTAAGGCCCAAGGAGTCACAGTGCTTCTAATTTATTTTATACACAGAGAGCTCGGGCCCACGGAGTCACGGTGCTTGTCTACACAGAGGGCTAAGGCTCACGGAGTCACGGTGCTTTCATTTTATTTTATACACATGGTCTTTTTTTTCTTCCTAGAGTATTATTAACCTCAATAACATTAATTTCCAGTCATTTACAGTCAATTTAGAACACCTCACAGCTTATAATATTGTTTTCACCATTATTGGCCAAAGGTTGCAGTGAGCTGACTGGTTAAAAAGCGACAGAGCAGTGGCACAGACACCATAGATTCACAGTGCTTGTATAGATAGAGGGTTAAGGCCCTTAGACTCACGGTGTTTGAATACACAGAGGGCTAAGGCCCACAGAATCACAGTGCTTGTATACACAGAGGTCTAAGGCCCATGGAGACACGGTGGTAGTATACACAGAGGGCTAAGGCCCACAGAGTCACGGTGCTTGTACACACAAAGGGTAAGGCCCACGGAGTCACGGTGCTTTTATACACAGAGGGCTAAGGCCCATGGAGCTACGGTGCTTGTACACACAGAGAGCTAAGGCCCACGGAGTCATCGTGCTTGTAAACATAGAGGGCTAAGGCCCATGGAGTCACGGTGCTTGTATACACAGAGGGCTAAGGACCACAGAGTCCCGGTGCTTGTATACACAGAGGGCTAAGGCCCACAAAGTCACGCTGCTTGTATACACAGAGGGCTAAGGCCCACAAAGTCATGTTGTTTGTATATACAGAGGGCTAAGGCCCATGTTGTCATTGTGCCTTTAATTTATTTTATACACAGAAGGCTAGGGCTCACGGAGTCACGGTGCTTATATACACAGAGGGCTAGGGCCCATGGAGTCACGGTGCTTGTATACACAGAGTGCCAAGGAGTCATGGTGCTTGTATACACAGAGGGCTAAGGCCCACGGAGTCACGGTGCTTGTATACACAGAGGGCTAAAGCTCACGGAGTCATGGTGCTTGTATACACAGAGAGCTAAGGCCCATGGAGTCACGGTGCTTGTATACACAGAGGGCTAAGGCCCATGGAGTCTCGATGCTTGTATACACAGTGGGCTAAGGCCCACAGAGTCACAGTGCTTGGATACACAGAGGGCTAAGGCCTATAGAGTTATGGTGCTTGTACACACAGAGGGCTAAGGCCCATGGAGTCACGGTGCTTGTATACACAGAGGGCTAAGGCCTATAGAGTTATGGTGCTTGTACACACAGAGGGCTAAGGCCCACGGAGTCACGGTGCTTGTAAACACAGAGGGCTATAGCCCACAGAGTCATGGTGCTTGTATACAAAGAGGGCTAAGGACCATGGAGTCACAATGCTTGTATACACAGAGGGCTAAGGCCCATGGAGTCACGGTGCTTGTATACACAGAGGGCTAAGCCCCATGGAATCACAGTGCTTGTATACACAGAAAGCAAAGGCCCATGGAGTCACAGTGTTTGTATACACAGAGGGCTAAGGCCCACAAACTCTCGGTGCTTGTATACACAGAGGGCTTTAGTCCACAGAGTCATGGTGCTTGTATACACAGAGGGCTAAGGCCCATAGAGTCACGGTGCTTTTATATACAGAGGGCTAAGGCCCATGGAGTCATGGTGCTTGTATACACAGGTGACTAAGGCCCGTCAGGTCACGGTGCTTGTATACATAGAGGGCTAAGGCCCATGGAGTCACGGTGCTTGTATACACAGAGGGCTAAGGACCACGGAGTCCCAGTGCTAGAATACACAGAGGGCTAAGGCCCACAAAGTCACACAGCTTGTATACACTGAGGGCTAGGGCCCATGGAGTCATGATGCTTGTTTACACAGAGGGCTAAAGCCCATGGAGTCACGGTGCTTTTAATTTATTTTATACACATGATCTTTTTTTTCTTCCTAGAGTATTATTAACCTCATTAACATTAATTTCACGTCATTTACAGTCAATTTAGAACACCTCACAGGTTATAATATTGTTTTCACCATTATTGGCCAAAGTTTGCAGTGAGCTCACTGGTTACTAAGTGACATAGTAGCGGCACAGACACCATAGAGTCACAGTGCTTGTATAGATAGAGGGCTAAAGCCCATGGTGTCACTGTGCTTGTATACACAGAGGGCTAAGGCCCACAGAGTCACAGTGCTTGTATACACAGAGGGCTAAGGCCCATGGAGTCACGGTGCTTGTATACACAGAGGGCTAAGGCCCATAGAGTCACGGTGCTTGTACACACAGAGGGCAAAGGCCCACGGAGTCACGGTGCTTGTATACACAGAGGGCGAAAGCCCACAAAGCATGGTGCTTGTATACACAGAGGGCTAAAACCCACGGAGTCATGGTGCTTGTATACACAGATAGCTAAGGCCCATAGAGTCATGGTGCTTGTATACACAGAGTGCTAAGGCCCATGGAGTCACGGTGCTTGTATACACAGAGGCTAAGGCCCACGGAGTCATGGTGCTTGTATACACAGAGGGCTATGGCCCACGGAGTCACGGTGCTTTTAATTTATTTTATACACATGGTCTTTTTTTTCTTCCTAGAGTATTATTAACCTCAATAACATTAATTTCCAGTCATTTACAGTCAATTTAGAACACCTCACAGCTTATAATATTGTTTTCACCATTATTGGCCAAAGGTTGCAGTGATCTGACTGGTTACTAAGCGACAGAGCAGCGTCACAGACACCATAGAGTCACAGTGCTTTTATAGACAGAAGGCTAAGGCCCATGGAGTCACAGTGCTTGTATACACAGAGGGCTAAGGCCCACGGAGTCACGATGCTTGTATACACAGAGGGCTAAAGCCCATGGAGTCACAGTGCTTGTCTACACACAGGGCTAAGGCCCACAAAGTCACGGTGCTTGTATACACAGAGGGCTAAAGCTCACGGAATCATGATGCTTGTATACAAAGAGGGCTAAGGCCCATAGAGTCACGGTGCTTGTATACACAGAGGGCTAAGGCCCACTGAGTCATCGTGCTTGTATACACAGAGGGCTAAGACCAGTGAAGTCACGGTGCTTGTACACATAGAGGGCTAAGGCCCACAGAGTCATGGTGCTTGTATACACAGAGGGTTGAGGCCCATGGAGTCACAGTGCTTGTATACACAGAGGGCTAAGGACCACAAAGTCACGGTGCTTGTAAGCACAGAGGGCTTTAGCCCACAGAGTTATGGTGCTTGTATACACAGAGGGCTAAGGCCCATGGAGTCACAGTGCTTGTATACACAACAGAGGGCTAATGCCCATAGAGTCACTGTGCTTGTACATACAGAGGGCTAAGGCCCACGGAGTCACGGTGCTTGTATACACAGAGGGCTAAAGCCCACAGAGTCATGGTGCTTGTATACAGAGAGGGCTAAGGCCCATGGAGTCACGATGCTTGTATACACAGAGGGCTAAGGCCCACAGAGTTACGGTGCTTGTATACACAGAGGGCTAAGCCCCACGGAGTCACAGTGCTTGTATACACAGAGGGCTAAGGCCCATGGAGTCACAGTGTTTGTATACACAGAGGGCTAAATGCCCACAAAGTCACATTGCTTGTATACACAAAGGGCTAAGGCCCATGGAGTCACGGTGCTTCTAATTTATTTTATACACAGAGAGCTCAGGCCCACGGAGTCCCGGCGCTTGTCTACACAGAGGGCTAAGGCCCATGGAGTCACGGTGCTTTTAATTTATTTTATACACATGGTCTTTTTTTTCTTCCTAGAGTATTATTAACCTCAATAAGATTAATTTCTATTCATTTACAGTCAATTTAGACCACCTCATAGCTTATAATATTGTTTTCACCATTATTGGACAATGGTTGCAGTGAGCTGACTGGTTACTAAGTGACAGAGCAGTGGCACAGACACCATAGAGTCACAGTGCTTGTATAGATAGAGGGCTAAGGCCCTTGGACTCACGGTGTTTGTATACACAGAGGGCTAAGGCCCACAGAGTCACAGTGATTGAATACACAGAGGGCTAACGCCCTTGGAGTCACGGTGCTTGTATACACAGAGGGCTAAGGCCCATGGAGTCACGATGCTTGTATACACAGAGGACTAAGGCCCACGTAGTCATGGTGCTTGTATTTTATACACAGAGGGCTATGGCCCATGGAGTCACAGTGTTTGTATTTTTTATACACAGAGGGCTAAGGCCCACGTAGTCACGGTGTTTGTATTTTATACACAGAGTGCTAAGGCCCACGGAGACACGGTGCATGCATTTTTTATACACAGAGGGCTATGGCCCACGGAGTCATGGTGCTTGTATTTTTTATACACAGAAGGCTATGGCCCACGTAGTCATGGTGCTTGTATTTTATACACAGAGGGCTATGGCCCATGGAGTCACAGTGTTTGTATTTTTTATACACAGAGGGCTAAGGCCCACGTAGTCACGGTGTTTGTATTTTATACACAGAGTGCTAAGGCCCACGGAGACACGGTGCATGCATTTTTTATACACAGAGGGCTATGGCCCACGGAGTCATGGTGCTTGTATTTTTTATACACAGAAGGCTATGGCCCACGGAGTCATGGTGCTTGTATTTTTTATACACAGAGCGCTATGGCCCACGGAGTCACGGTGCTTGTATTCTTTACACACAGAGGGCTAAGGCACAGGGAGTCACGGTGTTTGTATTTTATATTCACAAAGGGCTATCGCCCACAAAGTCACGGTGCTTGTATTTTATACACAGAGTGCTAAGGCCCACGGAGACACGGTGCTTGCATTTTTTATACACAGAGCGCTAAGGCCCACGTAGTCACGGTGCTTGCATTTTTTATACACAGAGGGCTATGGCCCACGGAGTCACGGTGCTTGTATTTTTTATACACAGAGGGCTATGGCTCACGGAGTCACGGTGCTTGTATTTTTTTTACACAGAGGGCTATGGCCCACGGAGTCACGGTGCTTGTATTTTTCATACACAGAGGGCTAAGGCCTATGGAGTCACAGTGCTTGAATTTTTCATACACAGAGGGCTAAGGCTCATGGAGTCATGGTGCTTGTATTTGTTATACACAGAGGGCTAAGGCTCATGGAGTCATGGTGCTTGTATTTGTTATACACAGAGGGCTAAGGCTCATGGAGTCATGGTGCTTGTATACACACTTACACAGTGGGGTACAGCACCAAAAAATATATATATATTTTTTTTTCTATGTTGTTACTGTTTTAATTTTTTTTTTACACACAGCCACTTCTTGCAGTCAGTGTGCCCCCTTACACAGTCATAGCCATTTGTGAGTCTCTGGACACAGCACTTAATCAGCAGAGTATAGTGATGCATATATCAGCATGCAGTGTGCCCCCTTACAAAGTCCCTTTTGCCAGTGCAGCCACTTAGCAGAGTATAGCGCAGTATCAGTGTACAGTGTATCCCCCTATCCAGCCACTCAGCCAACCAGTGATTATCAGCGTGCCCCCTCTCAGCCAGCCCGCCCAGTTGCAGAGCAGCGCGCAGTACGGAGCGTGCATGACAAATGGCACTGAGTCACGGGACTCGGCGTCTTATGTAAAGGCACTCTCGCGGGATCCAAAAGTCAGGACGCTGATGTCGTGCTCGGAGTGGAGATCCGAGTCGGCGGGAACACCCGAGCCTCAGCTCGGGTGGACTCGGACCCACACTGTTCTGAGCGGTTCAGATTCCACAGAATCGGAACCGCTCATCTCTAGTAAATACTGTCTGCTTTTGCCTGTAGCCCACAAATGCTGGGCAGCTTTTCATTTTACACTGCAAGTTAGAGTTAAGTTTCCCAACTCTGAATCTCTCTGCACATGTTACATAAGTAAATATGGTCTACCATGTTTTTTTTGGGTTGAGTACGGGATCCCGATGGTCAGAATACCGACAATGGCATCCTGACAAGATTAGGTAAGTATCCTAACCCACTTTTTGCGCAGCCTAGCCCTTCCCTCCTCAGCCTAACCTTCCCCCCTGCAGCCTAACCTTAACCTCCCCCTGGTGCCGAACCCTAACACCTAACCCTCACCCCTACCCCTAATACTTACCGTTGGCATGTCAGCGGTTGGGATTCTGGTGCCGTATTGGTGCCGGTATTCATGCTGGTATATGCCAACTCCATCCCAATTTTTTTTGCTATGTTCCCAGCTGTGAGTCAGCTCCATAATGATTACTACAGAATGGTGATTTGTTTCTGGAGACCACAAGTCTTTTAAAATCCTTCAATGAATCTGTCAACTGTACTTTAGATGAGGATATAGGACTTGAGATATGGAGAAGGGTGGGAGTTGTCCTATCACTCCTGCAGCATGATCCTCAAGTATGGTGCGTTTAGTGTGGTACCTTTAGCCTTGATCCTCAGAGCCTTACCAGCAAGCTGCCCTATGTCTATGTAAGATCACTCACATACAAATAACCTGCCAAGTCTCATTTTTGTTCACTCAGACAAGGCTGGGAGACTGCCGATTTCCATTTTTGGGCTTCAGGCTCCATCTGGACTGATCCATTGTCTGGTCCTTTATAGACAATGCCGTTCAATGCTTTCTGAATCTAACATGGATTGTTTGGTTCCTTATCATGCTGCCAAACCCTTGGAAGTTGCAAAGCAGTTCGCCATTAAGTAGATAGAATATTGAGAGGAAGTAGCTAGGAACACAGGATGGTATATTCCCAGCTCCTGCGCTGTTAGCAGATACGCTATATAGGAGCAGCCGAAAGTGTAATAATCAGACAGGAACTCTTCATTTATGTATAAACAGGATCAAACGCTGCTTTATTGACAAATTTACTTGGCCCCTGCATCTTTAGATGGCATTAGCGATTGAAGTCTTTGGACTATAATTTGTGGCATTTACTTTGAAAGGGATCCATAAGATCCCTCTCTGGCAAAGCCCATCCGCACATGTGTTTTCAGCAGACTGTGCAGTAGCACCGCGAGGTCCCAAAGCAGAAGTGATTGCATTCGCACACGCTTGCCGACTTTCTGACTGCTCCCTCTTGGATGGGAATTCCCGGTTGGCGCTGCAAAGGGCGTGGCGCCGGTAATAGTGGGTGGTGCAGGGGCGTGGCAGCATGATCGCATCATCGAGGCCCTGCCTCCTGCTTTACAATGCCAAGATTAAGCACAAATCGCGTCATTGGATCCCTACGGACCGCCCACTTTGACAGCTAAGTACGGGGGAGGGAAACGGGGGGTGGCGTTCAAACTTCTGCGGCGGTCTGGGAGTGCCACCTGGTATTTGGAGGCCTCCCGGCAATTGCGGGAGAGTCGGCAAGTATTCATCAGCAATCACTTCACTTCTAGCACATTGCAGGGATGGGCTCATATTGGAATATATGATTTTCTCCATACGTTCCAGCAAACGATCATTTCTTACTGCCGCAGATAGCGGCAATTAGAAATAATTATCAGGCCTGTCTTTGGAAGCCACTTACCCCTATCAGAATTACACCGGGGTTATAGTTAATGTAGAAAAAAGATAACAGAGAATACACAAAAGTATATTTATTTCTTTATATTGATGTATTGTGTTTCATACAGTGTGAAATATCTGCAGTGTCACCTAGCACCAGCTTCCTTCTCTCCTCTGGGTCCTGCAGTGTGGCATACAGGTGGCAGGCTGGAACGATTATGTTCCCTTGGGGGCATGGTGGAGCAGGGGCGGAGGGTCTTTCAAAGGTAACTGTGGTGATGCAGAATGTGGGGTCGCCAATCTCTCACAAGGAGAGGGAGGCACCGTCGTATTGCTCACTGGGCAGGAGCAGGGGCAGAAGATAAATCCTGGTATGTGAGACTGGCCAGCGGGAGATTGGAAGTGTATGGAGGCTGTTGAGAAGAGTTTCTGCCTTCTGTAGGGCCAAGTACAGAAAATGCACATTCAAAAAGGATCCCAATGTTCCATTGTCAGCTCCTCTGACTGGTGCAGACGCCGCCATCTTGGCCCAAATATATAAACAATTAGCTGTTAAAAATTGGTGTATTTGTGCACATGTAGGCGAAGAATGGTACCGCAGAGCATTTACAGTGCAAATGCAGGATGCTACCATATATCAAATGCTCGGCAGGTGCAGGATGGTACAGAAGGATATTAGTGGTGCAGGTGCAGGATGGTACAGAAGGACATCTGTGGTCCAGATACAGGATGGTACAGAATTACATTATTGGTGCAGGTGTAGGATGGTACAGAAGGACATTTGTGGTGCAGGCGCAGGTTGGTACAGAAGGACATTTGTGGTTCAGGTGCAGGATGATACAGAAGAACAGTTATGGTGCAGGTGCAGGATGGTACAGAAGGACATTTGTGGTGCAGGTGCAGGATGGTACAGAAGGACATTTGTGGTGCAGGTGCAGGATGGTACAGAAGGACATTAGTGGTGCAGGTGCAGGATGGTACAGAAGGACATTACTGGTGCAGGTGCAGGATGGTACAGAAGGACATTTGTGGTGCAGGTGCAGGATGGTAGAGAAGGACATTAGTGGTGCAGGTGCAGGATGGTACAGAAGGACATTACTGGTGCAGATGCAGGATGGTACAGAAGGACATTACTAGTGCAGATGCAGGATGGTACTGAAGGAAATTTGTGGTGCAGGTGCAGTACGGTACAGAAGGACATTTGTGGTTCAGGTGCAGGATGGTACAGAAGGAGATTAGTGGTGCAGGCGCAGGATGGTACAGAAGGACATTTGTGGTTCAGGTGCAGGATGGTACAGAAGGACATTAGTGGTGCAGGCGCAGGATGGTACAGAAGGACATTAGTGGTGCAGGTGCAGGATGGTACAGAAGGACATTAGTGGTGCAGGTGCAGGATGGCACAGAAGGACATTAGTGGTGCAGGTGCAGGATGGTACAGAAGGACATTTGTGGTGCAGGCGATGGATGGTACAGAAGGACATTTGTGGTTCAGGTGCAGGATGGTACAGAAGAACAGTTATGGTGCAGGTGCAGGTTAGTACAGAAGGACATTTGTGGTGCAGGCGCAGGATGGTACAGAAGGACATTTGTGTTGCAAGCGCAGGATGGTACAGAAGGACAATTGTGGTGCCGGCGCAGGATGGCACAGAAGGACATATGTGGTGCAGGTGCAGGATGGTACAGAAGGACAATTGTGGTGCAGGTGCAGGATGGTACAGAAGGACATTTGTGGTGCAGGTGCAGGATGGTACAGAAGGACATTAGTGGTGCAGGTACAGGATGGTACAGAAGGACATTACTGGTGCAGATACAGGATGGTACAGAAGGACATTTGTGGTTCAGGTGCAGGATGGTACAGAAGGACATTTGTGGTTCAGGTGCAGAATGGTACAGAAGGACATTAGTGGTGCAGGTGCAGGATGGTACAGAAGGACATTTGTGGTGCAGGTGCAGGATGGTACAGAAGGACATTTGTGGAGCAGGCGCTGGATGGTACAGAAGGACATTTGTGGTGCAGGCGCAGGCTGGTACAGAAGGACATTTGTGGTGCAGGATGGTAC
This sequence comes from Taudactylus pleione, assembly GCA_031769625.1. NCBI lineage: Eukaryota > Metazoa > Chordata > Amphibia > Anura > Myobatrachidae > Taudactylus > Taudactylus pleione. The sequence continues at coordinate 254,979 of JAUIMM010001910.1, read as the reverse complement.
AGAAGGACATTTGTGGTGCAGGCGCAGGACGGTACAGAAGGACATTAGTGGTGCAGGCGCAGGATGGTACAGAAGGACATTTGTGGCTCAGGCGCAGGATGGTACAGAAGGACATTTGTGGCGCAGGCGCAGGATGGTACGGAAGGACATTTGTGGTGCAGGCGCAGGATGGTACAGAAGGATATTTATGGTGCAGGCGCAGGATGGTACAGAAGGACATTTATGGTGCAGGAGCATGATGGTACAGAGGATATTAGTGGTGCAGGCGCAGGATGGAACAGAAGGACATTTGTGGTGCAGGTGTAGGATGGTACAGAAGGATATTTGTGGTGCAGGTGCAGGATGGTACAGAAGGACATTTGTGGTGCAGGTGCAGGATGTACAGAAGGACAGTTGTGGTGCAGGTGCAGGATGGTACAGAAGGACATTAGTGGTGCAGGTGCAGGATGGTACAGAAGGACATTAATGGTGCAGGTGCAGGATGGTACAGAAGGACATTACTGGTGCAGATACAGGATGGTAAAGAAGGGCATTTGTGGTTCAGGTGCAGGATGGTACAGAAGGACATTAGTGGTGCAGGTGCAGGATGGTAGAGAAAGACATTAGAGGTACAGTTGCAGGATGGTACAGAAGGAGATTTATGGTGCAGGTGCAGGATGGTACAGATGGACATTAGTGGTGCAGGTGCAGGATGGTATAGAAAGACATCAGTGGCGCAGGTGCAGGATGGTACAGAAATACATTAGTGGTACAGGTGCAGGATGGTACAGAAGGAGATTTATGGTGCAGGTGCAGGATGGTTAAGAAGGACATTAGTGTTGCAGGTGCCGGATGGTACAGAAGGAAATTTATGGTGCAGGTGCAGAATCGGACAGAAGGACATTTGTGGTACAGGTGCAGGATGGTACAGAAGGACATTAGTGGTGCAGGTGGAGGATGGTACAGATGGACATTTGTGGTGCAGTTGCAGGATGGTACAGAAGGACATTTGTGGTGCAGGTGCAGAAGGACATTTATGGTGCAGGCACAGGATGGTACAGAAGGACATTTGTGATGCAGGTGCAGGATGGTACAGGAGGACATTAGTGGTGCAGGTGCAGGATGGTACAGAAGGACATTAGTGGTGCAGGTGCAGGATGGTACAGAAGGACATTAGTGGTGCAGGTGCAGGATGGTACAGAAGGACATTTGTGGTGCATGTGCTGGATGGTACAGAAGGACATTAGTGGTGCAGGTGCAGGATGGTACAGAAAGACATCAGTGGCGCAGGTGCAGGATGGTACAGAAAGACATTAGTGGTACAGGTGCAGGATGGTACAGAAGGAGTTTTATGGTGCAGGTGCAGGATGGTACAGAAGGACATTCATGACGCAGGTGCAGGATGGTTAAGAAGGACATTTGTGGTTCTGGAGCAGGATGGTACAGAAGGACATTAGTGGTGCAGGCGCAGGATGGTACAGAAGGACATTTATGGTGCAGGTGCAGTATGGTACAGAAGGACATTACTGGTGCAGATACAGGATGGTACAGAAGAACATTTGTGGTTCAGGTGCAGGATGGTACAGAAGGACATTAGTGGTGCAGGCGCAGGATGGTACAGAAGGACATTAGTGGTGCAGGTGCAGGATGGTACAGAAGGAAGTTAATGGAGCAGGTGCAGGATGGTACAGAAGGACATTTGTGGTGCAGGCGGAGGATGGTACAGAAGGACATTTGTGGTTCAGGTGCAGGATGGTACAGAAGGACATTAGTGGAGCAGGCGCAGGATGGTACAGAAGGACATTAGTGGTGCAGGCGCAGGATGGTACAGAAGGACATTAGTGGTGCAGGTGTAGGATGGTACAGAAGGAAGTTAATGGAGCAGGTGCAATATGGTACAGAAGGACATTACTGGTGCTGATACAGGATGGTACAGAAGAACATTTGTGGTTCAGGTGCAGGATGGTACAGAAGGACATTAGTGGTGCAGGCGCAGGATGGTACAGAAGGACATTAGTGGTGCAGGTGCAGGATGGTACAGAAGGAAGTTAATGGAGCAGGTGCAGGATGGTACAGAAGGACATTTGTGGTGCAGGCGGAGGATGGTACAGAAGGATATTTGTGGTGCAGGCACAGGATGGTACAGAAGGACATTTGTGGTGCAGGCGCAGGATGGTACTCAAGGACATTTGTGGTGCAAGCGCAGGATGTTACAGAAGGACATTAGGGGTGCAGGCGCAGGATGGTACAGAAGGACATTTGTGGTACAGGCGCAGGATGGTACAGAAGGACATTTATGGTGCAGGCGCAGGATGGTACAGAAGGACAATTATGGTGCAGGAGCAGGATGGAACAGAAGGACATTAGTGGTGTAGGTGCAGGATGGTACAGAAGGACATTTGTGGTGCAGGTGTAGGATGGTACAGAAGGACATTTGTGGTGCAGGTGCAGGATGGTACAGAAGGACATTTGTGGAGCAGGCGCAGGATGGTACAGAAGGACATTTGTGGTTCAGGAGCAGGATGGTACAGAAGGACATTAGTGGTGCAGGCGCAGGATGGTACAGAAGGACATTTATGGTGCAGGTGCAGTATGGTACAGAAGGACATTACTGGTGCAGATACAGGATGGTACAGAAGGACATTTGTGGTTCAGGTGCAGGATGGTACAGAAGGACATTAGTGGTGCAGGCGCAGGATGGTACAGAAGGACATTAGTGGTGCAGGTGCAGGATGGTACAGAAGGACATTAGTGGTGCAGGTGCAGGATGGTACAGAAGGACATTAGTGGTGCAGGTGCAGGATGGTACAGAAGGACATTTGTGGTGCAGGTGCTGGATGGTACAGAAGGACATTTGTGGTGCAGGCGCAGGATGGTACAGAAGGACATTTGTGGTGCAGGTGCAGGATGGTACAGAAGGACATTTGTTGTGCAGGCGCAGGACGGTACAGAAGGACATTAGTGGTGCAGGCGCAGGATGGTACAGAAGGACATTTGGGGCTCAAGCGCAGGATGGTACAGAAGGACATTTGTGGTGCAGGCGCAGGAAGGTACAGAAGGACATTTGTGGTGCAGGCGCAGGATGGTACAGAAGGACATTTATGGTGCAGGCGCAGGATGGTACAGAAGGACATTTATGGTGCAGGAGCATGATGGTACAGAAGGACATTAGTGGTGTAGGCGCAGGATGGAACAGAAGGACATTTGTGGTGCAGGTGTAGGATGGTACAGAAGGATATTTGTGGTGCAGGTGCAGGATGGTACAGAAGGACATTTGTGGTGCAGGTGTAGGATGGTACAGAAGGACATTTGTCGTGCAGGTGCAGGATGGTACAGAAGGACATTAGTGGTGCAGGTGCAGGATGGTACAGAAGGACATTTATGGTGCAGGTGCAGGATGGTACAAAAGGACATTTGTGGTGCAGGTGCAGGATGCTACAGAAGGACATTTGTGGTGCAGGTGCAGGGTGGTACTGAAGGACATTTATGGTGCAGGTGCAGGATGGTACAGAAGGACATTTATGGTGCAGCCGCAGGATGGTACAGAAGGACAATTATGGTGCAGGAGCAGGATGGAACAGAAGGACATTAGTGGTGTAGGTGCAGGATGGTACAGAAGGACATTTGTGGTGCAGGTGTAGGATGGTACAGAAGGACATTTGTGGTGCAGGTGCAGGATGGTACAGAAGGACATTTGTGGAGCAGGCGCAGGATGGTACAGAAGGACATTTGTGGTTCAGGAGCAGGATGGTACAGAAGGACATTAGTGGTGCAGGCGCAGGATGGTACAGAAGGACATTTATGGTGCAGGTGCAGTATGGTACAGAAGGACATTACTGGTGCAGATACAGGATGGTACAGAAGGACATTTGTGATTCAGGTGCAGGATGGTACAGAAGGACATTAGTGGTGCAGGCGCAGGATGGTACAGAAGGACATTAGTGGTGCAGGTGCAGGATGGTACAGAAGGACATTAGTGGTGCAGGTGCAGGATGGTACAGAAGGACATTAGTGGTGCAGGTGCAGGATGGTACAGAAGGACATTTGTGGTGCAGGTGCTGGATGGTACAGAAGGACATTTGTGGTGCAGGCGCAGGATGGTACAGAAGGACATTTGTGGTGCAGGTGCAGGATGGTACAGAAGGACATTTGTTGTGCAGGCGCAGGACGGTACAGAAGGACATTAGTGGTGCAGGCGCAGGATGGTACAGAAGGACATTTGGGGCTCAAGCGCAGGATGGTACAGAAGGACATTTGTGGTGCAGGCGCAGGAAGGTACAGAAGGACATTTGTGGTGCAGGCGCAGGATGGTACAGAAGGACATTTATGGTGCAGGCGCAGGATGGTACAGAAGGACATTTATGGTGCAGGAGCATGATGGTACAGAAGGACATTAGTGGTGTAGGCGCAGGATGGAACAGAAGGACATTTGTGGTGCAGGTGTAGGATGGTACAGAAGGATATTTGTGGTGCAGGTGCAGGATGGTACAGAAGGACATTTGTGGTGCAGGTGTAGGATGGTACAGAAGGACATTTGTGGTGCAGGTGCAGGATGGTACAGAAGGACATTAGTGGTGCAGGTGCAGGATGGTACAGAAGGACATTTATGGTGCAGGTGCAGGATGGTACAGAAGGACATTTGTGGTGCAGGTGCAGGATGCTACAGAAGGACATTTGTGGTGCAGGTGCAGGGTGGTACTGAAGGACATTTATGGTGCAGGTGCAGGATGGTACAGAAGGACATTAGTTGAGCAGGTGCAGGATGGTACAGAAGAAAATATATGGTGCAGGTGAAGGATGGTACAGAAGGACATTTGTGGTGCAGGTGCAGGATGGTACAGAAGGACATTAGTGGTGCAGGTGCAGGATGGTACAGAAGGACATCAGTGGCGCAGGTGCAGGATGGTAGAGAAAGACATTAGTGGTACAGGTGCAGGATGGTACAGAAGGAGATTTATGGTGCAGGTGCAGGATGGTACAGAAGGATATTAGTGGTGCAGGTGCAGGATGGTACAGAAAGACATCAGTGGCGCAGGTGCAGGATGGTACAGAAAGACATTAGTGGTACAGGTGCAGGATGGTACAGAAGGACATTTATGGTGCAGGTGCAGGATGGTTAAGAAGGACATTAGTGGTGCAGGTGCCGGATGGTACAGAAGGAGATTTATGGAGCAGGTGCAGAATCGTACAGAAGGACATTTGTGGTACAGGTGCAGGATGGTACAGAAGGACATTAGTGGTGCAGGTGGAGGATGGTACAGAAGGACATTTGCGATGCAGGTGCAGGATGGTACAGGAGGACATTAGTGGTGCAGGTGCAGGATGGTACAGATGGACATTAGTGGTGCAGGTGCAGGATGGTACAGAAGGACATTAGTGGTGCAGGTGCAGGATGGTACAGAAGGACATTTATGGTGCATGTGCAGGATGGTACAGAAGGACATTAGTGGTGCAGGTGCAGGATGGTACAGAAAGACATCAGTGGTGCAGGTGCAGCATGGTACAGAAAGACATTAGTGGTACAGGTGCAGGATGGTACAGAGGGAGATTTATGGTGCAGGTGCAGAATCGTACAGAAGGACATTTGTGGTACAGGTGCAGGATGGTACAGAAGGACATTAGTGGTGCAGGTGGAGGATGGTACAGAAGGATATTTATGGTGCGGGTGCAGAATCGTACAGAAGGACATTTGTGGTACAGGTGCAGGATGGTACAGAAGGACATTAGTGGTGCAGGTGGAGGATGGTACAGAAGGACATTTGTGGTGCAGTTGCAGGATGGTACAGAAGGACATTTGTGGTGCAGGTGCAGAAGGACATTTATGGTGCAGGCACAGGATTGTACAGAAGGACATTTATGGTGGAGGCGCTGGAAGGTACAGAATTACATTTGTGATGCAGGTGCAGGATGGTACAGGAGGACATTAGTGGTGCAGGTGCAGGATGGTACAGATGGACATTAGTGGTGCAGGTGCAGGATGGTACAGATGGACATTAGTGGTGCAGGTGCAGGATGGTACAGAAGGACATTAGTGGTGCAGGCGCAGGATGGTACAGAAGGACATTAGTGGTGCAGGCGCAGGATGGTACAGAAGGACATTAGTGGTGCAGGTGCAGGATGGTACAGAAGGACATTTGTGGTGCAGGCGGAGGATGGTACAGAAGGACATTTGTGGTTCAGGTGCAGGATGGTACAGAAGGACATTAGTGGTGCAGGCGCAGGATGGTACAGAGGGACATTAGTGGTGCAGGTGCAGGATGGTACAGAAGGACATTAGTGGTGCAGGTGCAGAATGGTACAGAAGGACATTTGTGGTGCAGGCGCTGGATGGTACAGAAGGACATTTGTGGTGCAGGCGCAGGATGGTACAGAAGGACATTTGTGGTGCAGGCGCAGGATGGTACACAAGGACATTTGTGGTGCAGGCGCAGGATGGTACAGAGGGACGTTTGTGGTGCAGGCGCAGGATAGTACAGAAGGACGTTTATGGTGCAGGCGCAGGATGGTACAGAAGGACAATTATGGTGCAGAAGCTGGATGGTACAGAAGGACATTAGTTGTGTAGGCGCAGGATGGTACAGAAGGACATTTGTGGTGCAGGTGTAGGATGGTACAGAAGGACATTTGTGGTGCAGGTGCAGGATGGTACAGAAGGACATTTGTGGAGCAGGCGCAGGATGGTACAGAAGGACATTAGAGGTGCAGGCGCAGGATGGTACAGAGGGACATTACTGGTGCAGGTGCAGGATGGTACAGAAGGACATTTGTGGTGCAGGTGCAGGATGGTACAGAAGGACATTTGAGGAGCAGGCGCAGGATGGTACAGAAGGACATTTGTGGTTCAGGTGCAGGATGGTACAGAAGAACACTTATGGTGCAGGTGCAGGATGGTACAGAAGGACATTTGTGGTGCAGGTGCAGGATGGTACAGAAGGAAATTAGTGGTGCAGGTGCAGGATGGTACAGAAGGACATTACTGGTGCAGGTGCAGGATGGTACAGAAGGACATTAGTGGTGCAGGCGCAGGATGGTACAGAAGGACATTAGTGGTGCAGGTGCAGGATGGTACAGAAGGAAGTTAATGGTGCAGGATGGTACAGAAGGACATTTGTGGTGCAGGCGGAGGATGGTACAGAAGGACATCTGTGGTTCAGGTGCTGGATGGTACAGAATGACATTAGTGGTGCAGGCGCAGGATGGTACAGAAGGACATTAGTGGTGCAAGTGCAGGATGGTACAGAAGGAAGTTAATGGAGCAGGTGCAGGATGGTACAGAAGGACATTTGTGGTGCAGGCGGAGGATGGTACAGAAGGACATTTGTGGTTCAGGTGCAGGATGGTACAGAAGGACATTAGTGGAGCAGGCGCAGGATGGTACAGAAGGACATTAGTGGTGCAGGCGCAGGATGGTACAGAAGGACATTAGTGGTGCAGGTGCAGGATGGTACAGAAGGAAGTTAATGGAGCAGGTGCAATATGGTACAGAAGGACATTACTGGTGCTGATACAGGATGGTACAGAAGAACATTTGTGGTTCAGGTGCAGGATGGTACAGAAGGACATTAGTGGTGCAGGCGCAGGATGGTACAGAAGGACATTAGTGGTGCAGGTGCAGGATGGTACAGAAGGAAGTTAATGGAGCAGGTGCAGGATGGTACAGAAGGACATTTGTGGTGCAGGCGGAGGATGGTACAGAAGGATATTTGTGGTGCAGGCACAGGATGGTACAGAAGGACATTTGTGGTGCAGGCGCAGGATGGTACTCAAGGACATTTGTGGTGCAAGCGCAGGATGTTACAGAAGGACATTAGGGGTGCAGGCGCAGGATGGTACAGAAGGACATTTGTGGTACAGGCGCAGGATGGTACAGAAGGACATTTATGGTGCAGGCGCAGGATGGTACAGAAGGACAATTATGGTGCATGAGCAGGATGGAACAGAAGGACATTAGTGGTGTAGGTGCAGGATGGTACAGAAGGACATTTGTGGTGCAGGTGTAGGATGGTACAGAAGGACATTTGTGGTGCAGGTGCAGGATGGTACAGAAGGACATTTGTGGAGCAGGCGCAGGATGGTACAGAAGGACATTTGTGGTTCAGGAGCAGGATGGTACAGAAGGACATTAGTGGTGCAGGCGCAGGATGGTACAGAAGGACATTTATGGTGCAGGTGCAGTATGGTACAGAAGGACATTACTGGTGCAGATACAGGATGGTACAGAAGGACATTTGTGGTTCAGGTGCAGGATGGTACAGAAGGACATTAGTGGTGCAGGCGCAGGATGGTACAGAAGGACATTAGTGGTGCAGGTGCAGGATGGTACAGAAGGACATTAGTGGTGCAGGTGCAGGATGGTACAGAAGGACATTAGTGGTGCAGGTGCAGGATGGTACAGAAGGACATTTGTGGTGCAGGTGCTGGATGGTACAGAAGGACATTTGTGGTGCAGGCGCAGGATGGTACAGAAGGACATTTGTGGTGCAGGTGCAGGATGGTACAGAAGGACATTTGTTGTGCAGGCGCAGGACGGTACAGAAGGACATTAGTGGTGCAGGCGCAGGATGGTACAGAAGGACATTTGGGGCTCAAGCGCAGGATGGTACAGAAGGACATTTGTGGTGCAGGCGCAGGAAGGTACAGAAGGACATTTGTGGTGCAGGCGCAGGATGGTACAGAAGGACATTTATGGTGCAGGCGCAGGATGGTACAGAAGGACATTTATGGTGCAGGAGCATGATGGTACAGAAGGACATTAGTGGTGTAGGCGCAGGATGGAACAGAAGGACATTTGTGGTGCAGGTGTAGGATGGTACAGAAGGATATTTGTGGTGCAGGTGCAGGATGGTACAGAAGGACATTTGTGGTGCAGGTGTAGGATGGTACAGAAGGACATTTGTGGTGCAGGTGCAGGATGGTACAGAAGGACATTAGTGGTGCAGGTGCAGGATGGTACAGAAGGACATTTATGGTGCAGGTGCAGGATGGTACAAAAGGACATTTGTGGTGCAGGTGCAGGATGCTACAGAAGGACATTTGTGGTGCAGGTGCAGGGTGGTACTGAAGGACATTTATGGTGCAGGTGCAGGATGGTACAGAAGGACATTTATGGTGCAGCCGCAGGATGGTACAGAAGGACAATTATGGTGCAGGAGCAGGATGGAACAGAAGGACATTAGTGGTGTAGGTGCAGGATGGTACAGAAGGACATTTGTGGTGCAGGTGTAGGATGGTACAGAAGGACATTTGTGGTGCAGGTGCAGGATGGTACAGAAGGACATTTGTGGAGCAGGCGCAGGATGGTACAGAAGGACATTTGTGGTTCAGGAGCAGGATGGTACAGAAGGACATTAGTGGTGCAGGCGCAGGATGGTACAGAAGGACATTTATGGTGCAGGTGCAGTATGGTACAGAAGGACATTACTGGTGCAGATACAGGATGGTACAGAAGGACATTTGTGATTCAGGTGCAGGATGGTACAGAAGGACATTAGTGGTGCAGGCGCAGGATGGTACAGAAGGACATTAGTGGTGCAGGTGCAGGATGGTACAGAAGGACATTAGTGGTGCAGGTGCAGGATGGTACAGAAGGACATTAGTGGTGCAGGTGCAGGATGGTACAGAAGGACATTTGTGGTGCAGGTGCTGGATGGTACAGAAGGACATTTGTGGTGCAGGCGCAGGATGGTACAGAAGGACATTTGTGGTGCAGGTGCAGGATGGTACAGAAGGACATTTGTTGTGCAGGCGCAGGACGGTACAGAAGGACATTAGTGGTGCAGGCGCAGGATGGTACAGAAGGACATTTGGGGCTCAAGCGCAGGATGGTACAGAAGGACATTTGTGGTGCAGGCGCAGGAAGGTACAGAAGGACATTTGTGGTGCAGGCGCAGGATGGTACAGAAGGACATTTATGGTGCAGGCGCAGGATGGTACAGAAGGACATTTATGGTGCAGGAGCATGATGGTACAGAAGGACATTAGTGGTGTAGGCGCAGGATGGAACAGAAGGACATTTGTGGTGCAGGTGTAGGATGGTACAGAAGGATATTTGTGGTGCAGGTGCAGGATGGTACAGAAGGACATTTGTGGTGCAGGTGTAGGATGGTACAGAAGGACATTTGTGGTGCAGGTGCAGGATGGTACAGAAGGACATTAGTGGTGCAGGTGCAGGATGGTACAGAAGGACATTTATGGTGCAGGTGCAGGATGGTACAGAAGGACATTTGTGGTGCAGGTGCAGGATGCTACAGAAGGACATTTGTGGTGCAGGTGCAGGGTGGTACTGAAGGACATTTATGGTGCAGGTGCAGGATGGTACAGAAGGACATTAGTTGAGCAGGTGCAGGATGGTACAGAAGAAAATATATGGTGCAGGTGAAGGATGGTACAGAAGGACATTTGTGGTGCAGGTGCAGGATGGTACAGAAGGACATTAGTGGTGCAGGTGCAGGATGGTACAGAAGGACATCAGTGGCGCAGGTGCAGGATGGTAGAGAAAGACATTAGTGGTACAGGTGCAGGATGGTACAGAAGGAGATTTATGGTGCAGGTGCAGGATGGTACAGAAGGATATTAGTGGTGCAGGTGCAGGATGGTACAGAAAGACATCAGTGGCGCAGGTGCAGGATGGTACAGAAAGACATTAGTGGTACAGGTGCAGGATGGTACAGAAGGACATTTATGGTGCAGGTGCAGGATGGTTAAGAAGGACATTAGTGGTGCAGGTGCCGGATGGTACAGAAGGAGATTTATGGAGCAGGTGCAGAATCGTACAGAAGGACATTTGTGGTACAGGTGCAGGATGGTACAGAAGGACATTAGTGGTGCAGGTGGAGGATGGAACAGAAGGACATTTGCGATGCAGGTGCAGGATGGTACAGGAGGACATTAGTGGTGCAGGTGCAGGATGGTACAGATGGACATTAGTGGTGCAGGTGCAGGATGGTACAGAAGGACATTAGTGGTGCAGGTGCAGGATGGTACAGAAGGACATTTATGGTGCATGTGCAGGATGGTACAGAAGGACTTTAGTGGTGCAGGTGCAGGATGGTACAGAAAGACATCAGTGGTGCAGGTGCAGGATGGTACAGAAAGACATTAGTGGTACAGGTGCAGGATGGTACAGAGGGAGATTTATGGTGCAGGTGCAGAATCGTACAGAAGGACATTTGTGGTACAGGTGCAGGATGGTACAGAAGGACATTAGTGGTGCAGGTGGAGGATGGTACAGAAGGATATTTATGGTGCGGGTGCAGAATCGTACAGAAGGACATTTGTGGTACAGGTGCAGGATGGTACAGAAGGACATTAGTGGTGCAGGTGGAGGATGGTACAGAAGGACATTTGTGGTGCAGTTGCAGGATGGTACAGAAGGACATTTGTGGTGCAGGTGCAGAAGGACATTTATGGTGCAGGCACAGGATTGTACAGAAGGACATTTATGGTGGAGGCGCTGGAAGGTACAGAATTACATTTGTGATGCAGGTGCAGGATGGTACAGGAGGACATTAGTGGTGCAGGTGCAGGATGGTACAGATGGACATTAGTGGTGCAGGTGCAGGATGGTACAGATGGACATTAGTGGTGCAGGTGCAGGATGGTACAGAAGGACATTAGTGGTGCAGGCGCAGGATGGTACAGAAGGACATTAGTGGTGCAGGCGCAGGATGGTACAGAAGGACATTAGTGGTGCAGGTGCAGGATGGTACAGAAGGACATTTGTGGTGCAGGCGGAGGATGGTACAGAAGGACATTTGTGGTTCAGGTGCAGGATGGTACAGAAGGACATTAGTGGTGCAGGCGCAGGATGGTACAGAGGGACATTAGTGGTGCAGGTGCAGGATGGTACAGAAGGACATTAGTGGTGCAGGTGCAGAATGGTACAGAAGGACATTTGTGGTGCAGGCGCTGGATGGTACAGAAGGACATTTGTGGTGCAGGCGCAGGATGGTACAGAAGGACATTTGTGGTGCAGGCGCAGGATGGTACACAAGGACATTTGTGGTGCAGGCGCAGGATGGTACAGAGGGACGTTTGTGGTGCAGGCGCAGGATAGTACAGAAGGACGTTTATGGTGCAGGCGCAGGATGGTACAGAAGGACAATTATGGTGCAGAAGCTGGATGGTACAGAAGGACATTAGTTGTGTAGGCGCAGGATGGTACAGAAGGACATTTGTGGTGCAGGTGTAGGATGGTACAGAAGGACATTTGTGGTGCAGGTGCAGGATGGTACAGAAGGACATTTGTGGAGCAGGCGCAGGATGGTACAGAAGGACATTAGAGGTGCAGGCGCAGGATGGTACAGAGGGACATTACTGGTGCAGGTGCAGGATGGTACAGAAGGACATTTGTGGTGCAGGTGCAGGATGGTACAGAAGGACATTTGAGGAGCAGGCGCAGGATGGTACAGAAGGACATTTGTGGTTCATGTGCAGGATGGTACAGAAGAACAGTTATGGTGCAGGTGCAGGATGGTACAGAAGGACATTTGTGGTGCAGGTGCAGGATGGTACAGAAGGAAATTAGTGGTGCAGGTGCAGGATGGTACAGAAGGACATTACTGGTGCAGGTGCAGGATGGTACAGAAGGACATTAGTGGTGCAGGCGCAGGATGGTACAGAAGGACATTAGTGGTGCAGGTGCAGGATGGTACAGAAGGAAGTTAATGGTGCAGGATGGTACAGAAGGACATTTGTGGTGCAGGCGGAGGATGGTACAGAAGGACATCTGTGGTTCAGGTGCTGGATGGTACAGAATGACATTAGTGGTGCAGGCGCAGGATGGTACAGAAGGACATTAGTGGTGCAAGTGCAGAATGGTACAGAAGGACATTAGTGGTGCAGGTGCAGGATGGTACAGAAGGACATTAGTGGTGCAGGTGCAGGATGGTACAGAAGGACATTTGTGGTGCAGGTGCTGGATGGTACAGAAGGACATTTGTGGTGCAGGCGCAGGATGGTACAGAAGGACATTTGTGGTGCAGATGCAGGATGGTACAGAAGGACATTTGTTGTGCAGGCGCAGGACGGTACAGAAGGACATTAGTGGTGCAGGCGCAGGATGGTACAGAAGGACATTTGTGGCTCAAGCGCAGGATGGTACAGAAGGACATTTGTGGCGCAGGCGCAGGAAGGTACAGAAGGACATTTGTGGTGCAGGCGCAGGATGGTACAGAAGGACATTTATGGTGCAGGCGCAGGATGGTACAGAAGGACATTTGTGGCGCAGGCGCAGGAAGGTACAGAAGGACATTTGTGGTGCAGGCGCAGGATGGTACAGAAGGACATTTGTGGTGCAGGTGCAGGACGGTACAGAAGGACATTTGTGGTGCAGGTGCAGGACGGTACAGAAGGACATTTGTGGTGCAGGTGCAGGATGGTACAGAAGGACATTAGTGGTGCAGGTGCAGGATGGTACAGAAGGACATTACTGGTGCAGGTGCAGAATGGTACAGAAGGACATTAGTGGTGCAGGCGCAGGATGGTACAGAAGGACATTAGTGGTGCAGGTGCAGGATGGTACAGAAGGAAGTTAATGGTGCAGGATGGTACAGAAGGACATTTGTGGTGCAGGCGGAGGATGGTACAGAAGGACATCTGTGGTTCAGGTGCTGGATGGTACAGAATGACATTAGTGGTGCAGGCGCAGGATGGTACAGAAGGACATTAGTGGTGCAAGTGCAGGATGGTACAGAAGGACATTAGTGGTGCAGGTGCAGGATGGTACAGAAGGACATTAGTGGTGCAGGTGCAGGATGGTACAGAAGGACATTTGTGGTGCAGGTGCTGGATGGTACAGAAGGACATTTGTGGTGCAGGCGCAGGATGGTACAGAAGGACATTTGTGGTGCAGGTGCAGGACGGTACAGAAGGACATTTGTTGTGCAGGCGCAGGACGGTACAGAAGGACATTAGTGGTGCAGGCGCAGGATGGTACAGAAGGACATTTGTGGCTCAAGCACAGGATGGTACAGAAGGACATTTGTGGCGCAGGAGCAGGAAGGTACAGAAGGACATTTGTGGTGCAGGCGCAGGATGGTACAGAAGGACATTTATGGTGCAGGCGCAGGATTATACAGAAGGACATTTATGGTGCAGGAGCATGATGGTACAGAAGGACATTAGTGGTGTAGGCGCAGGATGGAACAGAAGGACATTTGTGGTGCAGGTGTAGGATGGTACAGAAGGATATTTGTGGTGCAGGTGCAGGATGGTACAGAAGGACATTTGTGGTGCAGGTGTAGGATGGTACAGAAGGACATTTGTGGTGCAGGTGCAGGATGGTACAGAAGGACATTAGTGGTGCAGGTGCAGGATGGTACAGAAGGACATTTATGGTGCAGGTGCAGGATGGTACAGAAGGACATTTGTGGTGCAGGTGCAGGATGCTACAGAAGGACATTTGTGGTGCAGGTGCAGGGTGGTACTGAAGGACATTTATGGTGCAGGTGCAGGATGGTACAGAAGGACATTAGTTGTGCAGGTGCAGGATGGTACAGAAGGAGATTTATGGTGCAGGTGCAGAATCGTACAGAAGGACATTTGTGGTACAGGTGCAGGATGGTACAGAAGGACATTAGTGGTGCAGGTGGAGGATGGTACAGAAGGACATTTGTGGTGCAGTTGCAGGATGGTACAGAAGGACATTTGTGGTGCAGGTGCAGATGGACATTTATGGTGCAGGCACAGGATGGTACAGAAGGACATTTATGGTGCAGGCGCAGGACGGTACAGAAGGACATTTGTGGTGCAAGTGCAGGATGGTACAGAAGGACATTAGTGGTCCAGGTGCAGGATGGTACAGAAGGACATTACTGGTGCAGGTGCAGGATGGTACAGAAGGACATTTGTGTTGCAGGTGCAGGATGGTACAGAAGGACATTAGTGGTGCAGGTGCAGGATGGTACAGAAGGACATTACTGGTGCAGGTGCAGGATGGTACAGAAGGACATTTGTGGCGCAGGTGCAGGATGGTAGAGAAAGACATTAGTGGTACAGGTGCAGGATGGTACAGAAGGAGATTTATGGTGCAGGTGCAGGATGGTACAGAAGGACATTAGTGGTGCAGGTGCAGGATGGTACAGAAAGACATCAGTGGCGCAGGTGCAGGATGGTACAGAAAGACATTAGTGGTACAGGTGCAGGATGGTACAGAAGGACATTTATGGTGCAGGTGCAGGATGGTTAAGAAGGACATTAGTGGTGCAGGTGCCGGATGGTACAGAAGGAGATTTATGGTGCAGGTGCAGAATCGTACAGAAGGACATTTGTGGTACAGGTGCAGGATGGTACAGAAGGACATTAGTGGTGCAGGTGGAGGATCGTACAGAAGGACATTTGTGGTGCAGGTGCAGGATGGTACAGAAGGACATTTGTGGTGCAGGTGCAGATGGACATTTATGGTGCAGGCACAGGATGGTACAGAAGGACATTTATGGTGCAGGCGCAGGAAGGTACAGAAGGACATTTGCGATGCAGGTGCAGGATGGTACAGGAGGACATTAGTGGTGTAGGTGCAGGATGGTACAGATGGACATTAGTGGTGCAGTTGCAGGATGGTACAGAAGGACATTAGTGGTGCAGGTGCAGGATGGTACAGATGGACATTTGTGGTGCAGGTGCAGGATGCTACAGAAGGACATTTGTGGTGCAGGTGCAGGGTGGTACTGAAGGACATTTATGGTGCAGGTGCAGGATGGTACAGAAGGACATTAGTTGTGCAGGTGCAGGATGGTACAGAAGGAAATATATGGTGCAGGTGAAGGATGGTACAGAAGGACATTTGTGGTGCAGGTGCAGGATGGTACAGAAGGACATTAGTGGTGCAGGTGCAGGATGGTACAGAAAGACATCAGTGGCGCAGGTGCAGGATGGTAGAGAAAGACATTAGTGGTACAGGTGCAGGATGGTACAGAAGGAGATTTATGGTGCAGGTGCAGGATGGTACAGAAGGACATTAGTGGTGCAGGTGCAGGATGGTACAGAAAGACATCAGTGGCGCAGGTGCAGGATGGTACAGAAAGACATTAGTGATACAGGTGCAGGATGGTACAGAAGGACATTTATGGTGCAGGTGCAGGATGGTTAAGAAGGACATTAGTGGTGCAGGTGCCGGATGGTACAGAAGGAGATTTATGGAGCAGGTGCAGAATCGTACAGAAGGACATTTGTGGTACAGGTGCAGGATGGTACAGAAGGACATTAGTGGTGCAGGTGGAGGATGGTACAGAAGGACATTTGTGGTGCAGTTGCAGGATGGTACAGAAGGACATTTGTGGTGCAGGTGCAGATGGACATTTATGGTGCAGGCACAGGATGGTACAGAAGGACATTTATGGTGCAGGCGCAGGACGGTACAGAAGGACATTTGTGGTGCAAGTGCAGGATGGTACAGAAGGACATTAGTGGTCCAGGTGCAGGATGGTACAGAAGGACATTACTGGTGCAGGTGCAGGATGGTACAGAAGGACATTTGTGTTGCAGGTGCAGGATGGTACAGAAGGACATTAGTGGTGCAGGTGCAGGATGGTACAGAAGGACATTACTGGTGCAGGTGCAGGATGGTACAGAAGGACATTTGTGGCGCAGGTGCAGGATGGTAGAGAAAGACATTAGTGGTACAGGTGCAGGATGGTACAGAAGGAGATTTATGGTGCAGGTGCAGGATGGTACAGAAGGACATTAGTGGTGCAGGTGCAGGATGGTACAGAAAGACATCAGTGGCGCAGGTGCAGGATGGTACAGAAAGACATTAGTGGTACAGTTGCAGGATGGTACAGAAGGACATTTATGGTGCAGGTGCAGGATGGTTAAGAAGGACATTAGTGGTGCAGGTGCCGGATGGTACAGAAGGAGATTTATGGTGCAGGTGCAGAATCGTACAGAAGGACATTTGTGGTACAGGTGCAGGATGGTACAGAAGGACATTAGTGGTGCAGGTGGAGGATCGTACAGAAGGACATTTGTGGTGCAGGTGCAGGATGGTACAGAAGGACATTTGTGGTGCAGGTGCAGATGGACATTTATGGTGCAGGCACAGGATGGTACAGAAGGACATTTATGGTGCAGGCGCAGGAAGGTACAGAAGGACATTTGCGATGCAGGTGCAGGATGGTACAGGAGGACATTAGTGGTGTAGGTGCAGGATGGTACAGATGGACATTAGTGGTGCAGTTGCAGGATGGTACAGAAGGACATTAGTGGTGCAGGTGCAGGATGGTACAGATGGACATTTGTGGTGCAGGTGCAGGATGCTACAGAAGGACATTTGTGGTGCAGGTGCAGGGTGGTACTGAAGGACATTTATGGTGCAGGTGCAGGATGGTACAGAAGGACATTAGTTGTGCAGGTGCAGGATGGTACAGAAGGAAATATATGGTGCAGGTGAAGGATGGTACAGAAGGACATTTGTGGTGCAGGTGCAGGATGGTACAGAAGGACATTAGTGGTGCAGGTGCAGGATGGTACAGAAAGACATCAGTGGCGCAGGTGCAGGATGGTAGAGAAAGACATTAGTGGTACAGGTGCAGGATGGTACAGAAGGAGATTTATGGTGCAGGTGCAGGATGGTACAGAAGGACATTAGTGGTGCAGGTGCAGGATGGTACAGAAAGACATCAGTGGCGCAGGTGCAGGATGGTACAGAAAGACATTAGTGATACAGGTGCAGGATGGTACAGAAGGACATTTATGGTGCAGGTGCAGGATGGTTAAGAAGGACATTAGTGGTGCAGGTGCCGGATGGTACAGAAGGAGATTTATGGAGCAGGTGCAGAATCGTACAGAAGGACATTTGTGGTACAGGTGCAGGATGGTACAGAAGGACATTAGTGGTGCAGGTGGAGGATGGTACAGAAGGACATTTGTGGTGCAGTTGCAGGATGGTACAGAAGGACATTTGTGGTGCAGGTGCAGATGGACATTTATGGTGCAGGCACAGGATGGTACAGAAGGACATTTGCGATGCAGGTGCAGGATGGTACAGGAGGACATTAGTGGTGCAGGTGCAGGATGGTACAGATGGACATTAGTGGTGCAGGTGCAGGATGGTACAGAAGGACATTAGTGGTGCAGGTGAAGGATGGTACAGAAGGACATTTATGGTGCATGTGCAGGATGGTACAGAAGGACATTAGTGGTGCAGGTGCAGGATGGTACAGAAAGACATCAGTGGCGCAGGTGCAGGATGGTACAGAAAGACATTAGTGGTACAGGTGCAGGATGGTATAGAGGGAGATTTATGGTGCAGGTGCAGGATGGTACAGAAGGACATTCATGGTGCAGGTGCAGGATGGTTAAGAAGGACATTAGTGGTGCAGGTGCAGGATGGTACAGAAGGAAATTTATGGTGCGGGTGCAGAATCGTACAGAAGGACATTTGTGGTACAGGTGCAGGATGGTACAGAAGGACATTAGTGGTGCAGGTGGAGGATGGTACAGAAGGACATTTGTGGTGCAGTTGCAGGATGGTACAGAAGGACATTTGTGGTGCAGGTGCAGAAGGACATTTATGGTGCAGGCACAGGATGGTACAGAAGGACATTTATGGTGGAGGCGCTGGAAGGTACAGAATTACATTTGTGATGCAGGTGCAGGATGGTACAGGAGGACATTAGTGGTGCAGGTGCAGGATGGTACAGATGGACATTAGTGGTGCAGGTGCAGCATGGTACAGAAGGACATTAGTGGTGCAGGTGCAGGATGGTACAGAAGGACATTTAAGGTGCAGGTGCAGGATGGTACAGAAGGACATTTGTGGTGCAGGATGGTACAGAAGGACATTAGTGGTGCAGGCGCAGGATAGTACAGAAGGACATTTGCGGTGCAGGTGCAGGATGGTACAGAAGGACATTTGTGGTTCAGGTGCAGGATGGTACAGAAGGACATTAGTGGTGCTGGCGCAGGATGGTACAGAAGGACATTAGTGGTGCAGGCGCAGGATGGTACAGAAGGACATTAGTGGTGCAGGTGCAGGATGGTACAGAAGGACATTTGTGGTGCAGGCGGAGGATGGTACAGAATGACATTTGTGATTCAGGTGCAGGATGGTACAGAAGGACATTAGTGGTGCAGGCGCAGGATGGTACAGAAGGACATTAGTGGTGCAGGTGCAGGATGATACAGAAGGACATTAGTGGTGCAGGTGCAGAATGGTACAGAAGGACATTTGTGGTGCAGGCGCTGGATGGAACAGAAGGACATTTGTGGTGCAGGCGCAGGATGGTACAGAAGGACATTTGTGGTGCAGGCGCAGGATGGTACACAAGGACATTTGTGGTGCAGGCGCAGGATGGTACAGAGGGACGTTTGTGGTGCAGGCGCAGGATGGTACAGAAGGACGTTTATGGTGCAGGCGCAGGATGGTACAGAAGGACAATTATGGTGCAGGAGCTGGATGGTACAGAAGGACATTAGTTGTGTAGGCGCAGGATGGTACAGAAGGACATTTGTGGTGCAGGTGTAGGATGGTACAGAAGGACATTTGTGGTGCAGGTGCAGGATGGTACAGAAGGACATTTGTGGAGCAGGCGCAGGATGGTACAGAAGGACATTAGAGGTGCAGGCGCAGGATGGTACAGAAGGACATTAGTGGTGCAGGTGCAGGATGGTACAGAAGGACATTTGTGGTGCAGGCGGAGGATGGTACAGAATGACATTTGTGATTCAGGTGCAGGATGGTACAGAAGGACATTAGTGGTGCAGGCGCAGGATGGTACAGAAGGACATTAGTGGTGCAGGTGCAGGATGGTACAGAAGGACATTAGTGGTGCAGGTGCAGAATGGTACAGAAGGACATTTGTGGTGCAGGCGCTGGATGGAACAGAAGGACATTTGTGGTGCAAGCGCAGGATGGTACAGAAGGACATTTGTGGTGCAGGCGCAGGATGGTACACAAGGACATTTGTGGTGCAGGCGCAGGATGGTACAGAGGGACGTTTGTGGTGCAGGCGCAGGATGGTACAGAAGGACGTTTATGGTGCAGGCGCAGGATGGTACAGAAGGACAATTATGGTGCAGGAGCTGGATGGTACAGAAGGACATTAGTTGTGTAGGCGCAGGATGGTACAGAAGGACATTTGTGGTGCAGGTGTAGGATGGTACAGAAGGACATTTGTGGTGCAGGTGCAGGATGGTACAGAAGGACATTTGTGGAGCAGGCGCAGGATGGTACAGAAGGACATTAGAGGTGCAGGCGCAGGATGGTACAGAAGGACATTACTGGTGCAGGTGCAGGATGGTACAGAAGGACATTTGTGGTGCAGGTGCAGGATGGTACAGAAGGACATTTGTGGAGCAGGCGCAGGATGGTACAGAAGGACATTTGTGGTTCAGGTGCAGGATGGTACAGAAGAACAGTTATGGTGCAGGTGCAGGATGGTACAGAAGAAAATTTGCGGTGCAGGCGCAGGTTGGTACAGAAGGACATTTGTGGTTCAGGTGCAGGATGATACAGAACAGTTATGGTGCAGGTGCAGGATGGTACAGAAGGACATTTGTGGTGCAGGTGCAGGATGGTACAGAAGGACATTTGTGGTGCAGGTGCAGGACGGTACAGAAGGACATTTGTGGTGCAGGTGCAGGATGGTACAGAAGGACATTACTGGTGCAGGTGCAGGATGGTACAGAAGGACATTTGTGTTGCAGGTGCAGGATGGTACAGAAGGACATTAGTGGTGCAGGTGCAGGATGGTACAGAAGGACCTTACTGGTGCAGGTGCAGGATGGTACAGAAGGACATTTGTGGCGCAGGTGCAGGATGGTAGAGAAAGACATTAGTGGTACAGGTGCAGGATGGTACAGAAGGAGATTTATGGTGCAGGTGCAGGATGGTACAGAAGGACATTAGTGGTGCAGGTGCAGGATGGTACAGTAAGACATCAGTGGCGCAGGTGCAGGATGGTACTGAAAGACATTAGTGGTACAGGTGCAGGATGGTACAGAAGGACATTTATGGTGCAGGTGCAGGATGGTTAAGAAGGACATTAGTGGTGCAGGTGCCGGATGGTACAGAAGGAGATTTATGGTGCAGGTGCAGAATCGTACAGAAGGACATTTGTGGTACAGGTGCAGGATGGTACAGAAGGACATTAGTGGTGCAGTTGCAGGATGGTACAGAAGGACATTTGTGGTGCAGGTGCAGATGGACATTTATGGTGCAGGCACAGGATGGTACAGAAGGACATTTACGGTGCAGGCGCAGGAAGGTACAGAAGGACATTTGCGATGCAGGTGCAGGATGGTATAGGAGGACATTAGTGGTGCAGGTGCAGGATGGTACAGATGGACATTAGTGGTGCAGGTGCAGGATGGTACAGAAGGACATTAGTGGTGCAGGTGCAGGATGGTACAGAAGGACATTTATGGTGCATGTGCAGGATGGTACAGAAGGACATTAGTGGTGCAGGTGCAGGATGGTACAGAAAGACATCAGTGGCGCAGGTGCAGGATGGTACAGAAAGACATTAGTGGTACAGGTGCAGGATGGTACAGAGGGAGATTTATGGTGCAGGTACAGGATGGTACAGAAGGACATTCATGGTGCAGGTGCAGGATGGTTAAGAAGGACATTAGTGGTGCAGGTGCAGGATGGTACAGAAGGAAATTTATGGTGCGGGTGCAGAATCGTACAGAAGGACATTTGTGGTACAGGTGCAGGATGGTACAGAAGGACATTAGTGGTGCAGGTGGAGGATGGTACAGAAGGACTTTTGTGGTGCAGTTGCAGGATGGTACAGAAGGACATTTATGGTGGAGGCGCAGGATGGTAGAGAAAGACATTAGTGGTACAGGTGCAGGATGGTACAGAAGGAGATTTATGGTGCAGGTGCAGGATGGTACAGAAGGACATTAGTGGTGCAGGCGCAGGATGGTACAGAAGGACATTAGTGGTGCAGGTGCAGGATGGTACAGAAGGAAGTTAATGGAGCAGGTGCAGGATGGTACAGAAGGACATTTGTGGTGCAGGCGGTGGATGGTACAGAAGGACATTTGTGGTTCAGGTGCAGGATGGTACAGAAGGACATTAGTGGAGCAGGCGCAGGATGGTACAGAAGGACATTAGTGGTGCAGGCGCAGGATGGTACAGAAGGACATTAGTGGTGCAGGTGCAGGATGGTACAGAAGGAAGTTAATGGAGCAGGTGCAGTATGGTACAGAAGGACAATACTGGTGCTGATACAGGATGGTACAGAAGCACATTTGTGGTTCAGGTGCAGGATGGTACAGAAGGACATTAGTGGTGCAGGCGCAGGATGGTACAGAAGGACATTAGTGGTGCAGGTGCAGGATGGTACAGAAGGAAGTTAATGGAGCAGGTGCAGGATGGTACAGAAGGACATTTGTGGTGCAGGCGGAGGATGGTACAGAAGGAAATTTGTGGTGCAGGCGCAGGATGGTACAGAAGGACATTTGTGGTGCAGGCGCAGGATGGTACACAAGGACATTTGTGGTGCAAGCGCAGGATGTTACAGAAGGACATTAGTGGTGCAGGCGCAGGATGGTACAGAAGGACATTTGTGGTGCAGGCGCAGGATGGTACAGAAGGACAATTATGGTGCAGGCGCAGGATGGTACAGAAGGACAATTATGGTGCAGGAGCAGGATGGAACAGAAGGACATTAGTGGTTTAGGTGCAGGATGGTACAGAAGGACATTTGTGGTGCAGGTGTAGGATGGTACAGAAGGACATTTGTGGTGCAGGTGCAGGATGGTACAGAAGGATATTTGTGGAGCAGGCGCAGGATGGTACAGAAGGACTTTTGTGGTTCAGGAGCAGGATGGTACAGAAGGACATTAGTGGTGCAGGCGCAGGATGGTACAGAAGGACATTTATGGTGCAGGTGCAGTATGGTACAGAAGGACATTACTGGTGCAGATACAGGATGGTACAGAAGGACATTTGTGGTTCAGGTGCAGGATGGTACAGAAGGACATTAGTGGTGCAGGCGCAGGATGGTACAGAAGGACATTAGTGGTGCAGGTGCAGGATGGTACAGAAGGAAGTTAATGGTGCAGGATGGTACAGAAGGACATTTGTGGTGCAGGCGGAGGATGGTACAGAAGGACATCTGTGGTTCAGGTGCTGGATGGTACAGAATGACATTAGTGGTGCAGGCGCAGGATGGTACAGAAGGACATTAGTGGTGCAAGTGCAGGATGGTACAGAAGGACATTAGTGGTGCAGGTGCAGGATGGTACAGAAGGACATTAGTGGTGCAGGTGCAGGATGGTACAGAAGGACATTTGTGGTGCAGGTGCTGGATGGTACAGAAGGACATTTGTGGTGCAGGCGCAGGATGGTACAGAAGGACATTTGTGGTGCAGGTGCAGGATGGTACAGAAGGACAATTGTTGTGCAGGCGCAGGACGGTACAGAAGGACATTAGTGGTGCAGGCGCAGGATGGTACAGAAGGACATTTGGGGCTCAAGCGCAGGATGGTACAGAAGGACATTTGTGGTGCAGGCGCAGGAAGGTACAGAAGGACATTTGTGGTGCATGCGCAGGATGGTACAGAAGGACATTTATGGTGCAGGCGCAGGATGGTACAGAAGGACATTTATGGTGCAGGAGCATGATGGTTCAGAAGGACATTAGTGGTGTTTTTCGCAGGATGGAACAGAAGGACATTTGTGGTGCAGGTGTAGGATGGTACAGAAGGATATTTGTGGTGCAGGTGCAGGATGGTACAGAAGGACATTTGTGGTGCAGGTGTAGGATGGTACAGAAGGAGATTTGTGGTGCAGGTGCAGGATGGTACAGAAGGACATTAGTGGTGCAGGTGCAGGATGGTACAGAAGGACATTTATGGTGCAGGTGCAGGATGGTACAGAAGTACATTTGTGGTGCAGGTGCAGGATGCTACAGAAGGACATTTGTGGTGCAGGTGCAGGGTGGTACTGAAGGACATTTATGGTGCAGGTGCAGGATGGTACAGAAGGACATTAGTTGTGCAGGTGCAGGATGGTACAGAAGGAAATATATGGTGCAGGTGAAGGATGGTACAGAAGGACATTTGTGGTGCAGGTGCAGGATGGTACAGAAGGACATTAGTGGTGCAGGTGCAGGATGGTACAGAAAGACATCAGTGGCGCAGGTGCAGGATGGTAGAGAAAGACATTAGTGGTACAGGTGCAGGATGGTACAGAAGGAGATTTATGGTGCAGGTGCAGGATGGTACAGAAGGACATTAGTGGTGCAGGTGCAGGATGGTACAGAAAGACATCAGTGGCGCAGGTGCAGGATGGTACAGAAAGACATTAGTGGTGCAGGCGCAGGATGGTACAGAAGGACATTAGTGGTGCAGGTGCAGGATGGTACAGAAGGACATTTGTGGTGCAGGCGGAGGATGGTACAGAAGGACATTTGTGGTTCAGGTGCAGGATGGTACAGAAGGACATTAGTGGTGCAGGCGCAGGATGGTACAGAAGGACATTAGTGGTGCAGGTGCAGGATGGTAGAGAAGGACATTAGTGGTGCAGGTGCAGAATGGTACAGAAGGACATTTGTGGTGCAGGCGCTGGATGGTACAGAAGGACATTTGTGGTGCAGGCGCAGGATGGTACAGAAGGACATTTGTGGTGCAGGCGCAGGATGGTACACAAGGACATTTGTGGTGCAGGCGCAGGATGGTACAGAGGGACGTTTGTGGTGCAGGCGCAGGATGGTACAGAAGGACAATTATGGTGCAGAAGCTGGATTGTACAGAAGGACATTAGTTGTGTAGGCGCAGGATGGTACAGAAGGACATTTGTGGTGCTGGTGTAGGATGGTACAGAAGGACATTTGTGGTGCAGGTGCAGGATGGTACAGAAGGACATTTGTGGAGCAGGCGCAGGATGGTACAGAAGGACATTAGAGGTGCAGGCGCAGGATGGTACAGAAGGACATTACTGGTGCAGGTGCAGGATGGTACAGAAGGACATTTGTGGTGCAGGTGCAGGATGGTACAGAAGAACATTTGTGGAGCAGGCGCAGGATGGTACAGAAGGACATTTGTGGTTCAGGTGCAGGATGGTACAGAAGAACAGTTATGGTGCAGGTGCAGGATGGTACAGAAGGACATTTGCGGTGCAGGCGCAGGTTGGTACAGAAGGACATTTGTGGTTCAGGTGCAGGATGATACAGAACAGTTATGGTGCAGGTGCAGGATGGTACAGAAGGACATTTGTGGTGCAGGTGCAGGATGGTACAGAAGGACATTACTGGTGCAGGTGCAGGATGGTACAGAAGGACATTAGTGGTGCAGGCGCAGGATGGTAAAGAAGGACATTAGTGGTGCAGGTACAGGATGGTACAGAAGGAAGTTAATGGTGCAGGATGGTACAGAAGGATATTTGTGGTGCAGTTGCAGGATGGTACAGAAGGACATTTGTGGTGCAGGTGCAGATGGACATTTATGGTGCAGGCACAGGATGGTACAGAAGGACATTTATGGTGCAGGCGCAGGAAGGTACAGAAGGACATTTGCGATGCAGGTGCAGGATGGTACAGGAGGACATTAGTGGTGTAGGTGCAGGATGGTACAGAACAGTTATGGTGCAGGATGGTACAGGAGGACATTAGTGGTGCAGGCGCAGGATGGTACAGAAGGACATTAGTGGTGCAGGTGCAGGATGGTACAGAAGGAAGTTAATGGAGCAGGTGCAGGATGGTACAGAAGGACATTTGTGGTGCAGGCGGAGGATGGTACAGAAGGAAATTTGTGGTGCAGGCGCAGGATGGTACAGAAGGACATTTGTGGTGCAGGCGCAGGATGGTACACAAGGACATTTGTGGTGCAAGCGCAGGATGTTACAGAAGGACATTAGTGGTGCAGGCGCAGGATGGTACAGAAGGACATTTGTGGTGCAGGCGCAGGATGGTACAGAAGGACAATTATGGTGCAGGCGCAGGATGGTACAGAAGGACAATTATGGTGCAGGAGCAGGATGGAACAGAAGGACATTAGTGGTTTAGGTGCAGGATGGTACAGAAGGACATTTGTGGTGCAGGTGTAGGATGGTACAGAAGGACATTTGTGGTGCAGGTGCAGGATGGTACAGAAGGATATTTGTGGAGCAGGCGCAGGATGGTACAGAAGGACTTTTGTGGTTCAGGAGCAGGATGGTACAGAAGGACATTAGTGGTGCAGGCGCAGGATGGTACAGAAGGACATTTATGGTGCAGGTGCAGTATGGTACAGAAGGACATTACTGGTGCAGATACAGGATGGTACAGAAGGACATTTGTGGTTCAGGTGCAGGATGGTACAGAAGGACATTAGTGGTGCAGGCGCAGGATGGTACAGAAGGACATTAGTGGTGCAGGTGCAGGATGGTACAGAAGGAAGTTAATGGTGCAGGATGGTACAGAAGGACATTTGTGGTGCAGGCGGAGGATGGTACAGAAGGACATCTGTGGTTCAGGTGCTGGATGGTACAGAATGACATTAGTGGTGCAGGCGCAGGATGGTACAGAAGGACATTAGTGGTGCAAGTGCAGGATGGTACAGAAGGACATTAGTGGTGCAGGTGCAGGATGGTACAGAAGGACATTAGTGGTGCAGGTGCAGGATGGTACAGAAGGACATTTGTGGTGCAGGTGCTGGATGGTACAGAAGGACATTTGTGGTGCAGGCGCAGGATGGTACAGAAGGACATTTGTGGTGCAGGTTCAGGATGGTACAGAAGGACAATTGTTGTGCAGGCGCAGGACGGTACAGAAGGACATTAGTGGTGCAGGCGCAGGATGGTACAGAAGGACATTTGGGGCTCAAGCGCAGGATGGTACAGAAGGACATTTGTGGTGCAGGCGCAGGAAGGTACAGAAGGACATTTGTGGTGCATGCGCAGGATGGTACAGAAGGACATTTATGGTGCAGGCGCAGGATGGTACAGAAGGACATTTATGGTGCAGGAGCATGATGGTTCAGAAGGACATTAGTGGTGTTTTTCGCAGGATGGAACAGAAGGACATTTGTGGTGCAGGTGTAGGATGGTACAGAAGGATATTTGTGGTGCAGGTGCAGGATGGTACAGAAGGACATTTGTGGTGCAGGTGTAGGATGGTACAGAAGGACATTTGTGGTGCAGGTGCAGGATGGTACAGAAGGACATTAGTGGTGCAGGTGCAGGATGGTACAGAAGGACATTTATGGTGCAGGTGCAGGATGGTACAGAAGTACATTTGTGGTGCAGGTGCAGGATGCTACAGAAGGACATTTGTGGTGCAGGTGCAGGGTGGTACTGAAGGACATTTATGGTGCAGGTGCAGGATGGTACAGAAGGACATTAGTTGTGCAGGTGCAGGATGGTACAGAAGGAAATATATGGTGCAGGTGAAGGATGGTACAGAAGGACATTTGTGGTGCAGGTGCAGGATGGTACAGAAGGACATTAGTGGTGCAGGTGCAGGATGGTACAGAAAGACATCAGTGGCGCAGGTGCAGGATGGTAGAGAAAGACATTAGTGGTACAGGTGCAGGATGGTACAGAAGGAGATTTATGGTGCAGGTGCAGGATGGTACAGAAGGACATTAGTGGTGCAGGTGCAGGATGGTACAGAAAGACATCAGTGGCGCAGGTGCAGGATGGTACAGAAAGACATTAGTGGTGCAGGCGCAGGATGGTACAGAAGGACATTAGTGGTGCAGGTGCAGGATGGTACAGAAGGACATTTGTGGTGCAGGCGGAGGATGGTACAGAAGGACATTTGTGGTTCAGGTGCAGGATGGTACAGAAGGACATTAGTGGTGCAGGCGCAGGATGGTACAGAAGGACATTAGTGGTGCAGGTGCAGGATGGTAGAGAAGGACATTAGTGGTGCAGGTGCAGAATGGTACAGAAGGACATTTGTGGTGCAGGCGCTGGATGGTACAGAAGGACATTTGTGGTGCAGGCGCAGGATGGTACAGAAGGACATTTGTGGTGCAGGCGCAGGATGGTACACAAGGACATTTGTGGTGCAGGCGCAGGATGGTACAGAGGGACGTTTGTGGTGCAGGCGCAGGATGGTACAGAAGGACGTTTATGGTGCAGGCGCAGGATGGTACAGAAGGACAATTATGGTGCAGAAGCTGGATTGTACAGAAGGACATTAGTTGTGTAGGCGCAGGATGGTACAGAAGGACATTTGTGGTGCTGGTGTAGGATGGTACAGAAGGACATTTGTGGTGCAGGTGCAGGATGGTACAGAAGGACATTTGTGGAGCAGGCGCAGGATGGTACAGAAGGACATTAGAATTGCAGGCGCAGGATGGTACAGAAGGACATTACTGGTGCAGGTGCAGGATGGTACAGAAGGACATTTGTGGTGCAGGTGCAGGATGGTACAGAAGAACATTTGTGGAGCAGGCGCAGGATGGTACAGAAGGACATTTGTGGTCCAGGTGCAGGATGGTACAGAAGAACAGTTATGGTGCAGGTGCAGGATGGTACAGAAGGACATTTGCGGTGCAGGCGCAGGTTGGTACAGAAGGACATTTGTGGTTCAGGTGCAGGATGATACAGAACAGTTATGGTGCAGGTGCAGGATGGTACAGAAGGACATTTGTGGTGCAGGTGCAGGATGGTACAGAAGGACATTAGTGGTGCAGTTGCAGGATGGTACAGAAGGACATTACTGGTGCAGGTGCAGGATGGTACAGAAGGACATTAGTGGTGCAGGCGCAGGATGGTACAGAAGGACATTTATGGTGCAGGCGCAGGATGGTACAGAAGGACATTTATGGTGCAGGAGCATGATGGTTCAGAAGGACATTAGTGGTGTTTTTCGCAGGATGGAACAGAAGGACATTTGGGGCTCAAGCGCAGGATGGTACAGAAGGACATTTGTGGTGCAGGCGCAGGAAGGTACAGAAGGACATTTGTGGTGCATGCGCAGGATGGTACAGAAGGACATTTATGGTGCAGGCGCAGGATGGTACAGAAGGACATTTATGGTGCAGGAGCATGATGGTTCAGAAGGACATTAGTGGTGTTTTTCGCAGGATGGAACAGAAGGACATTTGTGGTGCAGGTGTAGGATGGTACAGAAGGATATTTGTGGTGCAGGTGCAGGATGGTACAGAAGGACATTTGTGGTGCAGGTGTAGGATGGTACAGAAGGACATTTGTGGTGCAGGTGCAGGATGGTACAGAAGGACATTAGTGGTGCAGGTGCAGGATGGTACAGAAGGACATTTATGGTGCAGGTGCAGGATGGTACAGAAGTACATTTGTGGTGCAGGTGCAGGATGCTACAGAAGGACATTTGTGGTGCAGGTGCAGGGTGGTACTGAAGGACATTTATGGTGCAGGTGCAGGATGGTACAGAAGGACATTAGTTGTGCAGGTGCAGGATGGTACAGAAGGAAATATATGGTGCAGGTGAAGGATGGTACAGAAGGACATTTGTGGTGCAGGTGCAGGATGGTACAGAAGGACATTAGTGGTGCAGGTGCAGGATGGTACAGAAAGACATCAGTGGCGCAGGTGCAGGATGGTAGAGAAAGACATTAGTGGTACAGGTGCAGGATGGTACAGAAGGAGATTTATGGTGCAGGTGCAGGATGGTACAGAAGGACATTAGTGGTGCAGGTGCAGGATGGTACAGAAAGACATCAGTGGCGCAGGTGCAGGATGGTACAGAAAGACATTAGTGGTGCAGGCGCAGGATGGTACAGAAGGACATTAGTGGTGCAGGTGCAGGATGGTACAGAAGGACATTTGTGGTGCAGGCGGAGGATGGTACAGAAGGACATTTGTGGTTCAGGTGCAGGATGGTACAGAAGGACATTAGTGGTGCAGGCGCAGGATGGTACAGAAGGACATTAGTGGTGCAGGTGCAGGATGGTAGAGAAGGACATTAGTGGTGCAGGTGCAGAATGGTACAGAAGGACATTTGTGGTGCAGGCGCTGGATGGTACAGAAGGACATTTGTGGTGCAGGCGCAGGATGGTACAGAAGGACATTTGTGGTGCAGGCGCAGGATGGTACACAAGGACATTTGTGGTGCAGGCGCAGGATGGTACAGAGGGACGTTTGTGGTGCAGGCGCAGGATGGTACAGAAGGACGTTTATGGTGCAGGCGCAGGATGGTACAGAAGGACAATTATGGTGCAGAAGCTGGATTGTACAGAAGGACATTAGTTGTGTAGGCGCAGGATGGTACAGAAGGACATTTGTGGTGCTGGTGTAGGATGGTACAGAAGGACATTTGTGGTGCAGGTGCAGGATGGTACAGAAGGACATTTGTGGAGCAGGCGCAGGATGGTACAGAAGGACATTAGAATTGCAGGCGCAGGATGGTACAGAAGGACATTACTGGTGCAGGTGCAGGATGGTACAGAAGGACATTTGTGGTGCAGGTGCAGGATGGTACAGAAGAACATTTGTGGAGCAGGCGCAGGATGGTACAGAAGGACATTTGTGGTTCAGGTGCAGGATGGTACAGAAGAACAGTTATGGTGCAGGTGCAGGATGGTACAGAAGGACATTTGCGGTGCAGGCGCAGGTTGGTACAGAAGGACATTTGTGGTTCAGGTGCAGGATGATACAGAACAGTTATGGTGCAGGTGCAGGATGGTACAGAAGGACATTTGTGGTGCAGGTGCAGGATGGTACAGAAGGACATTAGTGGTGCAGTTGCAGGATGGTACAGAAGGACATTACTGGTGCAGGTGCAGGATGGTACAGAAGGACATTAGTGGTGCAGGCGCAGGATGGTACAGAAGGACATTAGTGGTGCAGGTACAGGATGGTACAGAAGGAAGTTAATGGTGCAGGATGGTACAGAAGGATATTTGTGGTGCAGTTGCAGGATGGTACAGAAGGACATTTGTGGTGCAGGTGCAGATGGACATTTATGGTGCAGGCACAGGATGGTACAGAAGGACATTTATGGTGCAGGCGCAGGAAGGTACAGAAGGACATTTGCGATGCAGGTGCAGGATGGTACAGGAGGACATTAGTGGTGTAGGTGCAGGATGGTACAGATGGACATTAGTGGTGCAGTTGCAGGATGGTACAGAAGGACATTAGTGGTGCAGGTGCAGGATGGTACAGAAGGACATTTGTGGTGCAGGTGCAGGATGCTACAGAAGGACATTTGTGGTGCAGGTGCAGGGTGGTACTGAAGGACATTTATGGTGCAGGTGCAGGATGGTACAGAAGGACATTAGTTGTGCAGGTGCAGGATGGTACAGAAGGAAATATATGGTGCAGGTGAAGGATGGTACAGAAGGACATTTGTGGTGCAGGTGCAGGATGGTACAGAAGGACATTAGTGGTGCAGGTGCAGGATGGTACAGAAAGACATCAGTGGCGCAGGTGCAGGATGGTAGAGAAAGACATTAGTGGTACAGGTGCAGGATGGTACAGAAGGAGATTTATGGTGCAGGTGCAGGATGGTACAGAAGGACATTAGTGGTGCAGGTGCAGGATGGTACAGAAAGACATCAGTGGCGCAGGTGCAGGATGGTACAGAAAGACATTAGTGGTACAGGTGCAGGATGGTACAGAAGGACATTTATGGTGCAGGTGCAGGATGGTTAAGAAGGACATTAGTGGTGCAGGTGCCGGATGGTACAGAAGGAGATTTATGGAGCAGGTGCAGAATCGTACAGAAGGACATTTGTGGTACAGGTGCAGGATGGTACAGAAGGACATTAGTGGTGCAGGTGGAGGATGGTACAGAAGGACATTTGTGGTGCAGTTGCAGGATGGTACAGAAGGACATTTGTGGTGCAGGTGCAGATGGACATTTATGGTGCAGGCACAGGATGGTACAGAAGGACATTTGCGATGCAGGTGCAGGATGGTACAGGAGGACATTAGTGGTGCAGGTGCAGGATGGTACAGATGGACATTAGTGGTGCAGGTGCAGGATGGTACAGAAGGACATTAGTGGTGCAGGTGCAGGATGGTACAGAAGGACATTTATGGTGCATGTGCAGGATGGTACAGAAGGACATTAGTGGTGCAGGTGCAGGATGGTACAGAAAGACATCAGTGGCGCAGGTGCAGGATGGTAAAGAAAGACATTAGTGGTACAGGTGCAGGATGGTATAGAGGGAGATTTATGGTGCAGGTGGAGGATGGTACAGAAGGACATTCATGGTGCAGGTGCAGGATGGTTAAGAAGGACATTAGTGGTGCAGGTGCAGGATGGTACAGAAGGAAATTTATGGTGCGGGTGCAGAATCGTACAGAAGGACATTTGTGGTACAGGTGCAGGATGGTACAGAAGGACATTAGTGGTGCAGGTGGAGGATGGTACAGAAGGACATTTGTGGTGCAGTTGCAGGATGGTACAGAAGGACATTTGTGGTGCAGGTGCAGAAGGACATTTATGGTGCAGGGACAGGATGGTACAGAAGGACATTTATGGTGGAGGCGCTGGAAGTTACAGAATTACATTTGTGATGCAGGTGCAGGATGGTACAGGAGGACATTAGTGGTGCAGGTGCAGGATGGTACAGATGGACATTAGTGGTGCAGGTGCAGCATGGTACAGAAGGACATTAGTGGTGCAGGTGCAGGATGGTACAGAAGGACATTTAAGGTGCAGGTGCAGGATGGTACAGAAGGACATTTGTGGTGCAGGATGGTACAGAAGGACATTAGTGGTGCAGGCGCAGGATAGTACAGAAGGACATTTGCGGTGCAGGTGCAGGATGGTACAGAAGGACATTTGTGGTTCAGGTGCAGGATGGTACAGAAGGACATTAGTGGTGCTGGCGCAGGATGGTACAGAAGGACATTAGTGGTGCAGGCGCAGGATGGTACAGAAGGACATTAGTGGTGCAGGTGCAGGATGGTACAGAAGGACATTTGTGGTGCAGGCGGAGGATGGTACAGAATGACATTTGTGATTCAGGTGCAGGATGGTACAGAAGGACATTAGTGGTGCAGGCGCAGGATGGTACAGAAGGACATTAGTGGTGCAGGTGCAGGATGGTACAGAAGGACATTAGTGGTGCAGGTGCAGAATTGTACAGAAGGACATTTGTGGTGCAGGCGCTGGATGGAACAGAAGGACATTTGTGGTGCAGGCGCAGGATGGTACAGAAGGACATTTGTGGTGCAGGCGCAGGATGGTACACAAGGACATTTGTGGTGCAGGCGCAGGATGGTACAGAGGGACGTTTGTGGTGCAGGCGCAGGATGGTACAGAAGGACGTTTATGGTGCAGGCGCAGGATGGTACAGAAGGACAATTATGGTGCAGGAGCTGGATGGTACAGAAGGACATTAGTTGTGTAGGCGCAGGATGGTACAGAAGGACATTTGTGGTGCAGGTGTAGGATGGTACAGAAGGACATTTGTGGTGCAGGTGCAGGATGGTACAGAAGGACATTTGTGGAGCAGGCGCAGGATGGTACAGAAGGACATTAGAGGTGCAGGCGCAGGATGGTACAGAAGGACATTACTGGTGCAGGTGCAGGATGGTACAGAAGGACATTTGTGGTGTAGGTGCAGGATGGTACAGAAGGACATTTGTGGAGCAGGCGCAGGATGGTACAGAAGGACATTTGTGGTTCAGGTGCAGGATGGTACAGAAGAACAGTTATGGTGCAGGTGCAGGATGGTACAGAAGAAAATTTGCGGTGCAGGCGCAGGTTGGTACAGAAGGACATTTGTGGTTCAGGTGCAGGATGATACAGAACAGTTATGGTGCAGGTGCAGGATGGTACAGAAGGACATTTGTGGTGCAGGTGCAGGATGGTACAGAAGGACATTTGTGGTGCAGGTGCAGGACGGTACAGAAGGACATTTGTGGTGCAGGTGCAGGATGGTACAGAAGGACATTACTGGTGCAGGTGCAGGATGGTACAGAAGGACATTACTGGTGCAGGTGCAGGATGGTACAGAAGGACATTTGTGGCGCAGGTGCAGGATGGTAGAGAAAGACATTAGTGGTACAGGTGCAGGATGGTACAGAAGGAGATTTATGGTGCAGGTGCAGGATGGTACAGAAGGACATTAGTGGTGCAGGTGCAGGATGGTACAGTAAGACATCAGTGGCGCAGGTGCAGGATGGTACTGAAAGACATTAGTGGTACAGGTGCAGGATGGTACAGAAGGACATTTATGGTGCAGGTGTAGGATGGTTAAGAAGGACATTAGTGGTGCAGGTGCCGGATGGTACAGAAGGAGATTTATGGTGCAGGTGCAGAATCGTACAGAAGGACATTTGTGGTACAGGTGCAGGATGGTACAGAAGGACATTAGTGGTGCAGGTGGAGGATGGTACAGAAGGACATTTGTGGTGCAGTTGCAGGATGGTACAGAAGGACATTTGTGGTGCAGGTGCAGATGGACATTTATGGTGCAGGCACAGGATGGTACAGAAGGACATTTACGGTGCAGGCGCAGGAAGGTACAGAAGGACATTTGCGATGCAGGTGCAGGATGGTATAGGAGGACATTAGTGGTGCAGGTGCAGGATGGTACAGATGGACATTAGTGGTGCAGGTGCAGGATGGTACAGAAGGACATTAGTGGTGCAGGTGCAGGATGGTACAGAAGGACATTTATGGTGCATGTGCAGGATGGTACAGAAGGACATTAGTGGTGCAGGTGCAGGATGGTACAGAAAGACATCAGTGGCGCAGGTGCAGGATGGTACAGAAAGACATTAGTGGTACAGGTGCAGGATGGTACAGAGGGAGATTTATGGTGCAGGTACAGGATGGTACAGAAGGACATTCATGGTGCAGGTGCAGGATGGTTAAGAAGGACATTAGTGGTGCAGGTGCAGGATGGTACAGAAGGAAATTTATGGTGCGGGTGCAGAATCGTACAGAAGGACATTTGTGGTACAGGTGCAGGATGGTACAGAAGGACATTAGTGGTGCAGGTGGAGGATGGTACAGAAGGACTTTTGTGGTGCAGTTGCAGGATGGTACAGAAGGACATTTGTGGTGCAGGTGCAGAAGGACATTTATGGTGCAGGCACAGGATGGTACAGAAGGACATTTATGGTGGAGGCGCAGGATGGTAGAGAAAGACATTAGTGGTACAGGTGCAGGATGGTACAGAAGGAGATTTATGGTGCAGGTGCAGGATGGTACAGAAGAACATTAGTGGTGCAGGCGCAGGATGGTACAGAAGGACATTAGTGGTGCAGGTGCAGGATGGTACAGAAGGAAGTTAATGGAGCAGGTGCAGGATGGTACAGAAGGACATTTGTGGTGCAGGCGGTGGATGGTACAGAAGGACATTTGTGGTTCACGTGCAGGATGGTACAGAAGGACATTAGTGGAGCAGGCGCAGGATGGTACAGAAGGACATTAGTGGTGCAGGCGCAGGATGGTACAGAAGGACATTAGTGGTGCAGATGCAGGATGGTACAGAAGGAAGTTAATGGAGCAGGTGCAGTATGGTACAGAAGGACATTACTGGTGCTGATACAGGATGGTACAGAAGCACATTTGTGGTTCAGGTGCAGGATGGTACAGAAGGACATTAGTGGTGCAGGCGCAGGATGGTACAGAAGGACATTAGTGGTGCAGGTGCAGGATGGTACAGAAGGAAGTTAATGGAGCAGGTGCAGGATGGTACAGAAGGACATTTGTGGTGCAGGCGGAGGATGGTACAGAAGGAAATTTGTGGTGCAGGCGCAGGATGGTACAGAAGGACATTTGTGGTGCAGGCGCAGGATGGTACACAAGGACATTTGTGGTGCAAGCGCAGGATGTTACAGAAGGACATTAGTGGTGCAGGCGCAGGATGGTACAGAAGGACATTTGTGGTGCAGGCGCAGGATGGTACAGAAGGACAATTATGGTGCAGGCGCAGGATGGTACAGAAGGACAATTATGGTGCAGGAGCAGGATGGAACAGAAGGACATTAGTGGTTTTGGTGCAGGATGGTACAGAAGGACATTTGTGGTGCAGGTGTAGGATGGTACAGAAGGACATTTGTGGTGCAGGTGCAGGATGGTACAGAAGGATATTTGTGGAGCAGGCGCAGGATGGTACAGAAGGACTTTTGTGGTTCAGGAGCAGGATGGTACAGAAGGACATTAGTGGTGCAGGCGCAGGATGGTACAGAAGGACATTTATGGTGCAGGTGCAGTATGGTACAGAAGGACATTACTGGTGCAGATACAGGATGGTACAGAAGGACATTTGTGGTTCAGGTACAGGATGGTACAGAAGGACATTAGTGGTGCAGGTGCAGGATGGTACAGAAGGAAGTTAATGGTGCAGGATGGTACAGAAGGACATTTGTGGTGCAGGCGGAGGATGGTACAGAAGGACATCTGTGGTTCAGGTGCTGGATGGTACAGAATGACATTAGTGGTGCAGGAGCAGGATGGTACAGAAGGACATTAGTGGTGCAAGTGCAGGATGGTACAGAAGGACATTAGTGGTGCAGGTGCAGGATGGTACAGAAGGACATTAGTGGTGCAGGTGCAGGATGGTACAGAAGGACATTTGTGGTGCAGGTGCTGGATGGTACAGAAGGACATTTGTGGTGCAGGCGCAGGATGGTACAGAAGGACATTTGTGGTGCAGGTGCAGGATGGTACAGAAGGACAATTGTTGTGCAGGCGCAGGACGGTACAGAAGGACATTAGTGGTGCAGGCGCAGGATGGTACAGAAGGACATTTGGGGCTCAAGCGCAGGATGGTACAGAAGGACATTTGTGGTGCAGGCGCAGGAAGGTACAGAAGGACATTTGTGGTGCATGCGCAGGATGGTACAGAAGGACATTTATGGTGCAGGCGCAGGATGGTACAGAAGGACATTTATGGTGCAGGAGCATGATGGTTCAGAAGGACATTAGTGGTGTAGGCGCAGGATGGAACAGAAGGACATTTGTGGTGCAGGTGTAGGATGGTACAGAAGGATATTTGTGGTGCAGGTGCAGGATGGTACAGAAGGACATTTGTGGTGCAGGTGTAGGATGGTACAGAAGGACATTTGTGGTGCAGGTGCAGGATGGTACAGAAGGACATTAGTGGTGCAGGTGCAGGATGGTACAGAAGGACATTTATGTTGCAGGTGCAGGATGGTACAGAAGTACATTTGTGGTGCAGGTGCAGGATGCTACAGAAGGACATTTGTGGTGCAGGTGCAGGGTGGTACTGAAGGACATTTATGGTGCAGGTGCAGGATGGTACAGAAGGACATTAGTTGTGCAGGTGCAGGATGGTACAGAAGGAAATATATGGTGCAGGTGAAGGATGGTACAGAAGGACATTTGTGGTGCAGGTGCAGGATGGTACAGAAGGACATTAGTGGTGCAGGTGCAGGATGGTACAGAAAGACATCAGTGGCGCAGGTGCAGGATGGTAGAGAAAGACATTAGTGGTACAGGTGTAGGATGGTACAGAAGGAGATTTATGGTGCAGGTGCAGGATGGTACAGAAGGACATTAGTGGTGCAGGTGCAGGATGGTACAGAAAGACATCAGTGGCGCAGGTGCAGGATGGTACAGAAAGACATTAGTGGTGCAGGCGCAGGATGGTACAGAAGTACATTAGTGGTGCAGGTGCAGGATGGTACAGAAGGACATTTGTGGTGCAGGCGGAGGATGGTACAGAAGGACATTTGTGGTTCAGGTGCAGGATGGTACAGAAGGACATTAGTGGTGCAGGCGCAGGATGGTACAGAAGGACATTAGTGGTGCAGGTGCAGGATGGTACAGAAGGACATTAGTGGTGCAGGTGCAGAATGGTACAGAAGGACATTTGTGGTGCAGGCGCTGGATGGTACAGAAGGACATTTGTGGTGCAGGCGCAGGATGGTACAGAAGGACATTTGTGGTGCAGGCGCAGGATGGTACACAAGGACATTTGTGGTGCAGGCGCAGGATGGTACAGAGGGACGTTTGTGGTGCAGGCGCAGGATGGTACAGAAGGACGTTTATGGTGCAGGCGCAGGATGGTACAGAAGGACAATTATGGTGCAGAAGCTGGATTGTACAGAAGGACATTAGTTGTGTAGGCGCAGGATGGTACAGAAGGACATTTGTGGTGCTGGTGTAGGATGGTACAGAAGGACATTTGTGGTGCAGGTGCAGGATGGTACAGAAGGACATTTGTGGAGCAGGCGCAGGATGGTACAGAAGGACATTAGAGGTGCAGGCGCAGGATGGTACAGAAGGACATTACTGGTGCAGGTGCAGGATGGTACAGAAGGACATTTGTGGTGCAGGTGCAGGATGGTACAGAAGAACATTTGTGGAGCAGGCGCAGGATGGTACAGAAGGACATTTGTGGTTCAGGTGCAGGATGGTACAGAAGAACAGTTATGGTGCAGGTGCAGGATGGTACAGAAGGACATTTGCGGTGCAGGCGCAGGTTGGTACAGAAGGACATTTGTGGTTCAGGTGCAGGATGATACAGAACAGTTATGGTGCAGGTGCAGGATGGTACAGAAGGACATTTGTGGTGCAGGTGCAGGATGGTACAGAAGGACATTAGTGGTGCAGTTGCAGGATGGTACAGAAGGACATTACTGGTGCAGGTGCAGGATGGTACAGAAGGACATTAGTGGTGCAGGCGCAGGATGGTACAGAAGGACATTAGTGGTGCAGGTACAGGATGGTACAGAAGGAAGTTAATGGTGCAGGATGGTACAGAAGGACATTTGTGGTGCAGGCGGAGGATGGTACAGAAGGACATCTGTGGTTCAGGTGCTGGATGGTACAGAATGACATTAGTGGTGCAGGCACAGGATGGTACAGAAGGACATTAGTGGTGCAAGTGCAGGATGGTACAGAAGGACATTAGTGGTGCAGGTGCAGGATGGTACAGAAGGACATTAGTGGTGCAGGTGCAGGATGGTACAGAAGGACATTTGTGGTGCAGGTGCTGGATGGTACAGAAGGACATTTGTGGTGCAGGCGCAGGATGGTATAGAAGGACATTTGTGGTGCAGGTGCAGGATGATACAGAAGGACATTTGTTGTGCAGGCGCACGACGGTACAGAAGGACAGTAGTGGTGCAGGCGCATGATGGTACAGAAGGACATTTGTGGCTCAAGCGCAGGATGGTATAGAAGGACATTTGTGGCGCAGGCGCAGGAAGGTACAGAAGGACATTTGTGGTGCAGGCGCAGGATGGTACAGAAGGACATTTATGGTGCAGGCGCAGGATGGTACAGAAGGACATTTGTGGCGCAGGCGCAGGAAGTTACAGAAGGACATTTGTGGTGCAGGCGCAGGATGGTACAGAAGGACATTTGTGGTGCAGGTGCAGGATGGTACAGAAGGACATTTGTGGTGCAGGTGCAGGACGGTACAGAAGGACATTTGTGGTGCAGGTGCAGGATGGTACAGAAGGACATTAGTGGTGCAGGTGCAGGATGGTACAGAAGGACATTACTGGTGCAGGTGCAGGATGGTACAGAAGGACATTAGTGGTGCAGGCGCAGGATGGTACAGAAGGACATTAGTGGTGCAGGTGCAGGATGGTACAGAAGGAAGTTAATGGTGCAGGATGGTACAGAAGGACATTTGTGGTGCAGGCGTAGGATGGTACAGAAGGACATCTGTGGTTCAGGTGCTGGATGGTACAGAATGACATTAGTGGTGCAGGCGCAGGATGATACAGAAGGACATTAGTGGTGCAAGTGCAGGATGGTACAGAAGGACATTAGTGGTGCAGGTGCAGGATGGTACAGAAGGACATTAGTGGTGCAGGTGCAGGATGGTACAGAAGGACATTTGTGGTGCAGGTGCTGGATGGTACAGAAGGACATTTGTGGTGCAGGCGCAGGATGGTACAGAAGGACATTTGTGGTGCAGGTGCACGATGGTACAGAAGGACATTTGTTGTGCAGGCGCAGGACGGTACAGAAGGACATTAGTGGTGCAGGCGCAGGATGGTACAGAAGGACATTTGTGGCTCAAGCGCAGGATGGCACAGAAGGACATTTGTGGCGCAGGCGCAGGAAGGTACAGAAGGACATTTGTGGTGCAGGCGCAGGATGGTACAGAAGGACATTTATGGTGCAGGCGCAGGATGGTACAGAAGGACATTTATGGTGCAGGAGCATGATGGTACAGAAGGACATTAG
The DNA here is from genome assembly GCA_031769625.1 of Taudactylus pleione. NCBI lineage: Eukaryota > Metazoa > Chordata > Amphibia > Anura > Myobatrachidae > Taudactylus > Taudactylus pleione. The sequence continues at coordinate 215,008 of JAUIMM010001910.1, read as the reverse complement.
TGGTGAAGGCGCAGGATGGAACAGAACGACATTTGTGGTGCAGGTGTAGGATGGTACAGAAGGATATTTGTGGTGCAGGTGCAGGATGGTACAGAAGGACATTTGTGGTGCAGGTGTAGGATGGTACAGAAGGACATTTGTGGTGCAGGTGCAGGATGGTACAGAAGGACATTAGTGGTGCAGGTGCAAGATGGTACAGAAGGACATTTATGGTGCAGGTGCAGGATGGTACAGAAGGACATTTGTGGTGCAGGTGCAGGATGCTACAGAAGGACATTTGTGGTGCAGGTGCAGGGTGGTACTGAAGGACATTTATGGTGCAGGTGCAGGATGGTACAGAAGGACATTAGTTGTGCAGGTGCAGGATGGTACAGAAGGAGATTTATGGTGCAGGTGGAGGATGGTACAGAAGGACATTTGTGGTTCAGTTGCAGGATGGTACAGAAGGACATTTGTGGTGCAGGTGCAGGATGGTACAGAAGGACATTTGTGGTGCAGGTGTAGGATGGTACAGAAGGACATTTGTGGTGCAGGTGCAGGATGGTACAGATGGACATTTATGGTGCAGGCACAGGATGGTACAGATGGACATTTATGGTGCAGGCACAGGATGGTACAGAAGGACATTTATGGTGCAGGCGCAGGACGGTACAGAAGGACATTTGTGGTGCAGGTGCAGGATGGTACAGAAGGACATTAGTGGTCCAGGTGCAGGATGGTACAGAAGGACATTACTGGTGCAGGTGCAGGATGGTACAGAAGGACATTTGTGTTGCAGGTGCAGGATGGTACAGAAGGACATTAGTGGTGCAGGTGCAGGATGGTACAGAAGGACATTACTGGTGCAGGTGCAGGATGGTACAGAAGGACATTTGTGGCGCAGGTGCAGGATGGTAGAGAAAGACATTAGTGGTACAGGTGCAGGATGGTACAGAAGGAGATTTATGGTGCAGGTGCAGGATGGTACAGAAGGACATTAGTGGTGCAGGTGCAGGATGGTACAGAAAGACATCAGTGGCGCAGGTGCAGGATGGTAGAGAAAGACATTAGTGGTACAGGTGCAGGATGGTACAGAAGGACATTTATGGTGCAGGTGCAGGATGGTTAAGAAGGACATTAGTGGTGCAAGTGCCGGATGGTACAGAAGGAGATTTATGGTGCAGGTGCAGAATCGTACAGAAGGACATTTGTGGTACAGGTGCAGGATGGTACAGAAGGACATTAGTGGTGGAGGTGGAGGATGGTACAGAAGGACATTTGTGGTGCAGTTGCAGGATGGTACAGAAGGACATTTGTGGTGCAGGTGCAGATGGACATTTATGGTGCAGGCACAGAATGGTACAGAAGGACATTTATGGTGCAGGCGCAGGAAGGTACAGAAGGACATTTGCGATGCAGGTGCAGGATGGTACAGGAGGACATTAGTGGTGCAGGTGCAGGATGGTACAGATGGACATTAGTGGTGCAGGTGCAGGATGGTACAGAAGGACATTAGTGGTGCAGGTGCAGGATGGTACAGAAGGACATTTGTGGTGCAGGTGCAGGATGCTACAGAAGGACATTTGTGGTGCAGGTGCAGGGTGGTACTGAAGGACATTTATGGTGCAGGTGCAGGATGGTACAGAAGGACATTAGTTGTGCAGGTGCAGGATGGTACAGAAGGAAATATATGGTGCAGGTGAAGGATGGTACAGAAGGACATTTGTGGTGCAGGTGCAGGATGGTACAGAAGGACATTAGTGGTGCAGGTGCAGGATGGTACAGAAAGACATCAGTGGCGCAGGTGCAGGATGGTAGAGAAAGACATTAGTGGTACAGGTGCAGGATGGTACAGAAGGTTATTTATGGTGCAGGTGCAGGATGGTACAGAAGGACATTAGTGGTGCAGGTGCAGGATGGTACAGAAAGACATCAGTGGCGCAGGTGCAGGATGGTACAGAAAGATATTAGTGGTACAGGTGCAGGATGGTACAGAAGGACATTTATGGTGCAGGTGCAGGATGGTTAAGAAGGACATTAGTGGTGCAGGTGCCGGATGGTACAGAAGGAGATTTATGGAGCAGGTGCAGAATCGTACAGAAGGACATTTGTGGTACAGGTGCAGGATGGTACAGAAGGACATTAGTGGTGCAGGTGGAGGATGGTACAGAAGGACATTTGTGGTGCAGTTGCAGGATGGTACAGAAGGACATTTGTGGTGCAGGTGCAGATGGACATTTATGGTGCAGGCACAGGATGGTACAGAAGGACATTTGCGATGCAGGTGCAGGATGGTACAGGAGGACATTAGTGGTGGAGGTGCAGGATGGTACAGATGGACATTAGTGGTGCAGGTGCAGGATGGTACAGAAGGACATTAGTGGTGCAGGTGCAGGATGGTACAGAAGGACATTTATGGTGCATGTGCAGGATGGTACAGAAGGACATTAGTGGTGCAGGTGCAGGATGGTACAGAAAGACATCAGTGGCGCAGGTGCAGGATGGTACAGAAAGACATTAGTGGTACAGGTGCAGGATGGTACAGAGGGAGATTTATGGTGCAGGTGCAGGATGGTACAGAAGGACATTCATGGTGCAGGTGCAGGATGGTTAAGAAGGACATTAGTGGTGCAGGTGCAGGATGGTACAGAAGGAAATTTATGGTGCGGGTGCAGAATCGTACAGAAGGACATTTGTGGTACAGGTGCAGGATGGTACAGAAGGACATTAGTGGTGCAGGTGGAGGATGGTACAGAAGGACATTTGTGGTGCAGTTGCAGGATGGTACAGAAGGACATTTGTGGAGCAGGCGCAGGATGGTACAGAAGGACATTAGAGGTGCAGGCGCAGGAGGGTACAGAAGGACATTACTGGTGCAGGTGCAGGAGGGTACAGAAGGACATTTGTGGTGCAGGTGCAGGATGGTACAGAAGGACATTTGTGGAGCAGGCGCAGGATGGTACAGAAGGACATTTGTGGTACAGGTGCAGGATGGTACAGAAGAACAGTTATGGTGCAGGTGCAGGATGGTACATAAGGACATTTGCGGTGCAGGCGCAGGTTGGTACAGAAGGACATTTGTGGTTCAGGTGCAGGATGATACAGAACAGTTATGGTGCAGGTGCAGGATGGTACAGAAGGACATTTGTGGTGCAGGTGCAGGATGGTACAGAAGGACATTTGTGGTGCAGGTGCAGGACGGTACAGAAGGACATTACTGGTGCAGGTGCAGGATGGTACAGAAGGACATTTGTGTTGCAGGTGCAGGATGGTACAGAAGGACATTAGTGGTGCAGGTGCAGGATGGTACAGAAGGACATTACTGGTACAGGTGGAGGATGGTACAGAAGGACATTTGTGGTGCAGATGCAGGATGGTAGAGAAAGACATTAGTGGTACAGGTGCAGGATGGTACAGAAGGAGATTTATGGTGCAGGTGCAGGATGGTACAGAAGGACATTAGTGGTGCAGGTGCAGGATGGTACAGAAAGACATCAGTGGCGCAGGTGCAGGATGGTACAGAAAGACATTAGTGGTACAGGTGCAGGATGGTACAGAAGGACATTTATGGTGCAGGTGCAGGATGGTTAAGAAGGACATTTGTGGTGCAGGTGCAGGATGGTACAGAAGGACATTAGTGGTGCAGGTGGAGGATGGTACAGAAGGACATTTGTGGTGCAGTTGCAGGATGGTACAGAAGGACATTTGTGGTGCAGGTGCAGATGGACATTTATGGTGCAGGCACAGGATGGTACAGAAGGACATTTATGGTGCAGGCGCAGGAAGGTACAGAAGGACATTTGCGATGCAGGTGCAGGAAGGTACAGGAGGACATTAGTGGTGCAGGTGCAGGATGGTACAGATGGACATTTGTGGTGCAGGTGCAGATGGACATTTATGGTGCAGGCACAGGATGGTACAGAAGGACATTTGCGATGCAGGTGCAGGATGGTACAGGAGGACATTAGTGGTGGAGGTGCAGGATGGTACAGATGGACATTAGTGGTGCAGGTGCAGGATGGTACAGAAGGACATTAGTGGTGCAGGTGCAGGATGGTACAGAAGGACATTTATGGTGCATGTGCAGGATGGTACAGAAGGACATTAGTGGTGCAGGTGCAGGATGGTACAGAAAGACATCAGTGGCGCAGGTGCAGGATGGTACAGAAAGACATTAGTGGTACAGGTGCAGGATGGTACAGAGGGAGATTTATGGTGCAGGTGCAGGATGGTACAGAAGGACATTCATGGTGCAGGTGCAGGATGGTTAAGAAGGACATTAGTGGTGCAGGTGCAGGATGGTACAGAAGGAAATTTATGGTGCGGGTGCAGAATCGTACAGAAGGACATTTGTGGTACAGGTGCAGGATGGTACAGAAGGACATTAGTGGTGCAGGTGGAGGATGGTACAGAAGGACATTTGTGGTGCAGTTGCAGGATGGTACAGAAGGACATTTGTGGAGCAGGCGCAGGATGGTACAGAAGGACATTAGAGGTGCAGGCGCAGGAGGGTACAGAAGGACATTACTGGTGCAGGTGCAGGAGGGTACAGAAGGACATTTGTGGTGCAGGTGCAGGAGGGTGCAGAAGGACATTTGTGGAGCAGGCGCAGGATGGTACAGAAGGACATTTGTGGTACAGGTGCAGGATGGTACAGAAGAACAGTTATGGTGTAGGTGCAGGATGGTACATAAGGACATTTGCGGTGCAGGCGCAGGTTGGTACAGAAGGACATTTGTGGTTCAGGTGCAGGATGATACAGAACAGTTATGGTGCAGGTGCAGGATGGTACAGAAGGACATTTGTGGTGCAGGTGCAGGATGGTACAGAAGGACATTTGTGGTGCAGGTGCAGGACGGTACAGAAGGACATTACTGGTGCAGGTGCAGGATGGTACAGAAGGACATTTGTGTTGCAGGTGCAGGATGGTACAGAAGGACATTAGTGGTGCAGGTGCAGGATGGTACAGAAGGACATTACTGGTACAGGTGCAGGATGGTACAGAAGGACATTTGTGGCGCAGATGCAGGATGGTAGAGAAAGACATTAGTGGTACAGGTGCAGGATGGTACAGAAGGAGATTTATGGTGCAGGTGCAGGATGGTACAGAAGGACATTAGTGGTGCAGGTGCAGGATGGTACAGAAAGACATCAGTGGCGCAGGTGCAGGATGGTACAGAAAGACATTAGTGGTACAGGTGCAGGATGGTACAGAAGGACATTTATGGTGCAGGTGCAGGATGGTTAAGAAGGACATTTGTGGTGCAGGTGCAGGATGGTACAGAAGGACATTAGTGGTGCAGGTGGAGGATGGTACAGAAGGACATTTGTGGTGCAGTTGCAGGATGGTACAGAAGGACATTTGTGGTGCAGGTGCAGATGGACATTTATGGTGCAGGCACAGGATGGTACAGAAGGACATTTATGGTGCAGGCGCAGGAAGGTACAGAAGGACATTTGCGATGCAGGTGCAGGAAGGTACAGGAGGACATTAGTGGTGCAGGTGCAGGATGGTACAGATGGACATTAGTGGTGCAGGTGCAGGATGGTACAGAAGGACATTAGTGGTGCAGGTGCAGGATGGTACAGAAGGACATTTATGGTGCATGTGCAGGATGGTACAGAAGGACATTAGTGGTGCAGGTGCAGGATGGTACAGAAAGACATCTGTGGCGCAGGTGCAGGATGGTACAGAAAGACATTAGTGGTACAGGTGCAGGATGGTACAGAGGGAGATTTATGGTGCTGGTGCAGGATGGTACAGAAGGACATTCTTGGTGCAGGTGCAGGATGGTTAAGAAGGACATTAGTGGTGCAGGTGCAGGATGGTACAGAAGGAAATTTATGGTGCGGGTGCAGAATCGTACAGAAGGACATTTGTGGTACAGGTGCAGGATGGTACAGAAGGACATTAGTGGTGCAGGTGGAGGATGGTACAGAAGGACTTTTGTGGTGCAGTTGCAGGATGGTACAGAAGGACATTTGTGGTGCAGGTGCAGAAGGACATTTATGGTGCAGGCACAGGATGGTACAGAAGGACATTTATGGTGGAGGCGCAGGAAGGTACAGAATTACATTTGTGATGCAGGTGCAGGATGGTACAGGAGGACATTAGTGGTGCAGGTGCAGGATGGTACAGATGGACATTAGTGGTGCAGGTGCAGCATGGTATAGAAGGACATTAGTGGTGCAGGTGCAGGATGGTACAGAAGGACATTTAAGGTGCAGGTGCAGGATGGTACAGAAGGACATTTGTGGTGCAGGATGGTACAGAAGGACATTAGTGGTGCAGGCGCAGGATAGTACAGAAGGACATTTGCGGTGCAGGTGCAGGATGGTACAGAAGGACATTTGTGGTTCAGGTGCAGGATGGTACAGAAGGACATTAGTGGTGCAGGCGCAGGATGGTACAGAAGGACATTAGTGGTGCAGGCGCAGGGGGGTACAGAAGGACATTAGTGGTGCAGGTGCAGGATGGTACAGAAGGACATTTGTGGTGCAGGCGGAGGATGGTACAGAAGGACATTTGTTGTTCAGGTGCAGGATGGTACAGAAGGACATTAGTGGTGCAGGCGCAGGATGGTAAAAAGGATATTAGTGGTGCAGGTGCTGGATGGTATAGAAGGACATTAGTGGTGCAGGTGCAGAATGGTACAGAAGGACATTTGTGGTGCAGGCGCTGGATGGTACAGAAGGACATTTGTGGTGCAGGCGCAGGATGGTACAGAAGGACATTTGTGGTGCAGGCGCAGGATGGTACACAAGGACATTTGTGGTGCAGGTGCAGGATGGTACAGAGGGACGTTTGTGGTGCAGGCGCAGGATGGTACAGAAGGACGTTTATGGTGCAGGCGCAGGATGGTACAGAAGGACAATTATGGTGCAGGAGCTGGATGGTACAGAAGGACATTAGTTGTGTAGGCGCAGGATGGTACAGAAGGACATTTGTGGAGCAGGTGTAGGATGGTACAGAAGGAAATTTGTGGTGCAGGTGCACGATGGTACAGAAGGACATTTGTGGAGCAGGCGCAGGATGGTACAGAAGGACATTAGAGGTGCAGGTGCAGGATGGTACAGAAGGACATTACTGGTGCAGGTGCAGGATGGTACAGAAGGACATTTGTGGTGCAGGTGCAGGATGGTACAGAAGGACATTTGTGGAGCAGGCGCAGGATGGTACAGAAGGACATTTGTGGTTCAGGTGCAGGATGGTACAGAAGAACAGTTATGGTGCAGGTGCAGGAAGGTACAGAAGGACATTTGCGGTGCAGGCGCAGGTTGGTACAGAAGGACATTTGTGGTTCAGGTGCAGGATGATACAGAACAGTTATGGTGCAGGTGCAGAATGGTACAGAAGGACATTTGTGGTGCAGGTGCAGGATGGTACAGAAAGACATTTGTGGTGCAGGTGCAGGACGGTACAGAAGGACATTTGTGGTGCAGGTGCAGGAAGGTACAGAAGGATATTAGTGGTGCAGGTGCAGGATGGTACAGAAGGACATTACTGGTGCAGGTGCAGGATGGTACAGAAGGACATTTGTGGTGCAGGTGCAGGATGGTACAGAAGGACATTAGTGGTGCAGGTGCAGGATGGTAGAGAAGGATATTAGTGGTGCAGGTGCAGGATCATACAGAAGGACATTACTGGTGCAGATGCAGGATGGTACAGAAGGACATTACTGGTGCAGATGCAGGATGGTACAGAAGGAAATTTGTGGTGCAGGTGCAGTATGGTACAGAAGGACATTTGTGGTTCAGGCGCAGGATGGTACAGAAGGACATTAGTGGTGCAGGCGCAGGATGGTACAGAAGGACATTTGTGGTTCAGGTGCAGGATGGTACAGAAGGACATTAGTGGTGCATTCGCAGGATGGTACAGAAGGACATTAGTGGGCAGGTGCAGGATGGTACAGAAGGACTTTAGTGGTGCAGGTGCAGGGTGGTACAGAAGGACATTTGTGGTGCAGGTGGAGGATGGTACAGAAATATATTAGTGGTACAGGTGCAGGATGGTACAGAAGGACATAAGTGGTGCAGGTGGAGGATGGTACAGAAGGACATTTGTGGTGCAGGTGCAGGATGGTACAGAAGGATATTAGTGGTGCAGGTGCAGGATGGTACAGAAGGATATTAGCGGTGCAGGTGCAGGATGGTACAGAAGGACATTAGCGGTGCAGGTGCAGGATGGTACAGAAGGACATTTGCGGTGCAGGTGCAGGATGGGAAAGAAGGACATTTATGGTGCAGGTGCAGGATGGTACTGAAGGACATTTATGGTGCAGGTGCAGGATGGTACAGAAGAACATTTGTGGTGCAGGTGCAGGATGGTACAGAAGGACATTTGTGGTGCAGGTGCAGGATGGTACAAAAGGACATTTGTGGTGCAGGTGCAGGATGGTACAGAAGGATATTTATGGTGCAGTTGCTGGATGGTACAGAAGGACATTTATGGTGCAGGTGCAGGATGGTACAGAAGGACATTTATGGTGCAGGTGCAGGATGGTACAGAAGGACATTTATGGTGCAGGTGCAGGATGGTACAGAAGGACATTTATGGTGCAGGTGCAGGATGGTACAGAAGGACATTAGAGGTGCAGGTGCTGGATGGTACAGAAGGATATTAGTGGTGCAGGTGCAGGATGGTACAGAAGGACATTAGTGGTGCAGGATGGTACAGAAGGACATTTGCGGTGCAGGTGCAGGATGGTACAGAAGGACATTTATGATGCAGGTGCAGGATGGTACAGAAAGACATTTATGGTGCAAGTGCAGGATGGTACAGAAGGACATTTATGGTGCACGTGTAGGATGGTACAGAAGGACATTTATGGTGCAGGTGCAGGATGGTACAGAAGGAAATTTATGGAGCAGGTGCAGGATGGTAGAGAAGGACATTTATGGTGCAGGTGCAGGATGGTACAGAAGGACATTTATGGTGCAGGTGCAGGATGGTACAGAAAGACATTTATGGTGCAGGTGCAGGATGGTACAGAAGGACATTAGTGATGCAGGTGCAGGATGGTACAGAAGGAAATTTGTGGTGCAGATGCAGGATGGTACAGAAGGAAATTTGTGGTGCAGATGCAGGATGGTACAGAAGGACATTAGTGATGCAGGTGCAGGATGGTACAGAAGGACATTAGTGATGCAGGTGCAGGATGGTACAGAAGGACATTAGTGGTGCCGGTGCAGGATGGTACAGGACATTAGTGGTGCCGGTGCAGGATGGTATAGAAGGACATTAGTGATGCAGGTGCAGGATTGTATAGAAGGCCATTAGTGGTGCAGGTGCAGGATGGTACAGAAGGACATTAGTGGTGCAGGTCCTGGATGGTACAGAAGGACATTAGTGGTGCAGGTCCTGGATGGTACAGAAGGACATTCATGGTGCAGGTGCAGGATGGTACAGAAGGATATTAGTGGTGCAGGTTCTGGATGGTACAGAAGGACATTTGTGGCTCAAGCTCAGGATGGTACAGAAGGACATTTGTGGCTCAAGCTCAGGATGGTACAGAAGGACATTTGTGGTGCAGGTGCAGGATGGTACAGAAGGACATTTGTGGTGCAGGTGCAGGATGGTACAGAAGGACATTTGTGGTGCAGGTGCAGGATTTTACAGAAGGACATTAGTGGTGCAGGTGCAGGATGGTACAGAAGGACATTTATGGTGCAGGTGCAGGATGGTACAGAAGGACATTTGTGGTGCAGGTGCAGGATGCTACAGAAGGACATTTGTGGTGCAGGTGCAGGGTGGTACAGAAGGACATTTATGGTGCAGGTGCAGGATGGTACAGAAGGACATTAGTGGTGCAGGTGCAGGATGGTACAGAAGGAAATTTGTGGTGCAGGCGTAGGATGGTACAGATGGACATTTGTGGTGCAGGCGCAGGATGGTACAGAAGGACATAAGTGGTGCAGGTGCAGGATGGTACAGAAGGACATTTGTGGTGCAGGTGCAGGATGGTACAGAAGGACATTTATGGTGCAGGTGCAGGATGGTACAGAAGGACATTAGAGGTGCAGGTGCAGGATGGTACAGAAGGACATTAGTGGTGTAGGTGCAGGATGGTACAGAAGGACATTAGTGGTGCAGGATGGTACAGAAGGAAATTTGTGGTGCAGGTGCAGTATGGTACAGAAGGACATTTGTGGTTCAGGTGCAGGATGGTACAGAAGGACATTAGTGGTGCAGGCGCAGGATGGTACAGAAGGACATTTGTGGTTCAGGTGCAGGATGGTACAGAAGGACATTAGTGGTGGATTTGCAGGATGGTACAGAAGGACATTAGTGGTGCAGGTGCAGGATGGTAGGGAAGGACATTAGTGGTGCAGGTGCAGGGTGGTACAGAAGGACATTTGTGGTGCAGGTGCAGGATGGTACAGAAATACAGTAGTGGTACAGGTGCAGGATGGTACAGAAGGATATTAGTGGTGCAGGCGCAGGATGGTACAGAAGGACATTTGTTGTGCAGGATGGTACAGAAGGACATTAGTGGTGCAGGTGCAGGATGGTACAGAAGGACATTAGTGGTGCAGGATAGTTTAGAAGAACATTAGTGGTGCAGGTGTAGGATGGTACAGAAGGACATTAGTGGTGCAGGTGCAGGATGGTACAGAAGGAAATTTGTGGTGCAGGCGTAGGATGGTACAGATGGACATTTGTGGTGCAGGCGCAGGATGGTACAGAAGGACATTAGTGGTGCATTTGCAGGATGGTACAGAAGGACATTAGTGGTGCAGGTGCAGGATGGTAGAGAAGGACATTAGTGGTGCATGTGCAGGGTGGTACAGAAGGACATTTGTGGTGCAGGTGCAGGATGGTACAGAAATACACTAGTGGTACAGGTGCAGGATGGTACAGAAGGATATTAGTGGTGCAGGCGCAGGATGGTACAGAAGGACATTTGTGGTGCAGGATGGTACAGAAGGACATTAGTGGTGCAGGTGCAGGATGGTACAGAAGGACATTAGTGGTGCAGGATAGTTTAGAAGAACATTAGTGGTGCAGGTGCAGGATGGTACAGAAGGACATTAGTGGTGCAGGTGCAGGATGGTACAGAAGGAAATTTGTGGTGCAGGCGTAGGATGGTACAGAAGGACATAAGTGGAGCAGGTGCAGGATGGTACAGAAGGACATTTGTGGTGCAGGTGCAGGATGGTACAGAAGGACATTAGTGATGCAGGTTCAGGATGGTACAGAACGATATTAGTGGGGCAGGTGCAGGATGGTACAGAAGGACATTAGTGGTGCAGGTCCTGGATGGTACAGAAGGACATTCATGGTGCAGGTGCAGGATGGTACAGAAGGATATTAGTGGTGCAGGTTCTGGATGGTACAGAAGGACATTTGTGGCTCAAGCTCAGGATGGTACAGAAGGACATTTGTGGCGCAGGCGCAGGAAGGTACCGAAGGAAATTTGTGGTGCAGGCGCAGGATGGTACAGAAGTACATTTATGGTGCAGGCGCAGGATGGTACAGAAGGACATTTATGGTGCAGGAGCATGATGGTACAGAAGGACATTAGTGGTGTAGGCCCAGGATGGAACAGAAGGACATTTGTGGTGCAGGTGTAGGATGGTACAGAAGGACATTTGTGGTGCAGGTGCAGGATGGTACAGAAGGACATTTGTGGTGCAGGTGCAGGATGGTACAGAAGGACATTTGTGGTGCAGGTGCAGGATTTTACAGAAGGACATTAGTGGTGCAGGTGCAGAATGGTACAGAAGGACATTTATGGTGCAGGTGCAGGATGGTACAGAAGGACATTTGTGGTGCAGGTGCAGGATGCTACAGAAGGACATTTGTGGTGCAGGTGCAGGGTGGTACAGAAGGACATTTATGGTGCAGGTGCAGGATGGTACAGAAGGACATTAGTGGTGCAGGTGCAGGATGGTACAGAAGGAAATTTGTGGTGCAGGCGTAGGATGGTACAGATGGACATTTGTGGTGCAGGCGCAGGATGGTACAGAAGGACATAAGTGGTGCAGGTGCAGGATGGTACAGAAGGACATTAGTGGTGCAGGTGCTGGATGGTACAGGACATTAGTGATGCAGGTGCAGGATGGTATAGAAGGACATTAGTGGTACAGGTGCAGGATAGTACAGAAGGACATTAGTGATGCAGGTGCAGGATGGTAGAGAAGGACATTTATGGTGCAGGTGCAGGATGGTACAGAAGGTCATTAGTGGTGCAGGTGCATGATGGTACAGAAGGACATTAGTGGTGCAGGTGCAGGATGGTACAGAAGGACATTTGTGGTTCAGGTGCAGGATGGTACAGAAGGACATTAGTGGTGCATTTGCAGGATGGTACAGAAGGACATTAGTGGTGCAGGTGCAGGATGGTAGGGAAGGACATTAGTGGTGCAGGTGCAGGGTGGTACAGAAGGACATTTGTGGTGCAGGTGCAGGATGGTACAGAAATACACTAGTGGTACAGGTGCAGGATGGTACAGAAGGATATTAGTGGTGCAGGCGCAGGATGGTACAGAAGGACATTTGTTGTGCAGGATGGTACAGAAGGACATTAGTGGTGCAGGTGCAGGATGGTACAGAAGGACATTAGTGGTGCAGGCTAGTTTAGAAGAACATTAGTGGTGCAGGTGCAGGATGGTACAGAAGGACATTAGTGGTGCAGGTGCAGGATGGTACAGAAGGAAATTTGTGGTGCAGGCGTAGGATGGTACAGATGGACATTTGTGGTGCAGGCGCAGGATGGTACAGAAGGACATTAGTGGTGCATTTGCAGGATGGTACAGAAGGACATTAGTGGTGCAGGTGCAGGATGGTAGAGAAGGACATTAGTGGTGCATGTGCAGGGTGGTACAGAAGGACATTTGTAGTGCAGGTGCAGGATGGTACAGAAATACACTAGTGGTACAGGTGCAGGATGGTACAGAAGGATATTAGTGGTGCAGGCGCAGGATGGTACAGAAGGACATTTGTGGTGCAGGATGGTACAGAAGGACATTAGTGGTGCAGGTGCAGGATGGTACAGAAGGACATTAGTGGTGCAGGATAGTTTAGAAGAACATTAGTGGTGCAGGTGCAGGATGGTACAGAAGGACATTAGTGGTGCAGGTGCAGGATGGTACAGAAGGAAATTTGTGGTGCAGGCGTAGTATGGTACAGATGGACATTTGTGGTGCAGGCGCAGGATGGTACAGAAGGACATAAGTGGAGCAGGTGCAGGATGGTACAGAAGGACATTTGTGGTGCAGGTGCAGGATGGTACAGAACGATATTAGTGGTGCAGGTGCAGGATGGTACAGAAGGATATTAGTGGTGCAGGCGCAGGATGGTACAGAAGGACATTTGTGGTGCAGGATGGTACAGAAGTACATTAGTGGTGCAGGTGCAGGATGGTACAGAAGGATATTAGTGGTGCAGGATAGTACAGAAGAACATTAGTGGTGCAGGTGCAGGATGGTACAGAAGGACATTAGTGGTGCAGGTGCAGGATGGTACAGAAGGAAATTTGTGGTGCAGGCGTAGGATGGTACAGATGGACATTTGTGGTGCAGGCGCAGGATGGTACAGAAGGACATAAGTGGTGCAGGTGCAGGATGGTACAGAAGGACATTTGTGGTGCAGGTGCAGGATGGTACAGAAGGACATTTATGGTGCAGGTGCAGGATGGTACAGAAGGACATTAGAGGTGCAGGTGCAGGATGGTACAGAAGGACATTAGTGGTGTAGGTGCAGGATGGTACAGAAGGACATTAGTGGTGCAGGATGGTACAGAAGGACATTTGCGGTGCAGGTGCAGGATGGTACAGAAGGACATTTATGATGCAGGTGCAGGATGGTACAGAAAGACATTTATGGTGCAGGTGCAGGATGGTACAGAAGGACATTTATTTTGCAGGTGTAGGATGGTACAGAAGGACATTTATGGTGCAGGTGCAGGATGGTACAGAAGGAAATTTATGGTGCAGGTGCAGGATAGTACAGAAGGACATTTATGGTGCAGGTGCAGGATGGTACAGAAGGACATTTATGGTGCAGGTGCAGGATGGTACAGAAGGACATTTATGGTGCAGGTGCGGGATGGTACAGAAGGACCTTTATGGTGCAGGTGCAGGATGGTACAGAAGGACATTAGTGATGCAGGTGCAGGATGGTACAGAAGGAAATTTGTGGTGCAGATGCAGGATGGTACAGAAGGACATTTGTGGTGCAGGTGTAGGATGGTACAGAAGGACATTAGTGGTGCAGGCGCAGGATGGTACAGAAGGACATTAGTGATGCAGGTTCAGGATGGTACAGAACGATATTAGTGGGGCAGGTGCAGGATGGTACAGAAGGACATTAGTGGTGCAGGCGCAAGATGGTACAGAAGAACTTTAGTGATGCAGGTGCAGGATGGTACAGAAGGACATTAGTGGTGCAGGTGCTGGATGGTACAGGACATTAGTGATGCAGGTGCAGGATGGTATAGAAGGACATTAGTGGTACAGGTGCAGGATAGTACAGAAGGACATTAGTGATGCAGGTGCAGGATGGTAGAGAAGGACATTTATGGTGCAGGTGCAGGATGGTACAGAAGGTCATTAGTGGTGCAGGTGCATGATGGTACAGAAGGACATTAGTGGTGCAGGTGCTGGATGGTACAGAAGGACATTAGTGGTGCAGGTGCAGGATGGTACAGAAGGACATTAGTTGTGCAAGTTCAGGATGGTACAGAAGGACATTTGTGGTGCAGGTGCAGGATGGTACAGAAGGACATTTGTGGTGCAGGTGCAGGATGGTAAAGAAGGACATTAGTGGTGCAGGCACAGGATGGTACAGAAGTATATTAATGATGCAGGTGCCGGGTAGTACAGAAGGACATTTATGGTGCAGGTGCAGGATGGTACAGAAGCTCTAGCGCACATAGGAGGGGTTTCTGAGTACCTAGAACCCCCCCCTGACAGACTGGAGAACAGACACCATCTTCTTAAGCCCAGTCCCCTCGCATGAAAATGCAGCGATTCGCAGGTCAATCAGGAGGAGGCGTAGCCAATATGACGTGATTCCATTCGAATTGCAGCATTTGGCTTCAGCCCCTCATTCACCAGCAAATTGGTCCTAATGACATGGTGCCTTCCTGCCAGGTCCCATTCTCATCACACGTCTACAACCCGCAGCTGCTGCAAGGTACGTGTGTGTAATGTATGTCTGACATACAGTAGGCGTGTGTGTGTAAGGTATGTGTGACATATATATGTGTGTGTATATCTATGTGTGTATATACAGTATATGTGTGTGTAAACCCCCCTGTAAAACTCCTGTGTTTGCCCCTGAGAAGGACATTAATGGTGCAGGTGCAGGATGGTACAGAAGGACATTAGTGGTGCAGGTGCAGGATGGTACAGAAGGACATTAGTGATGCAGGTGCAGGATGGTACAGAAGGACATTAGTGGTACAGGCACAGAATGGTACAGAAGTACATTTGTGGTGCAGGTGCAGGATGGTACAGAAGGACATTTGTGGTGCAGGTGCAGGATGGTACAGAAGGACATTAGTGGTGCAGGTGCAGGATGGTACAGAAGGACATTGGTGGTGCAGGATGGTACAGAAGGACATTAGAGGTGCAGATAAAGGATGGTACAGAAAGACATTAGTGGTGCAGGCGCAGGATGGTACAAAAGGACATTTATGGTGCATGTGCAGGATGGTACAGAAGGACATTTGCGGTGCAGGCGCAGGATGGTACAGAAGGACATTTGTGGTGCAGGTGCAGGATGGTACAGAAGGACACTAGTGGTGCAGGTTCAGGATGGTACAGAAGGACATTTGTGGTGCAGGTGCAGGATGGTACAGAAGGACATATGTGGTGCAGGCGCATGATGGTACAGAAGGACATTTGTGGTGCAGATGCAGGATGGTACAGAAGGACATTTTTGGTGCAGGTGTAGGATGGTACAGAAGGACATTAGTGGTGCAGGAGCAGGATGGTACAGAAGGACATTTGTGGTGCAGGTGCAGGATGGTACAGAAGGACATTTATGGTGCAGGTGCAGGATGGTACAGAAGGACATTAGAGGTGCAGGTGCAGGATGGTACAGAAGGACATTAGTGGTGTAGGTGCAGGATGGTACAGAAGGACATTAGTGGTGCAGGATGGTACAGAAGGACATTTGCGGTGCAGGTGCAGGATGGTACAGAAGGACATTTATGATGCAGGTGCAGGATGGTACAGAAAGACATTTATGGTGCAGGTGCAGGATGGTACAGAAGGACATTTATTTTGCAGGTGTAGGATGGTACAGAAGGACATTTATGGTGCAGGTGCAGGATGGTACAGAAGGAAATTTATGGTGCAGGTGCAGGATAGTACAGAAGGACATTTATGGTGCAGGTGCAGGATGGTACAGAAGGACATTTATGGTGCAGGTGCAGGATGGTACAGAAGGACATTTATGGTGCAGGTGCGGGATGGTACAGAAGGACCTTTATGGTGCAGGTGCAGGATGGTACAGAAGGACATTAGTGATGCAGGTGCAGGATGGTACAGAAGGAAATTTGTGGTGCAGATGCAGGATGGTACAGAAGGACATTTGTGGTGCAGGTGTAGGATGGTACAGAAGGACATTAGTGGTGCAGGCGCAGGATGGTACAGAAGGACATTAGTGATGCAGGTTCAGGATGGTACAGAACGATATTAGTGGGGCAGGTGCAGGATGGTACAGAAGGACATTAGTGGTGCAGGCGCAAGATGGTACAGAAGAACTTTAGTGATGCAGGTGCAGGATGGTACAGAAGGACATTAGTGGTGCAGGTGCTGGATGGTACAGGACATTAGTGATGCAGGTGCAGGATGGTATAGAAGGACATTAGTGGTACAGGTGCAG
Organism: Taudactylus pleione; assembly: GCA_031769625.1. Lineage (NCBI taxonomy): Eukaryota > Metazoa > Chordata > Amphibia > Anura > Myobatrachidae > Taudactylus > Taudactylus pleione. The sequence continues at coordinate 198,192 of JAUIMM010001910.1, read as the reverse complement.
GATAGTACAGAAGGACATTAGTGATGCAGGTGCAGGATGGTAGAGAAGGACATTTATGGTGCAGGTGCAGGATGGTACAGAAGGTCATTAGTGGTGCAGGTGCATGATGGTACAGAAGGACATTAGTGGTGCAGGTGCTGGATGGTACAGAAGGACATTAGTGGTGCAGGTGCAGGATGGTACAGAAGGACATTAGTTGTGCAAGTTCAGGATGGTACAGAAGGACATTTGTGGTGCAGGTGCAGGATGGTACAGAAGGACATTTGTGGTGCAGGTGCAGGATGGTAAAGAAGGACATTAGTGGTGCAGGCACAGGATGGTACAGAAGTATATTAATGATGCAGGTGCCGGGTAGTACAGAAGGACATTTATGGTGCAGGTGCAGGATGGTACAGAAGCTCTAGCGCACATAGGAGGGGTTTCTGAGTACCTAGAACCCCCCCCTGACAGACTGGAGAACAGACACCATCTTCTTAAGCCCAGTCCCCTCGCATGAAAATGCAGCGATTCGCAGGTCAATCAGGAGGAGGCGTAGCCAATATGACGTGATTCCATTCGAATTGCAGCATTTGGCTTCAGCCCCTCATTCACCAGCAAATTGGTCCTAATGACATGGTGCCTTCCTGCCAGGTCCCATTCTCATCACACGTCTACAACCCGCAGCTGCTGCAAGGTACGTGTGTGTAATGTATGTCTGACATACAGTAGGCGTGTGTGTGTAAGGTATGTGTGACATATATATGTGTGTGTATATCTATGTGTGTATATACAGTATATGTGTGTGTAAACCCCCCTGTAAAACTCCTGTGTTTGCCCCTGAGAAGGACATTAATGGTGCAGGTGCAGGATGGTACAGAAGGACATTAGTGGTGCAGGTGCAGGATGGTACAGAAGGACATTAGTGATGCAGGTGCAGGATGGTACAGAAGGACATTAGTGGTACAGGCACAGAATGGTACAGAAGTACATTTGTGGTGCAGGTGCAGGATGGTACAGAAGGACATTTGTGGTGCAGGTGCAGGATGGTACAGAAGGACATTAGTGGTGCAGGTGCAGGATGGTACAGAAGGACATTGGTGGTGCAGGATGGTACAGAAGGACATTAGAGGTGCAGATAAAGGATGGTACAGAAAGACATTAGTGGTGCAGGCGCAGGATGGTACAAAAGGACATTTATGGTGCATGTGCAGGATGGTACAGAAGGACATTTGCGGTGCAGGCGCAGGATGGTACAGAAGGACATTTGTGGTGCAGGTGCAGGATGGTACAGAAGGACACTAGTGGTGCAGGTTCAGGATGGTACAGAAGGACATTTGTGGTGCAGGTGCAGGATGGTACAGAAGGACATATGTGGTGCAGGCGCATGATGGTACAGAAGGACATTTGTGGTGCAGATGCAGGATGGTACAGAAGGACATTTTTGGTGCAGGTGTAGGATGGTACAGAAGGACATTAGTGGTGCAGGAGCAGGATGGTACAGAAGGACATTTGTGGTGCAGGTGCAGGATGGTACAGAAGGACATTTATGGTGCAGGTGCAGGATGGTACAGAAGGACATTAGAGGTGCAGGTGCAGGATGGTACAGAAGGACATTAGTGGTGTAGGTGCAGGATGGTACAGAAGGACATTAGTGGTGCAGGATGGTACAGAAGGACATTTGCGGTGCAGGTGCAGGATGGTACAGAAGGACATTTATGATGCAGGTGCAGGATGGTACAGAAAGACATTTATGGTGCAGGTGCAGGATGGTACAGAAGGACATTTATTTTGCAGGTGTAGGATGGTACAGAAGGACATTTATGGTGCAGGTGCAGGATGGTACAGAAGGAAATTTATGGTGCAGGTGCAGGATAGTACAGAAGGACATTTATGGTGCAGGTGCAGGATGGTACAGAAGGACATTTATGGTGCAGGTGCAGGATGGTACAGAAGGACATTTATGGTGCAGGTGCGGGATGGTACAGAAGGACCTTTATGGTGCAGGTGCAGGATGGTACAGAAGGACATTAGTGATGCAGGTGCAGGATGGTACAGAAGGAAATTTGTGGTGCAGATGCAGGATGGTACAGAAGGACATTTGTGGTGCAGGTGTAGGATGGTACAGAAGGACATTAGTGGTGCAGGCGCAGGATGGTACAGAAGGACATTAGTGATGCAGGTTCAGGATGGTACAGAACGATATTAGTGGGGCAGGTGCAGGATGGTACAGAAGGACATTAGTGGTGCAGGCGCAAGATGGTACAGAAGAACTTTAGTGATGCAGGTGCAGGATGGTACAGAAGGACATTAGTGGTGCAGGTGCTGGATGGTACAGGACATTAGTGATGCAGGTGCAGGATGGTATAGAAGGACATTAGTGGTACAGGTGCAGGATAGTACAGAAGGACATTAGTGATGCAGGTGCAGGATGGTAGAGAAGGACATTTATGGTGCAGGTGCAGGATGGTACAGAAGGTCATTAGTGGTGCAGGTGCATGATGGTACAGAAGGACATTAGTGGTGCAGGTGCTGGATGGTACAGAAGGACATTAGTGGTGAAGGTGCAGGATGGTACAGAAGGACATTAGTTGTGCAAGTTCAGGATGGTACAGAAGGACATTTGTGGTGCAGGTGCAGGATGGTACAGAAGGACATTTGTGGTGCAGGTGCAGGATGGTAAAGAAGGACATTAGTGGTGCAGGCACAGGATGGTACAGAAGTATATTAATGATGCAGGTGCCGGGTAGTACAGAAGGACATTTATGGTGCAGGTGCAGGATGGTACAGAAGCTCTAGCGCACATAGGAGGGGTTTCTGAGTACCTAGAACCCCCCCCTGACAGACTGGAGAACAGACACCATCTTCTTAAGCCCAGTCCCCTCGCATGAAAATGCAGCGATTCGCAGGTCAATCAGGAGGAGGCGTAGCCAATATGACGTGATTCCATTCGAATTGCAGCATTTGGCTTCAGCCCCTCATTCACCAGCAAATTGGTCCTAATGACATGGTGCCTTCCTGCCAGGTCCCATTCTCATCACACGTCTACAACCCGCAGCTGCTGCAAGGTACGTGTGTGTAATGTATGTCTGACATACAGTAGGCGTGTGTGTGTAAGGTATGTGTGACATATATATGTGTGTGTATATCTATGTGTGTATATACAGTATATGTGTGTGTAAACCCCCCTGTAAAACTCCTGTGTTTGCCCCTGAGAAGGACATTAATGGTGCAGGTGCAGGATGGTACAGAAGGACATTAGTGGTGCAGGTGCAGGATGGTACAGAAGGACATTAGTGATGCAGGTGCAGGATGGTACAGAAGGACATTAGTGGTACAGGCACAGAATGGTACAGAAGTACATTTGTGGTGCAGGTGCAGGATGGTACAGAAGGACATTTGTGGTGCAGGTGCAGGATGGTACAGAAGGACATTAGTGGTGCAGGTGCAGGATGGTACAGAAGGACATTGGTGGTGCAGGATGGTACAGAAGGACATTAGAGGTGCAGATAAAGGATGGTACAGAAAGACATTAGTGGTGCAGGCGCAGGATGGTACAAAAGGACATTTATGGTGCATGTGCAGGATGGTACAGAAGGACATTTGCGGTGCAGGCGCAGGATGGTACAGAAGGACATTTGTGGTGCAGGTGCAGGATGGTACAGAAGGACACTAGTGGTGCAGGTTCAGGATGGTACAGAAGGACATTTGTGGTGCAGGTGCAGGATGGTACAGAAGGACATATGTGGTGCAGGCGCATGATGGTACAGAAGGACATTTGTGGTGCAGATGCAGGATGGTACAGAAGGACATTTTTGGTGCAGGTGTAGGATGGTACAGAAGGACATTAGTGGTGCAGGAGCAGGATGGTACAGAAGGACATTTGTGGTGCAGGTGCAGGATGGTACAGAAGGACATTTATGGTGCAGGTGCAGGATGGTACAGAAGGACATTAGAGGTGCAGGTGCAGGATGGTACAGAAGGACATTAGTGGTGTAGGTGCAGGATGGTACAGAAGGACATTAGTGGTGCAGGATGGTACAGAAGGACATTTGCGGTGCAGGTGCAGGATGGTACAGAAGGACATTTATGATGCAGGTGCAGGATGGTACAGAAAGACATTTATGGTGCAGGTGCAGGATGGTACAGAAGGACATTTATTTTGCAGGTGTAGGATGGTACAGAAGGACATTTATGGTGCAGGTGCAGGATGGTACAGAAGGAAATTTATGGTGCAGGTGCAGGATAGTACAGAAGGACATTTATGGTGCAGGTGCAGGATGGTACAGAAGGACATTTATGGTGCAGGTGCAGGATGGTACAGAAGGACATTTATGGTGCAGGTGCGGGATGGTACAGAAGGACCTTTATGGTGCAGGTGCAGGATGGTACAGAAGGACATTAGTGATGCAGGTGCAGGATGGTACAGAAGGAAATTTGTGGTGCAGATGCAGGATGGTACAGAAGGACATTTGTGGTGCAGGTGTAGGATGGTACAGAAGGACATTAGTGGTGCAGGCGCAGGATGGTACAGAAGGACATTAGTGATGCAGGTTCAGGATGGTACAGAACGATATTAGTGGGGCAGGTGCAGGATGGTACAGAAGGACATTAGTGGTGCAGGCGCAAGATGGTACAGAAGAACTTTAGTGATGCAGGTGCAGGATGGTACAGAAGGACATTAGTGGTGCAGGTGCTGGATGGTACAGGACATTAGTGATGCAGGTGCAGGATGGTATAGAAGGACATTAGTGGTACAGGTGCAGGATAGTACAGAAGGACATTAGTGATGCAGGTGCAGGATGGTAGAGAAGGACATTTATGGTGCAGGTGCAGGATGGTACAGAAGGTCATTAGTGGTGCAGGTGCATGATGGTACAGAAGGACATTAGTGGTGCAGGTGCTGGATGGTACAGAAGGACATTAGTGGTGCAGGTGCAGGATGGTACAGAAGGACATTAGTTGTGCAAGTTCAGGATGGTACAGAAGGACATTTGTGGTGCAGGTGCAGGATGGTACAGAAGGACATTTGTGGTGCAGGTGCAGGATGGTAAAGAAGGACATTAGTGGTGCAGGCACAGGATGGTACAGAAGTATATTAATGATGCAGGTGCCGGGTAGTACAGAAGGACATTTATGGTGCAGGTGCAGGATGGTACAGAAGCTCTAGCGCACATAGGAGGGGTTTCTGAGTACCTAGAACCCCCCCCTGACAGACTGGAGAACAGACACCATCTTCTTAAGCCCAGTCCCCTCGCATGAAAATGCAGCGATTCGCAGGTCAATCAGGAGGAGGCGTAGCCAATATGACGTGATTCCATTCGAATTGCAGCATTTGGCTTCAGCCCCTCATTCACCAGCAAATTGGTCCTAATGACATGGTGCCTTCCTGCCAGGTCCCATTCTCATCACACGTCTACAACCCGCAGCTGCTGCAAGGTACGTGTGTGTAATGTATGTCTGACATACAGTAGGCGTGTGTGTGTAAGGTATGTGTGACATATATATGTGTGTGTATATCTATGTGTGTATATACAGTATATGTGTGTGTAAACCCCCCTGTAAAACTCCTGTGTTTGCCCCTGAGAAGGACATTAATGGTGCAGGTGCAGGATGGTACAGAAGGACATTAGTGGTGCAGGTGCAGGATGGTACAGAAGGACATTAGTGATGCAGGTGCAGGATGGTACAGAAGGACATTAGTGGTACAGGCACAGAATGGTACAGAAGTACATTTGTGGTGCAGGTGCAGGATGGTACAGAAGGACATTTGTGGTGCAGGTGCAGGATGGTACAGAAGGACATTAGTGGTGCAGGTGCAGGATGGTACAGAAGGACATTGGTGGTGCAGGATGGTACAGAAGGACATTAGAGGTGCAGATAAAGGATGGTACAGAAAGACATTAGTGGTGCAGGCGCAGGATGGTACAAAAGGACATTTATGGTGCATGTGCAGGATGGTACAGAAGGACATTTGCGGTGCAGGCGCAGGATGGTACAGAAGGACATTTGTGGTGCAGGTGCAGGATGGTACAGAAGGACACTAGTGGTGCAGGTTCAGGATGGTACAGAAGGACATTTGTGGTGCAGGTGCAGGATGGTACAGAAGGACATATGTGGTGCAGGCGCATGATGGTACAGAAGGACATTTGTGGTGCAGATGCAGGATGGTACAGAAGGACATTTTTGGTGCAGGTGTAGGATGGTACAGAAGGACATTAGTGGTGCAGGAGCAGGATGGTACAGAAGGACATTAGTGATGCAGGTGCAGGATGGTACAGAAGGACATTAGTGGTGCAGGTGCAGGATGGAATAGGACATTAGTGATGCAGGTGCAGGATGGTATAGAAGGACATTAGTGGTGCAGGTGCAGGATGGTACAGAAGGACATTAGTAATGCAGGTCCAGGATGGTAGAGAAGGACATTAGAGGTGCAGGTGCAGGATGGTACAGAAGGACATTAGAGGTGCAGGTGCAGGATGGTACAGAAACACATTAGTTGTGCAAGTTCAGGATGGTATAGAAGGACATTTATGGTGCAGGTGCAGGATGGTACAGAAGGACATTAGTGGTGCAGGTGCAGGATGGTACAGGACATTAGTGATGCAGGTGCAGGATGGTATAGAAGGACATTAGTGGTACAGGTGCAGGATAGTACAGAAGGACATTAGTGATGCAGGTGCAGGATGGTAGAGAAGGACATTTATGGTGCAGGTGCAGGATGGTACAGAAGGTCATTAGTGGTGCAGGTGCATGATGGTACAGAAGGACATTAATGGTGCAGGTGCTGGATGGTACAGAAGGACATTAGTGGTGCAGATGGAGGATGGTACAGAAGGACATTAGTTGTGCAAGTTCAGGATGGTATAGAAGGACATTTATGGTGCAAGTGCAGGATGGTACAGAAGGACATTAGTTGTGCAAGTTCAGGATGGTACAGAAGGACATTTGTGGTGCAGGTGCAGGATGGTACAGAAAGACATTTGTGGTGCAGGTGCAGGATGTTAAAGAAGGACATTAGTGGTGCAGGCGCAGGATGGTACAGAAGTATATTAATGATGCAGGTGCCGGATAGTACAGAAGGACATTTATGGTGCAGGTGCAGGATGGTACAGAAGCTCTAGCGCACGTAGGAGAGGTTTCTGAGTACCTAGAACCCCCCCCTGACAGACTGGAGAACAGACACCATCTTCTTAAGCCCCGTCCCCTTGCATGAAAATGCAGCGATTCGCAGGTCAATCAGGAGGAGGCGTAGCCAATATGACGTGATTCCATTCGAATTGCAGCATTTGGCTTCAGCCCCTCATTCACCAGCAAATTGGTCCTAATGACATGGTGCCTGCCTGCCAGGTCCCATTCTCATCACATGTCTACAACCCGCAACTGCTGCAAGGTACGTGTGTGTAATGTATGTCTGACATACAGTAGGCGTGTGTGTGTAAGGTATGTGTGACATATGTATGTGTGTGTATATCTATGTGTGTATATACAGTATATGTGTGTGTGTGTGTGTGTGTGTAAACCCGCCTGTAAAACTCCTGTGTTTGCCCCTGAGAAGGACATTAATGGTGCAGGTGCAGGATGGTACAGAAGGACATTAGTGGTGCAGGTGCATGATGGTACAGAAAGACATTAGTGATGCAGGCGCAGGATGGTACAGAAGGACATTAGTGGTACAGGCACAGAATGGTACAGAAGTACATTTGTGGTGCAGGTGCAGGATGGTACAGAAGGACATTTGTGGTGCAGGTGCAGGATGGTACAGAAGGACATTAGTGGTGCAGGTGCAGGATGGTACAGAAGGACATTGGTGGTGCAGGATGGTACAGAAGGACATTAGAGGTGCAGATACAGGATAGTACAGAAGGACATTAGTGGTGCAGGCGCAGGATGGTACAGAAGGACATTTATGGTGCAGGTGCAGGATGGTACAGAAGGACATTTGCGGTGCAGGCGCAGGATGGTACAGAAGGACATTTGTGGTGCAGGTTCAGGATGGTACAGAAGGACATTAGTGGTGCAGGCGCAGGATGGTACAGAAGGACATTAGTGGTGCAGGTGGAGGATGGTACAGAAGGACATTAGTGGTGCAGGCGCAGGATGGTACAGAAGGACATTAGTGGTGCAGGTGCAGGATGGTACAGAAGGACATTTTTGTTGCAGGTGCAGGATGGTACAGAAGGACATTAGTGATGCAGGTGCAGGATGGTACATAAGGACATTAGTGGTGCAGGTTCAGGATGGTACAGAAGGACATTTGTGGTGCAGGTTCAGGATGGTACAGAAGGACATATGTGGTGCAGGCGCAGGATGGTACAGAAGGACATTTGTGGTGCAGATGCAGGATGGTACAGAAGGACATTTTTGGTGCAGGTGTAGGATGGTACAGAAGGACATTAGTGGTGCAGGCGCAGGATGGTACAGAAGGACATTAGTGATGCAGGTGCAGGATGGTACAGAAGGACATTAGTGATGCAGGTGCAGGATGGTATAGAAGGACATTAGTGGTGCAGGTGCAGGATGGTACAGAAGGACATTAGTGATGCAGGTGCAGGATGGTAGAGAAGGACATTTATGGTGCAGGTGCAGGATGGTACAGAAGGTCATTAGTGGTGCAGGTGCATGATGGTACAGAAGGACATTAGTTGTGCAGGTGCAGGATGGTACAGAAGGACATTAGTGGTGCAGGTGCAGGATGGTACAGAAGGACATTAGTTGTGCAAGTTCAGGACGGTACAGAAGGAAATTTGTGGTGCAGGTGCAGGATGGTACAGATGGACATTTGTCGTGCAGGTGCAGGATGGCAAAGAAGGACATTAGTGGTGCAGGTGCAGGATGGTACAGAAGTACCTTAATGATGCAGGTGCTGGATGGTACAGAAGGACATTTATGGTGCAGGTGCAGGATGGTACAGAAGCACTAGCGCACGTAGGAGGGGTTTCTGAGTACCTAGAACCCCCCCCTGACAGACTGGAGAACAGACACCATCTTCTTAAGACGCGTCCCCTTGCATGAAAATGCAGCGATTCGCAGGTCAATCAGGAGGAGGCGTAGCAAATATGACGTGATTCCATTAGAATTGCAGCATTTGGCTTCAGCCCCTCATTCACCAGCTAATTGGTCCTAATGACATGGTGCCTGCCTGCCAGGTCCCATTCTCATCACACGTCTACAACCCGCAGCTGCTGCAAGGTAAGTGTGTGTAATGTATGTCTGACATACAGTAGGCATGTGTGTGTGTGTGTGTGTGGAAACCCCCCTGTAAAACTCCTGTGTTTGCCCCTGAGAAGGACATTAATGGTGTAGGTGCAGGATGGTACAGAAGGACATTAGTGGTGCAGGTGCAGGATGGTACAGAAGGACATTAGTGATGCAGGTGCAGGATGGTACAGAAGGACATTAGTGGTACAGGCGCAGAATGGTACAGAAGGACATTTGTGGTGCAGGTGCAGGATAGTACAGAAGGACATTTGTGGTGCAGGTGCAGGATGGTACAGAAGGACATTAGTGGTGCAGGTGCAGGATGGTACAGAAGGACATTGGTGGTGCAGGATGGTACAGAAGGACATTAGAGGTGCAGATACAGGATGGTACAGAAGGACATTAGTGGTGCAGGTGCAGGATGGTACAGAAGGACATTTGCGGTGCAGGCGCAGGATGGTACAGAAGGACATTTGTGCTGCAGGTTCAGGATGGTACAGAAGGACATTAGTGGTGCAGGTGCAGGATGGTACAGAAGGACATTAGTGGTGCAGGCGCAGGATGGTACAGAAGGACATTAGTGGTGCAGGCGCAGGATGGTACAGAAGGACATTAGTGGTGCAGGTGCAGGATGTTACAGAAGGACATTTGTGGTGCAGGTGCAGGATGGTACAGAAGGACATTAGTGATGCAGGTGTAGGATGGTACAGAAGGACATTAGTGATGCAGGTGCAGGATGGTATAGAAGGACATTAGTGGTGCAGGTGCAGGATGGTATAGAAGGACATTAGTGGTGCAGGTGCAGGATGGTACAGAAGGACATTAGTGAAGCAGGTGCAGGATGGTATAGAAGGACATTAGTGGTGCAGTCGCAGGATGGTACAGAAGGACATTAGTGATGCAGGTGCAGGATGGTATAGAAGGACATTAGTGGTGCAGGATGGTACAGTATATTAGTGATGCAGGTGCAGGATGGTACAGAAGGACATTTATGGTGCAGGTGCAGGATGGTATAGAAGGACATTAGTGGTGCAGGAGCAGTATGGTACAGAAGGACATTTATGGTGCAGGTGCAGGATGGTACAGAAGGACATTAGTGGTGCAGGTGCAGGATAGTACAGAAGGACAATAGTTGTGCAGGTGCAGGATTGTACATAAGGACATTAGTGGTGCAGGTGCAGGATGGTACAGAAGGACATTAGTGATGCAGGTGCAGGATGGTACAGAAGAAATTTGGGGTGCAGATGCAGGATGGTACAGAAGGACATTTGTGGTGCAGGTGCAGGATGGTACAGAACGATATTAGTGGTGCAGGTGCAGGATGATACAGAAGGATATTAGTGGTGCAGGCGCAGGATGGTACAGAAGGACATTTGTGGTGCAGGATGGTACAGAAGGACATTAGTGGTGCAGGTGCAGGATGGTACAGAAGGACATTAGTGGTGCAGGATAGTACAGAAGAACATTAGTGGTGTAGGTGCAGGATGGTACAGAAGGACATTAGTGGTGCAGGTGCAGGATGGTACAGAAGGACATTTATGGTGCAGGTGCAGGATGGTACAGAAGGACATAAGTGGTGCAGGTGCAGGATGGTACAGAAGGACATTTGTGGTGCAGGTGCAGGATGGTACAGAAGGACATTTATGGTGCAGGTGCAGGATGGTACAGAAGGACATTAGAGGTGCAGGTGCAGGATGGTACAGAAGGACATTAGTGGTGTAGGTGCAGGATGGTACAGAAGGACATTAGTGGTGCAGGATGGTACAGAAGGACATTTGCGGTGCAGGTGCAGGATGGTACAGAAGGACATTTATGATGCAGGTGCAGGATGTTACAGAAAGACATTTATGGTGCAGGTGCAGGATGGTACAGAAGGACATTTATTTTGCAGGTGTAGGATGGTACAGAAGGACATTTATGGTGCAGGTGCAGGATGGTACAGAAGGAAATTTATGATGCAGGTGCAGGATGGTACAGAAGGACATTTATGGTGCAGGTGCAGGATGGTACAGAAGGACATTTATGGTGCAGGTGCAGGATGGTACAGAAGGACATTTATGGTGCAGGTGCGGGATGGTACAGAAGGACCTTTATGGTGCAGGTGCAGGATGGTACAGAAGGACATTAGTGATGCAGGTGCAGGATGGTACAGAAGGAAATTTGTGGTGCAGATGCAGGATCGTACAGAAGGACATTTGTGGTGCAGGTGTAGGATGGTACAGAAGGACATTAGTGGTGCAGGCGCAGGATGGTACAGAAGGACATTAGTGATGCAGGTGCAGGATGGTACAGAAGGACATTAGTGGTGCCGGTGCAGGATGGTACAGGACATTAGTGGTGCCGGTGCAGGATGGTATAGAAGGACATTAGTGATGCAGGTGCAGGATGGTATAGAAGGCCATTAGTGGTGCAGGTGCAGGATGGTACAGAAGGACATTAGTGGTGTAGGTGCTGGATGGTACAGAAGGACATTCATGGTGCAGGTGCAGGATGGTACAGAAGGACATTAGTGGTGCAGGTTCAGGATGGTACAGAAGGACATTTGTGGTGCAGGTGCAGGATGGTACAGAAGGACATATGTGGTGCAGGCGCAGGATGGTACAGAAGGACATTTGTGGTGCAGATGCAGGATGGTACAGAAGGACATTTTTGGTGCAGGTGTAGGATGGTACAGAAGGACATTAGTGGTGCAGGCGCAAGATGGTACAGAAGAACTTTAGTGATGCAGGTGCAGGATGGTACAGAAGGACATTAGTGGTGCAGGTGCAGGATGGTACAGGACATTAGTGATGCAGGTGCAGGATGGTATAGAAGGACATTAGTGGTACAGGTGCAGGATAGTACAGAAGGACATTAGTGATGCAGGTGCAGGATGGTAGAGAAGGACATTTATGGTGCAGGTGCAGGATGGTACAGAAGGTCATTAGTGGTGCAGGTGCATGATGGTACAGAAGGACATTAGTGGTGCAGGTGCTGGATGGTAGAGAAGGACATTAGTGGTGCAGGTGCAGGATGGTACAGAAGGACATTAGTTGTGCAAGTTCAGGATGGTACAGAAGGACATTTGTGGTGCAGGTACAGGATGGTACAGAAGGACATTTGTGGTGCAGGTGCAGGATGGTAAAGAAGGACATTAGTGGTGCAGGCGCAGGATGGTACAGAAGTATATTAATGATGCAGGTGCCGGATAGTACAGAAGGACATTTATGGTGCAGGTGCAGGATGGTACAGAAGCTCTAGCGCACGTAGGAGGGGTTTCTGAGTACCTAGAACCCCCCCTGACAGACTGGAGAACAGACACCATCTTCTTAAGCCCAGTCCCCTCACATGAAAATGCAGCGATTCGCAGGTCAATCAGAAGGAGGCGTAGCCAATATGACGTGATTCCATTCGAATTGCAGCATTTGGCTTCAGCCCCTCATTCACCAGCAAATTGGTCCTAATGACATGGTGCCTGCCTGCCAGGTCCCATTCTCATCACACGTCTACAACCCGCAGCTGCTGCAAGGTACGTGTGTGTAATGTATGTCTGACATACAGTAGGCGTGTGTGTGTAAGGTATGTGTGACATATATATGTGTGTGTATATCTATGTGTGTATATACAGTATATGTGTGTGTAAACCCCCCTGTAAAACTCCTGTGTTTGCCCCTGAGAAGGACATTAATGGTGCAGGTGCAGGATGGTACAGAAGGACATTAGTGGTGCAGGTGCAGGATGGTACAGAAGGACATTAGTGATGCAGGTGCAGGATGGTACAGAAGGACATTAGTGGTACAGGCACAGAATGGTACAGAAGTACATTTGTGGTGCAGGTGCAGGATGGTACAGAAGGACATTTGTGGTGCAGGTGCAGGATGGTACAGAAGGACATTAGTGGTGCAGGTGCAGGATGGTACAGAAGGACATTGGTGGTGCAGGATGGTACAGAAGGACATTAGAGGTGCAGATAAAGGATGGTACAGAAAGACATTAGTGGTGCAGGCGCAGGATGGTACAAAAGTACATTTATGGTGCATGTGCAGGATGGTACAGAAGGACATTTGCGGTGCAGGCGCAGGATGGTAAAGAAGGACATTTGTGGTGCAGGTGCAGGATGGTACAGAAGGACACTAGTGGTGCAGGTTCAGGATGGTACAGAAGGACATTTGTGGTGCAGGTGCAGGATGGTACAGAAGGACATATGTGGTGCAGGCGCATGATGGTACAGAAGGACATTTGTGGTGCAGATGCAGGATGGTACAGAAGGACATTTTTGGTGCAGGTGTAGGATGGTACAGAAGGACATTAGTGGTGCAGGCGCAGGATGGTACAGAAGGACATTAGTGATGCAGGTGCAGGATGGTACAGAAGGACATTAGTGGTGCAGGTGCAGGATGGAACAGGACATTAGTGATGCAGGTGCAGGATGGTATAGAAGGACATTAGTGGTGCAGGTGCAGGATGGTACAGAAGGACATTAGTGATGCAGGTGCAGGATGGTAGAGAAGGACATTTATGGTGCAGGTGCAGGATGGTACAGAAGGTCATTAGTGGTGCAGGTGCATGATGGTACAGAAGGACATTAATGGTGCAGGTGCTGGATGGTACAGAAGGACATTAGTGGTGCAGGTGGAGGATGGTACAGAAGGACATTAGTTGTGCAAGTTCAGGATGGTATAGAAGGACATTTATGGTGCAGGTGCAGGATGGTACAGAAGGACATTAGTTGTGCAAGTTCAGGATGGTACAGAAGGACATTTGTGGTGCAGGTGCAGGATGGTACAGAAGGACATTTGTGGTGCAGGTGCAGGATGGTACAGAAGGACATTAGTTGTGCAAGTTCAGGATGGTACAGAAGGACATTTGTGGTGCAGGTGCAGGATGGTACAGAAGGACATTTGTGGTGCAGGTGCAGGATGGTAAAGAAGGACATTAGTGGTGCAGGCGCAGGATGGTACAGAAGTATATTAATGATGCAGGTGCCGGATAGTACAGAAGGACATTTAAGGTGCAGGTGCAGGATGGTACAGAAGCTCTAGCGCACGTTGGAGGGGTTTCTGAGTACCTAGAACCCCCCCCTGACAGACTGGAGAACAGACACCATCTTCTTAAGCCCCGTCCCCTTGCATGAAAATGCAGCGATTCGCAGGTCAATCAGGAGGAGGCGTAGCCAATATGACGTGATTCCATTCGAATTGCAGCATTTGGCTTCAGCCCCTCATTCACCAGCAAATTGGTCCTAATGACATGGTGCCTGCCTGACAGGTCCCATTCTCATCACACGTCTACAACCCGCAACTGCTGCAAGGTACGTGTGTGTAATGTATGTCTGACATACAGTAGGCGTGTGTGTGTAAGGTATGTGTGACATATGTATGTGTGTGTATATCTATGTGTGTATATACAGTATATGTGTGTGTGTGTGTGTGTAAACCCCCCTGTAAAACTCCTGTGTTTGCCCCTGAGAAGGACATTAATGGTGCAGGTGCAGGATGGTACAGAAGGACATTAGTGGTGCAGGTGCAGGATGGTACAGAAGGACATTAGTGATGCAGGTGCAGGATGGTACAGAAGGACATTAGTGGTACAGGCACAGAATGGTACAGAAGTACATTTGTGGTGCAGGTGCAGGATGGTACAGAAGGACATTTGTGGTGCAGGTGCAGGATGGTACAGAAGGACATTAGTGGTGCAGGTGCAGGATGGTACAGAAGGACATTAGTGGTGCAGGTGGAGGATGGTACAGAAGGACATTAGTGGTGCAGGCGCAGGATGGTACAGAAGGACATTAGTGGTGCAGGTGCAGGATGGTACAGAAGGACATTTTTGTTGCAGGTGCAGGATGGTACAGAAGGACATTAGAGGTGCAGGTGCAGGATGGTACAGAAGGACATTTTTGTTGCAGGTGCAGGATGGTACAGAAGGAAATTAGAGGTGCAGATACAGGATAGTACAGAAGGACATTAGTGGTGCAGGCGCAGGATGGTACAGAAGGACATTTATGGTGCAGGTGCAGGATGGTACAGAAGGACATTTGCAGTGCAGGTGCAGGATGGTACAGAAGGACATTTGTGGTGCAGGTTCAGGATGGTACAGAAGGACATTAGTGGTGCAGGCGCAGGATGGTACAGAAGGACATTAGTGGTGCAGGTGGAGGATGGTACAGAAGGACATTAGTGATGCAGGTGCAGGATGGTACATAAGGACATTAGTGGTGCAGGTTCAGGATGGTACAGAAGGACATTTGTGGTGCAGGTTCAGGATGGTACAGAAGGACATATGTGGTGCAGGCGCAGGATGGTACAGAAGGACATTTGTGGTGCAGATGCAGGATGGTACAGAAGGACATTTTTGGTGCAGGTGTAGGATGGTACAGAAGGACATTAGTGGTGCAGGCGCAGGATGGTACAGAAGGACATTAGTGATGCAGTTGCAGGATGGTACAGAAGGACATTAGTGGTGCAGGTGCAGGATGGTACAGAAGGACATTAGTGATGCAGGTGCAGGATGGTATAGAAGGACATTAGTGGTGCAGGTGCAGGATGGTACAGAAGGACATTAGTGATGCAGGTGCAGGATGGTAGAGAAGGACATTTATGGTGCAGGTGCAGGATGGTACAGAAGGTCATTAGTGGTGCAGGTGCATGATGGTACAGAAGGACATTAGTGGTGCAGGTGTAGGATGGTACAGAAGGACATTAGTGGTGCAGGTGCAGGATGGTACAGAAGGACATTAGTTGTGCAAGTTCAGGACGGTACAGAAGGAAATTTGTGGTGCAGGTGCAGGATGGTACAGATGGACATTTGTCGTGCAGGTGCAGGATGGTAAAGAAGGACATTAGTGGTGCAGGTGCAGGATGGTACAGAAGTACCTTAATGATGCAGGTGCTGGATGGTACAGAAGGACATTTATGGTGCAGGTGCAGGATGGTACAGAAGCACTAGCGCACGTAGGAGGGGTTTCTGAGTACCTAGAACCCCCCCTGACAGACTGGAGAACAGACACCATCTTCTTAAGCCGCGTCCCCTTGCATGAAAATGCAGCGATTCGCAGGTCAATCAGGAGGAGGCGTAGCAAATATGACGTGATTCCATTAGAATTGCAGCATTTGGCTTCAGCCCCTCATTCACCAGCTAATTGGTCCTAATGACATGGTGCCTGCCTGCCAGGTCCCATTCTCATCACACGTCTACAACCCGCAGCTGCTGCAAGGTAAGTGTGTGTAATGTATGTCTGACATACAGTAGGCATGTGTGTGTGTGTGTGTGTAAACCCGCCTGTAAAACTCCTGTGTTTGCCCCTGAGAAGGACATTAATGGTGTAGGTGCAGGATGGTACAGAAGGACATTAGTGGTGCAGGTGCAGGATGGTACAGAAGGACATTAGTGATGCAGGTGCAGGATGGTACAGAAGGACATTAGTGGTACAGGCGTAGAATGGTACAGAAGGACATTTGTGGTGCAGCTGCAGGATAGTACAGAAGGACATTTGTGGTGCAGGTGCAGGATGGTACAGAAGGACATTAGTGGTGCAGGTGCAGGATGGTACAGAAGGACATTGGTGGTGCAGGATGGTACAGAAGGACATTAGAGGTGCAGATACAGGATGGTACAGAAGGACATTAGTGGTGCAGGTGCAGGATGGTACAGAAGGACATTTGCGGTGCAGGCGCAGGATGGTACAGAAGGACATTTGTGCTGCAGGTTCAGGATGGTACAGAAGGACATTAGTGGTGCAGGTGCAGGATGGTACAGAAGGACATTAGTGGTGCAGGCGCAGGATGGTACAGAAGGACATTAGTGGTGCAGGCGCAGGATGGTACAGAAGGACATTAGTGGTGCATGTGCAGGATGTTACAGAAGGACATTTGTGGTGCAGGTGCAGGATGGTACAGAAGGACATTAGTGATGCAGGTGTAGGATGGTACAGAAGGACATTAGTGATGCAGGTGCAGGATGGTATAGAAGGACATTAGTGGTGCAGGTGCAGGATGGTATAGAAGGACATTAGTGGTGCAGGTGCAGGATGGTACAGAAGGACATTAGTGAAGCAGGTGCAGGATGGTATAGAAGGACATTAGTGGTGCAGTCGCAGGATGGTACAGAAGGACATTAGTGATGCAGGTGCAGGATGGTATAGAAGGACATTAGTGGTGCAGGTGCAGGATGGTACAGTATATTAGTGATGCAGGTGCAGGATGGTACAGAAGGACATTTATGGTGCAGGTGCAGGATGGTATAGAAGGACATTAGTGGTGCAGGAGCAGTATGGTACAGAAGGACATTTATGGTGCAGGTGCAGGATGGTACAGAAGGACATTAGTGGTGCAGGTGCAGGATAGTACAGAAGGACAATAGTTGTGCAGGTGCAGGATTGTACAGAAGGAAATTTGTGGTGCAGATGCAGGATGGTACAGAAGGACATTTGTGGTGCAGGTGTAGGATGGTACAGAAGGACATTAGTGGTGCAGGCGCAGGATGGTACAGAAGGACATTAGTGATGCAGGTGCAGGATGGTACAGAAGGACATTAGTGGTGCCGGTGCAGGATGGTACAGGACATTAGTGGTGCCGGTGCAGGATGGTATAGAAGGACATTAGTGATGCAGGTGCAGGATGGTATAGAAGGCCATTAGTGGTGCAGGTGCAGGATGGTACAGAAGGACATTAGTGGTGTAGGTGCTGGATGGTACAGAAGGACATTCATGGTGCAGGTGCAGGATGGTACAGAAGGACATTAGTGGTGAAGGTTCAGGATGGTACAGAAGGACATTTGTGGTGCAGGTGCAGGATGGTACAGAAGGACATATGTGGTGCAGGCGCAGGATGGTACAGAAGGACATTTGTGGTGCAGATGCAGGATGGTACAGAAGGACATTTTTGGTGCAGGTGTAGGATGGTACAGAAGGACATTAGTGGTGCAGGTGCAAGATGGTACAGAAGAACTTTAGTGATGCAGGTGCAGGATGGTACAGAAGGACATTAGTGGTGCAGGTGCAGGATGGTACAGGACATTAGTGATGCAGGTGCAGGATGGTATAGAAGGACATTAGTGGTACAGGTGCAGGATAGTACAGAAGGACATTAGTGATGCAGGTGCAGGATGTTAGAGAAGGACATTTATGGTGCAGGTGCAGGATGGTACAGAAGGTCATTAGTGGTGCAGGTGCATGATGGTACAGAAGGACATTAGTGGTGCAGGTGCAGGATGGTACAGAAGGACATTAGTTGTGCAAGTTCAGGATGGTACAGAAGGACATTTGTGGTGCAGGTGCAGGATGGTACAGAAGGACATTTGTGGTGCAGGTGCAGGATGGTAAAGAAGGACATTAGTGGTGCAGGAGCAGGATGGTACAGAAGTATATTAATGATGCAGGTGCCGGATAGTACAGAAGGACATTTATGGTGCAGGTGCAGGATGGTACAGAAGCTCTAGCGCACGTAGGAGGGGTTTCTGAGTACCTAGAACCCCCCCCTGACAGACTGGAGAACAGACACCATCTTCTTAAGCCCCGTCCCCTCGCATGAAAATGCAGCGATTCGCAGGTCAATCAGGAGGAGGCGTAGCCAATATGACGTGATTCCATTCGAATTGCAGCATTTGGCTTCAGCCCCTCATTCACCAGCAAATTGGTCCTAATGACATGGTGCCTGCCTGCCAGGTCCCATTCTCATCACACGTCTACAACCCGCAGCTGCTGCAAGGTACGTGTGTGTAATGTATGTCTGACATACAGTAGGCGTGTGTGTGTAAGGTATGTGTGACATATATATGTGTGTGTATATCTATGTGTGTATATACAGTATATGTGTGTGTAAACCCCCCTGTAAAACTCCTGTATTTGCCCCTGAGAAGGACATTAATGGTGCAGGTGCAGGATGGTACAGAAGGACATTAGTGGTGCAGGTGCAGGATGGTACAGAAGGACATTAGTGATGCAGGTGCAGGATGGTACAGAAGGACATTAGTGGTACAGGCACAGAATGGTACAGAAGTACATTTGTGGTGCAGGTGCAGGATGGTGCAGAAGGACATTTGTGGTGCAGGTGCAGGATGGTACAGAAGGACATTAGTGGTGCAGGTGCAGGATGGTACAGAAGGACATTGGTGGTGCAGGATGGTACAGAAGTACATTAGAGGTGCAGATAAAGGATGGTACAGAAAGACATTAGTGGTGCAGGCGCAGGATGGTACAAAAGGACATTTATGGTGCATGTGCAGGATGGTACAGAAGGACATTTGCGGTGCAGGCGCAGGATGGTACAGAAGGACATTTGTGGTGCAGGTGCAGGATGGTACAGAAGGACACTAGTGGTGCAGGTTCAGGATGGTACAGAAGGACATTTGTGGTGCAGGTGCAGGATGGTACAGAAGGACATATGTGGTGCAGGCGCATGATGGTACAGATGGACATTTGTGGTGCAGATGCAGGATGGTACAGAAGGACATTTTTGGTGCAGGTGTAGGATGGTACAGAAGGACATTAGTGGTGCAGGCGCAGGATGGTACAGAAGGACATTAGTGATGCAGGTGCAGGATGGTACAGAAGGACATTAGTGGTGCAGGTGCAGGATGGAACAGGACATTAGTGATGCAGGTGCAGGATGGTATAGAAGGACATTAGTGGTGCAGGTGCAGGATGGTACAGAAGGACATTAGTGATGCAGGTGCAGGATGGTAGAGAAGGACATTTATGGTGCAGGTGCAGGATGGTACAGAAGGTCATTAGTGGTGCAGGTGCATGATGGTACAGAAAGACATTAGTGGTGCAGGTGCAGGATGGTACAGAAGGACATTAGAGGTGCAGGTGCAGGATGGTACAGAAACACATTAGTTGTGCAAGTTCAGGATGGTATAGAAGGACATTTATGGTGCAGGTGCAGGATGGTACAGAAGGACATTAGTGGTGCAGGTGCAGGATGGTACAGGACATTAGTGATGCAGGTGCAGGATGGTATAGAAGGACATTAGTGGTACAGGTGCAGGATAATACAGAAGGACATTAGTGATGCATGTGCAGGATGGTAGAGAAGGACATTTATGGTGCAGGTGCAGGATGGTACAGAAGGTCATTAGTGGTGCAGGTGCATGATGGTACAGAAGGACATTAATGGTGCAGGTGCTGGATGGTACAGAAGGACATTAGTGGTGCAGGTGGAGGATGGTACAGAAGGACATTAGTTGTGCAAGTTCAGGATGGTATAGAAGGACATTTATGGTGCGGGTGCAGGATGGTACAGAAGGACATTAGTTGTGCAAGTTCAGGATGGTACAGAAGGACATTTGTGGTGCAGGTGCAGGATGGTACAGAAGGACATTTGTGGTGCAGGTGCAGGATGGTAAAGAAGGACATTAGTGGTGCAGGCGCAGGATGGTACAGAAGTATATTAATGATGCAGGTGCCGGATAGTACAGAAGGACATTTATGGTGCAGGTGCAGGATGGTACAGAAGCTCTAGCGCACGTAGGAGGGGTTTCTGAGTACCTAGAACCCCTCCCTGACAGACTGGAGAACAGACACCATCTTCTTAAGCCCCGTCCCCTCGCATGAAAATGCAGCGATTCGCAGGTCAATCAGGAGGAGGCGTAGCCAGTATGACGTGATTCCATTCGAATTGCAGCATTTGGCTTCAGCCCCTCATTCACCAGCAAATTGGTCCTAATGACATGGTGCCTGCCTGCCAGGTCCCATTCTCATCACACGTCTACAACCCGCAACTGCTGCAAGGTACGTGTGTGTAATGTATGTCTGACATACAGTAGGCGTGTGTGTGTAAGGTATGTGTGACATATGTATGTGTGTGTATATCTATGTGTGTATATACAGTATATGTGTGTGTGTGTGTGTGTGTGTAAAGCCCCCTGTAAAACTCCTGTGTTTGCCCCTGAGAAGGACATTAATGGTGCAGGTGCAGGATGGTACAGAAGGACATTAGTGGTGCAGGAGCAGGATGGTACAGAAGGACATTAGTGATGCAGGTGCAGGATGGTACAGAAGGACATTAGTGGTACAGGCACAGAATGGTACAGAAGTACATTTGTGGTGCAGGTGCAGGATGGTACAGAAGGACATTTGTGGTGCAGGTGCAGGATGGTACAGAAGGACATTAGTGGTGCAGGTGCAGGATGGTACAGAAGGAAATTGGTGGTGCAGGATGGTACAGAAGGACATTAGAGGTGCAGATACAGGATAGTACAGAAGGACATTAGTGGTGCAGGCGCAGGATGGTACAGAAGGACATTTATGGTGCAGGTGCAGGATGGTACAGAAGGACATTTGCGGTGCAGGCGCAGGATGGTACAGAAGGACATTTGTGGTGCAGGTTCAGGATGGTACAGAAGGACATTAGTGGTGCAGGCGCAGGATGGTACAGAAGGACATTAGTGGTGCAGGTGGAGGATGGTACAGAAGGACATTAGTGGTGCAGGCGCAGGATGGTACAGAAGGACATTAGTGGTGCAGGTGCAGGATGGTACAGAAGGACATTTTTGTTGCAGGTGCAGGATGGTACAGAAGGACATTAGTGATGCAGGTGCAGGATGGTACATAAGGACATTAGTGGTGCAGGTTCAGGATGGTACAGAAGGACATTTGTGGTGCAGGTTCAGGATGGTACAGAAGGACATATGTGGTGCAGGCGCAGGATGGTACAGAAGGACATTTGTGGTGCAGATGCAGGATGGTACAGAAGGACATTTTTGGTGCAGGTGTAGGATGGTACAGAAGGACATTAGTGGTGCAGGCGCAGGATGGTACAGAAGGACATTAGTGATGCAGGTGCAGGATGGTACAGAAGGACATTAGTGGTGCAGGTGCAGGATGGTACAGAAGGACATTAGTGATGCAGGTGCAGGATGGTATAGAAGGACATTAGTGGTGCAGGTGCAGGATGGTACAGAAGGACATTAGTGATGCAGGTGCAGGATGGTAGAGAAGGACATTTATGGTGCAGGTGCAGGATGGTACAGAAGGTCATTAGTGGTGCAGGTGCATGATGGTACAGAAGGACATTAGTGGTGCAGGTGCAGGATGGTACAGAAGGACATTAGTGGTGCAGGTGCAGGATGGTACAGAAGGACATTAGTGGTGCAAGTTCAGGACGGTACAGAAGGAAATTTGTGGTGCAGGTGCAGGATGGTACAGATGGACATTTGTCGTGCAGGTGCAGGATGGTAAAGAAGGACATTAGTGGTGCAGGTGCAGGATGGTACAGAAGTACCTTAATGATGCAGGTGCTGGATGGTACAGAAGGACATTTATGGTGCAGGTGCAGGATGGTACAGAAGCACTAGCGCACGTAGGAGGGGTTTCTGAGTACCTAGAACCCCCCCTGACAGACTGGAGAACAGACACCATCTTCTTAAGCCGCGTCCCCTTGCATGAAAATGCAGCGATTCGCAGGTCAATCAGGAGGAGGCGTAGCAAATATGACGTGATTCCATTAGAATTGCAGCATATGGCTTCAGCCCCTCATTCACCAGCTAATTGGTCCTAATGACATGGTGCCTGCCTGCCAGGTCCCATTCTCATCACACGTCTACAACCCGCAGGTGCTGCAAGGTAAGTGTGTGTAATGTATGTCTGACATACAGTAGGCATGTGTGTGTGTGTGTGTGTGGAAACCCCCCTGTAAAACTCCTGTGTTTGCCCCTGAGAAGGACATTAATGGTGTAGGTGCAGGATGGTACAGAAGGACATTAGTGGTGCAGGTGCAGGATGGTACAGAAGGACATTAGTGATGCAGGTGCAGGATGGTACAGAAGGACATTAGTGGTACAGGCGCAGAATGGTACAGAAGGACATTTGTGGTGCAGGTGCAGGATAGTACAGAAGGACATTTGTGGTGCAGGTGCAGGATGGTACAGAAGGACATTAGTGGTGCAGGTGCAGGATGGTACAGAAGGACATTGGTGGTGCAGGATGGTACATAAGGACATTAGTGGTGCAGTTTCAGGATGGTACAGAAGGACATTTGTGGTGCAGGTTCAGGATGGTACAGAAGGACATATGTGGTGCAGGCGCAGGATGGTACAGAAGGACATTTGTGGTGCAGATGCAGGATGGTACAGAAGGACATTTTTGGTGCAGGTGTAGGATGGTACAGAAGGACATTAGTGGTGCAGGCGCAGGATGGTACAGAAGGACATTAGTGATGCAGGTGCAGGATGGTACAGAAGGACATTAGTGGTGCAGGTGCAGGATGGTACAGAAGGACATTAGTGATGCAGGTGCAGGATGGTATAGAAGGACATTAGTGGTGCAGGTGCAGGATGGTACAGAAGGACATTAGTGATGCAGGTGCAGGATGGTAGAGAAGGACATTTATGGTGCAGGTGCAGGATGGTACAGAAGGTCATTAGTGGTGCAGGTGCATGATGGTACAGAAGGACATTAGTGGTGCAGGTGCAGGATGGTACAGAAGGACATTAGTGGTGCAGGTGCAGGATGGTACAGAAGGACATTAGTGGTGCAAGTTCAGGACGGTACAGAAGGAAATTTGTGGTGCAGGTGCAGGATGGTACAGATGGACATTTGTCGTGCAGGTGCAGGATGGTAAAGAAGGACATTAGTATTGCAGGTGCAGGATGGTACAGAAGTACCTTAATGAAGCAGGTGCTGGATGGTACAGAAGGACATTTATGGTGCAGGTGCAGGATGGTACAGAAGCACTAGCGCACGTAGGAGGGGTTTCTGAGTACCTTGAACCCCCCCTGACAGACTGGAGAACAGACACCATCTTCTTAAGCCGCGTCCCCTTGCATGAAAATGCAGCGATTCGCAGGTCAATCAGGAGGAGGCGTAGCAAATATGACGTGATTCCATTAGAATTGCAGCATATGGCTTCAGCCCCTCATTCACCAGCTAATTGGTCCTAATGACATGGTGCCTGCCTGCCAGGTCCCATTCTCATCACACGTCTACAACCCGCAGTTGCTGCAAATTAAGTGTGTGTAATGTATGTCTGACATACATTAGTCATGTGTGTGTGTGTGTGTGTGGAAACCCCCCTGTAAAACTCCTGTGTTTGCCCCTGAGAAGGACATTAATGGTGTAGGTGCAGGATGGTACAGAAGGACATTAGTGGTGCAGGTGCAGGATGGTACAGAAGGACATTAGTGATGCTGGTGCAGGATGGTACAGAAGGACATTAGTGGTACAGGCGCAGAATGGTACAGAAGGACATTTGTGGTGCAGGTGCAGGATAGTACAGAAGGACATTTGTGGTGCAGGTGCAGGATGGTACAGAAGGACATTAGTGGTGCAGGTGCAGGATGGTACAGAAGGACATTGGTGGTGCAGGATGGTACAGAAGGACATTAGAGGTGCAGATACAGGATGGTACAGAAGGACATTAGTGGTGCAGGTGCAGGATGGTACAGAAGGACATTAGTGGTGCAGGTGCAGGATGGTACAGAAGGACATTGGTGGTGCAGGATGGTACAGAAGGACATTAGAGGTGCAGATACAGGATGGTACAGAAGGACATTAGTGGTGCAGGTGCAGGATGGTACAGAAGGACATTTGCGGTGCAGGCGCAGGATGGTACAGAAGGACATTTGTGCTGCAGGTTCAGGATGGTACAGAAGGACATTTTTGGTGCATGTGCAGGATGGTACAGAAGGACATTAGAGGTGCAGGCGCAGGATGGTACAGAAGGACATTAGTGGTGCAGGCGCAGGATGGTACAGAAGGACATTAGTGGTGCAGGTGCAGGATGTTACAGAAGGACATTTGTGGTGCAGGTGCAGGATGGTACAGAAGGACATTAGTGATGCAGGTGTAGGATGGTACAGAAGGACATTAGTGATGCAGGTGCAGGATGGTATAGAAGGACATTAGTGGTGCAGGTGCAGGATGGTATAGAAGGACATTAGTGGTGCAGGTGCAGGATGGTACAGAAGGACATTAGTGAAGCAGGTGCAGGATGGTATAGAAGGACATTAGTGGTGCAGTCGCAGGATGGTACAGAAGGACATTAGTGATGCAGGTGCAGGATGGTATAGAAGGACATTAGTGGTGCAGGTGCAGGATGGTACAGTATATTAGTGATGCAGGTGCAGGATGGTACAGAAGGACATTTATGGTGCAGGTGCAGGATTGTATAGAAGGACATTAGTGGTGCAGGAGCAGTATGGTACAGAAGGACATTTATGGTGCAGGTGCAGGATGGTACAGAAGGACATTAGTGGTGCAGGTGCAGGATAGTACAGAAGGACAATAGTTGTGCAGGTGCAGGATTGTACATAAGGACATTAGTGGTGCAGGTGCAGGATGGTATAGAAGGACATTAGTGGTGCAGGTGCAGGATGGTACAGAAGGACATTAGTGATGCAGGTGCAGGATGGCACAGAAGGACATTTGTGGTGCATGTGCAAGATGATAGAGAAGGACATTAGTGGTGCAGGATGGTACAGAAGGACATTAGTGGTGCAGGTACAGGATAGTAGAGAAGGACATTAGTGGTGCAGGTGCACGATGGTACAGAAGGACATTAGTGGTGCAGGTGCAGTATGGTACAGAAGGACATTAGTGGTGCAGGATGGTACAGAAGGACATTAGTGGTGCAGGTGCAGGATGGTACAGAAGGACATTAGTGGTGCAGGTGCAGGATGGTACAGAAGGACATTAGTGGTGCAGGTGCAGGATGGTACAGATGGACATTAGTGGTGCAGGTGCAGGATAGTACAGAAGGACATTAGTGGTGCAGGTGCAGGATGGTACAGAAGGACATTAGTGGTGCAGGTGCAGGATGGTATAGAAGGACATTGGTGGTGCAGGATGGTACAGAAGGACATTAGAGGTGCAGATACAGGATGGTACAGATGGACATTAGTGGTGCAGGTGCAGGATAGTACAGAAGGACATTAGTGGTGTAGGTGCAGGATGGTACAGAAGGACATTAGTGGTGCAGGTGCAGGATGGTATAGAAGGACATTGGTGGTGCAGGATGGTACAGAAGGACATTAGAGGTGCAGATACAGGATGGTACAGAAGGACATTAGTGGTGCAGGCGCAGGATGGTACAGAAGGACATTTATGGTGCAGGTGCAGGATGGTACAGAAGGACATTTGCGGTGCAGGCGCAGGATGGTACAGAAGGACATTTGTGGTGCAGGTTCAGGATGGTACAGAAGGACATTAGTGGTGCAGGCGCAGGATGGTACAGAAGGACATTAGTGGTGCAGGTGGAGGATGGTACAGAAGGACATTAGTGGTGCAGGCGCAGGATGGTACAGAAGGACATTTGTGGTGCAGGTGCAGGATGGTACAGAAGGACACTTTTGGTGCAGGTGTAGGATGGTACAGAAGGACATTAGTGGTGCAGGCGCAGGATGGTACAGAAGGACATTAGTGATGCAGGTGCAGGATGGTACAGAAGGACATTAGTGGTGCAGGTGCAGGATGGTACAGAAGGACATTAGTGATGCAGGTGCAGGATGGTATAGAAGGACATTAGTGGTGCAGGTGCAGGATGGTACAGAAGGACATTTGTGGTGCAGGTGCAGGATGGTACAGAAGGACATATGTGTTGCAGGCGCAGGATGGTACAGAAGGACATTAGTGGTGCAGGTTCAGGATGGTACAGAAGGACATTTGTGGTGCAGGTGCAGGATGGTACAGAAGGACATATGTGGTGCAGGCGCAGGATGGTACAGAAGGACATTTGTGGTGCAGATGCAGGATGGTACAGAAGGACATTTTTGGTGCAGGTGTATGATGGTACAGAAGGACATTAGTGGTGCAGGCGCAGGATGGTACAGAAGGACATTAGTGATGCAGGTGCAGGATGGTACAGAAGGACATTAGTGGTGCAGGTGCAGGATGGTACAGAAGGACATTAGTGATGCAGGTGCAGGATGGTATAGAAGGACATTAGTGGTGCAGGTGCAGGATGGTACAGAAGGACATTAGTGATGCAGGTGCAGGATGGTAGAGAAGGACATTTATGGTGCAGGTGCAGGATGGTACAGAAGGTCATTAGTGGTGCAGGTGCATGATGGTACAGAAGGACATTAGTGGTGCAGGTGCAGGATGGTACAGAAGGACATTAGTGGTGCAGGTGCAGGATGGTACAGAAGGACATTAGTGGTGCAAGTTCAGGATGGTATAGAAGGACATTTATGGTGCAGGTGCAGGATGGTACATTAGTTGTGCAAGTTCAGGACGGTACAGAAGGTAATTTGTGGTGCAGGTGCAGGATGGTACAGATGGACATTTGTGGTGCAGGTGCAGGATGGTAAAGAAGGACATTAGTGGTGCAGGTGCAGGATGGTACAGAAGCACTAGCGCACGTAGGAGGGGTTTCTGAGTACCTAGAACCCCCCCTGACAGACTGGAGAACAGACACCATCTTCTTAAGCCGCGTCCCCTTGCATGAAAATGCAGCGATTCGCAGGTCAATCAGGAGGAGGCGTAGCCAATATGACGTGATTTCATTAGAATTGCAGCATTTGGCTTCAGCCCCTCATTCACCAGCTAATTGGTCCTAATGACATGGTGCCTGCCTGCCAGGTCCCATTCTCATCACACGTCTACAACCCGCAGCTTTTGCAAGGTAAGTGTGTGTAATGTATGTCTGACATACAGTAGTCGTGTGTGTGTGTGTGTGTGTGGAAACCCCCCTGTAAAACTCCTGTGTTTGCCCCTGAGAAGGACATTAATGGTGCAGGTGCAGGATGGTACAGAAGGACATTAGTGGTGCAGGTGCAGGATGGTACAGAAGGACATTAGTGATGCAGGTGCAGGATGGTACAGAAGGACATTAGTGGTACAGGCGCAGAATGGTACAGAAGGACATTTGTGGTGCAGGTGCAGGATAGTACAGAAGGACATTTGCGGTGCAGGTGCAGGATGGTACAGAAGGACATTAGTGGTGCAGGTGCAGGATGGTACAGAAGGACATTGGTGGTGCAGGATGGTACAGAAGGACATTAGAGGTGCAGATACAGGATGGTACAGAAGGACATTAGTGATGCAGGTGCAGGATGGTACAGAAGGACATTTGCGGTGCAGGCGCAGGATGGTACAGAAGGACATTTGTGCTGCAGGTTTCAGGATGGTACAGAAGGACATTAGTGGTGCAGGTGCAGGATGGTACAGAAGGACATTAGTGGTGCAGGCGCAGGATGGTACAGAAGGACATTAGTGGTGCAGGCGCAGGATAGTACAGAAGGACATTAGTGGTGCAGGTGCAGGATGGTACAGAAGGACATTTGTGGTGCAGGTGCAGGATGGTACAGAAGGACATTAGTGATGCAGGTGCAGGATGGTACAGAAGGACATTAGTGATGCAGGTGCAGGATGGTATAGAAGGACATTAGTGGTGCAGGTGCAGGATGGTATAGAAGGACATTAGGGGTGCAGGTGCAGGATGGTACAGAAGGACATTAGTGATGCAGGTGCAGGATGGTATAGAAGGACATTAGTGGTGCAGTCGCAGGATGGTACAGAAGGACATTAGTGATGCAGGTGCAGGATGGTATAGAAGGACATTAGTGGTGCAGGTGCAGGATGGTACAGAAGGACATTAGTGATGCAGGTGCAGGATGGTACAGAAGGACATTAGTGATGCAGGTGCAGGATGGTATAGAAGGACATTAGTGGTGCAGGTGCAGGATGGTATAGAAGGACATTAGTGGTGCAGGATGGTATAGAAGGACATTAGTGGTGCAGGTGCAGTATGGTACAGAAGGACATTTATGGTGCAGGTACAGGATGGTACAGAAGGACATTAGTGGTGCAGGTGCAGGATAGTACAGAAGGACAATAG
This sequence comes from Taudactylus pleione, assembly GCA_031769625.1. Taxonomy (NCBI): domain Eukaryota; kingdom Metazoa; phylum Chordata; class Amphibia; order Anura; family Myobatrachidae; genus Taudactylus; species Taudactylus pleione. The sequence goes on along the minus strand of JAUIMM010001910.1, from coordinate 169,261 downwards.
TTGTGCAGGTGCAGGATTGTACATAAGGACATTAGTGGTGCAGGTGCAGGATGGTATAGAAGGACATTAGTGGTGCAGGTGCAGTATGGTACAGAAGGACATTAGTGATGCAGGTGCAGGATGGCACAGAAGGACATTTGTGGTGCATGTGCAGGATGATAGAGAAGGACATTAGTGGTGCAGGATGGTACAGAAGGACATTAGTGGTGCAGGTACAGGATAGTAGAGAAGGACATTAGTGGTGCAGGTGCACGATGGTACAGAAGGACATTAGTGGTGCAGGTGCAGGATGGTACAGAAGGACATTAGTGGTGCAGGATGGTACAGAAGGACATTAGTGGTGCAGGTGCAGGATGGTACAGAAGGACATTAGTGGTGCAGGTGCAGGATGGTACAGAAGGACATTAGTGGTGCAGGTGCAGGATGGTACAGATGGACATTAGTGGTGCAGTTGCAGGATAGTACAGAAGGACATTAGTGGTGCAGGTGCAGGATGGTACAGAAGGACATTAGTGGTGCAGGATGGTACAGAAGGACATTAATGGTGCAGGTGCAGGATGGTACAGAAGGACATTAGTGGTGCAGGTGCAGGATGGTACAGAAGGACATTAGTGGTGCAGGTGCAGGATGGTACAGAAGGACATTAGTGGTGCAGGTGCAGGATGGTACCAAAGGACATTTGTTGTGCAGGTGCAGGATGGTACAGAAGGACATATGTGGTGCAGGCGCAGGATGGTACAGAAGGACATTAGTGGTGCAGGTGCAGGATGGTACAGAAGGACATTTGCGGTGCAGGCGCAGAATGGTACAGAAGGACATTTGTGCTGCAGGTTCAGGATGGTACAGAAGGACATTAGTGGTGCAGGTGCAGGATGGTACAGAAGGACATTAGTGGTGCAGGGACCAGGATGGTACAGAAGGACATTAGTGGTGCAGGCGCAGGATGGTACAGAAGGACATTAGTGGTGCAGGTGCAGGATGTTACAGAAGGACATTTGTGGTGCAGGTGCAGGATGGTACAGAAGGACATTAGTGATGCAGGTGTAGGATGGTACAGAAGGACATTAGTGATGCAGGTGCAGGATGGTATAGAAGGACATTAGTGGTGCAGGTGCAGGATGGTATAGAAGGACATTAGTGGTGCAGGTGCAGGATGGTACAGAAGGACATTAGTGAAGCAGGTGCAGGATGGTATAGAAGGACATTAGTGGTGCAGTCGCAGGATGGTACAGAAGGACATTAGTGATGCAGGTGCAGGATGGTATAGAAGGACATTAGTGGTGCAGGTGCAGGATGGTACAGTATATTAGTGATGCAGGTGCAGGATGGTACAGAAGGACATTTATGGTGCAGGTGCAGGATGGTATAGAAGGACATTAGTGGTGCAGGTGCAGGATAGTACAGAAGGACAATAGTTGTGCAGGTGCAGGATTGTACATAAGGACATTAGTGGTGCAGGTGCAGGATGGTATAGAAGGACATTAGTGGTGCAGGTGCAGTATGGTACAGAAGGACATTAGTGATGCAGGTGCAGGATGGCACAGATGGACATTTGTGGTGCATGTGCAGGATGATAGAGAAGGACATTAGTGGTGCAGGATGGTACAGAAGGACATTAGTGGTGCAGGTACAGGATAGTAGAGAAGGACATTAGTGGTGCAGGTGCACGATGGTACAGAAGGACATTAGTGGTGCAGGTGCAGGATGGTACAGAAGGACATTAGTGGTGCAGGATGGTACAGAAGGACATTAGTGGTGCAGGTGCAGGATGGTACAGAAGGACATTAGTGGTGCAGGTGCAGGATGGTACAGATGGACATTAGTGGTGCAGGTGCAGGATAGTACAGAAGGACATTAGTGGTGCAGGTGCAGGATGGTACAGAAGGACATTAGTGGTGCAGGATGGTACAGAAGGACATTAATGGTGCAGGTGCAGGATGGTACAGAAGGACATTAGTGGTGCAGGTGCAGGATGGTACAGAAGGACATTAGTGGTGCAGGTGCAGGATGGTACAGAAGGACATTAGTGGTGCAGGTGCAGGATGGTACAGAAGGACATTAGTGGTGCAGGTGCAGGATAGTACAGAAGGACATTAGTGGTGCAGGTGCAGGATGGTACCGAAGGACATTAGTGGTGCAGGATGGTACAGAAGGACATTAGTGGTGCAGGTGCAGGATAGTACAGAAGGACATTAGTGGTGCAGGTGCAGGATAGTACAGAAGGACATTAGTGGTGCAGGATAGTACAGAAGGACATTAGTGGTGCATGTGCAGGATGATAGAGAAGGACATTAGTGGTGCAGGATGGTACAGAAGGACATTAGTGGTGCAGGTACAGGATAGTAGAGAAGGACATTAGTGGTGCAGGTGCACGATGGTACAGAAGGACATTAGTGGTGCAGGTGCAGGATGGTACAGAAGGACATTAGTGGTGCAGGATGGTACAGAAGGACATTAGTGGTGCAGGTGCAGGATGGTACAGAAGGACATTAGTGGTGCAGGTGCAGGATGGTACAGAAGGACATTAGTGGTGCAGGTGCAGGATGGTACAGATGGACATTAGTGGTGCAGTTGCAGGATAGTACAGAAGGACATTAGTGGTGCAGGTGCAGGATGGTACAGAAGGACATTAGTGGTGCAGGATGGTACAGAAGGACATTTATGGTGCAGGTGCAGGATGGTACAGAAGGACATTAGTGGTGCAGGTGCAGGATGGTACAGAAGGACATTAGTGGTGCAGGTGCAGGATGGTACAGAAGGACATTAGTGGTGCAGGTGCAGGATGGTACCGAAGGACATTTGTGGTGCAGGTGCAGGATGGTACAGAAGGACATATGTGGTGCAGGCGCAGGATGGTACAGAAGGACATTAGTGGTGCAGGTGCAGGATGGTACAGAAGGACATTTGCGGTGCAGGCGCAGAATGGTACAGAAGGACATTTGTGCTGCAGGTTCAGGATGGTACAGAAGGACATTAGTGGTGCAGGTGCAGGATGGTACAGAAGGACATTAGTGGTGCAGGGACCAGGATGGTACAGAAGGACATTAGTCGTGCAGGCGCAGGATGGTACAGAAGGACATTAGTGGTGCAGGTGCAGGATGTTACAGAAGGACATTTGTGGTGCAGGTGCAGGATGGTACAGAAGGACATTAGTGATGCAGGTGTAGGATGGTACAGAAGGACATTAGTGATGCAGGTGCAGGATGGTATAGAAGGACATTAGTGGTGCAGGTGCAGGATGGTATAGAAGGACATTAGTGGTGCAGGTGCAGGATGGTACAGAAGGACATTAGTGAAGCAGGTGCAGGATGGTATAGAAGGACATTAGTGGTGCAGTCGCAGGATGGTACAGAAGGACATTAGTGATGCAGGTGCAGGATGGTATAGAAGGACATTAGTGGTGCAGGTGCAGGATGGTACAGTATATTAGTGATGCAGGTGCAGGATGGTACAGAAGGACATTTATGGTGCAGGTGCAGGATGGTATAGAAGGACATTAGTGGTGCAGGTGCAGGATAGTACAGAAGGACAATAGTTGTGCAGGTGCAGGATTGTACATAAGGACATTAGTGGTGCAGGTGCAGGATGGTATAGAAGGACATTAGTGGTGCAGGTGCAGTATGGTACAGAAGGACATTAGTGATGCAGGTGCAGGATGGCACAGATGGACATTTGTGGTGCATGTGCAGGATTATAGAGAAGGACATTAGTGGTGCAGGATGGTACAGAAGGACATTAGTGGTGCAGGTACAGGATAGTAGAGAAGGACATTAGTGGTGCAGGTGCACGATGGTACAGAAGGACATTAGTGGTGCAGGTGCAGGATGGTACAGAAGGACATTAGTGGTGCAGGATGGTACAGAAGGACATTAGTGGTGCAGGTGCAGGATGGTACAGAAGGACATTAGTGGTGCAGGTGCAGGATGGTACAGAAGGACATTAGTGGTGCAGGTGCAGGATGGTACAGATGGACATTAGTGGTGCAGGTGCAGGATAGTACAGAAGGACATTAGTGGTGCAGGTGCAGGATGGTACAGAAGGACATTAGTGGTGCAGGATGGTACAGAAGGACATTAATGGTGCAGGTGCAGGATGGTACAGAAGGACATTAGTGGTGCAGGTGCAGGATGGTACAGAAGGACATTAGTGGTGCAGGTGCAGGATGGTACAGAAGGACATTAGTGGTGCAGGTGCAGGATGGTACAGAAGGACATTAGTGGTGCAGGTGCAGGATAGTACAGAAGGACATTAGTGGTGCAGGTGCAGGATGGTACCGAAGGACATTAGTGGTGCAGGATGGTACAGAAGGACATTAGTGGTGCAGGTGCAGGATAGTACAGAAGGACATTAGTGGTGCAGGTGCAGGATAGTACAGAAGGACATTAGTGGTGCAGGATAGTACAGAAGGACATTAGTGGTGCAGGTGCAGGATGGTACAGAAGGACATTAGTGGTGCAGGATAGTACAGAAGGACATTAGTGGTGCAGGTGCAGGATGGTACAGAAGGACATTAGTGGTGCAGTTGCAGGATGGTACAGAAGGACATTAGTGGTGCAGGTGCAGGATAGTACAGAAGGACATTAGTGGTGCAGGATGGTACAGAAGGACAGTAGTGGTGCAGGTGCAAGATGGTACAGAAGGACATTTGATCCGCTTTAATGTACACTGATATGTAATCCTGGGCCTGATGCAGCGAAGGTCGCTATTCTGTTTATACGCACGCAACTGCATTGCTAATATCAGCGGTGATATGTAAATGTGTGCATTTGTATTGGGAACGCTGCCTGATATAACAATGCCCACTTCCCCTTACTCACATCCGTACACTTAGCCAACACAGTGAAACAATCGGTAACATCGGACCCAGGCGCACAGTTAAGGAAGCCCAGACCTCACTCAAGGGCTGCTAACTTCTTGCATGCTATGAGGCCTCAGGCGGCGTCTGGTATCGGAGTGTGTAATTTATGCACGCCCATGAAACAGCTTTGAGACGCACTTACATGCCTGCGTTCGCACGGCCAACCCCCCGTCACCACCCACAAACTGCACTTCCCGTCAATCACTCTGTCGTTCGCCTGCGTAGCCTCTGCGTACGCAGTTCTGACAGCAGCATCTGGCTCGCTCACACATGCTGCGATGCATATACATGCACAGTGCGAATTTATCAACCGATTGCGTACATATTAGTACCTGCGTTCCTTGCTGAATCAGACCACCTGTTCAGAACTTTATACTCACCAGACACTTGCATTCTCATATTTACCACTAGAGTGCGGTAGAACACCACGAATTGCACTCTGAATGTACAGGCTACATTAGTGTCACTTATCGATGTGGTCTCCCTGCAGTACATTAGCAGACATATGCCTATAAGTATATGAGAAAAGAGCCCCTTGTTTACAAGAGCTTACAACCTAGCTCTAGTAGTAGCCATTTTATGGTTTGGCACAGCTGCTGGTTATCACAGACTGCCACTTGAAGCAGTAACACAGGAGTATTATTATCATCAGCAGTAATATAACGATGGTGACTGACAGCAATATATACATTGGAAAATTTGTCTTTAGCAGACCGTATGTCAGAGAGGGAGCAGGGGGGGGGGCACTGCTACTAATCACTGTCTCCAGGTACATTCAGGGTTATTAATGTGAAGTATAGGACTTTAGTTAAGACTCTAGGGGCAGGATGCAGCATATCTTGTGGTAAAATGTAGATTTCGGAGGTTTGGCCGATTATGGCATATGCTCCAAGCTCCGGAATGTGATACATTCTGGGGCTTGGAGGCGGTGGGCAACGTGTTATCCATTAGAAGCTTATGGGCTTCTATTCGCATTTTCCCCTGAGAGGGATCCAATCGCATCCTTCCCAGCATCCTTTGCGGCACGTGTGCATCACTCTACGCATGTGCAGAAGGACTCTCGGGTCCTAAATCTGGAAATCCTTCTATCGCACAGTAGAGCTGTTACCAGGTGAGCTGTTACCAGGAGAGCTGTTACCAAGAGAGCTGTTACCAGGACAGCTGTTACCAGGAGAGCTGTTACCAGGACAGCTGTTACCAGGAGAGCTGTTACCAGGAGAGCTGTTACAGAGAGAGCTGCTACCAGGAAAGCTGCTACCAGGACAGCAGTTACCAGAAGAGCTGTTACCAGAAGAGCAGTTACCAGGAGAGCTATTACCAGGAGAGCTGTTACCTGGACAGCTGTTACCAGGAGAGCTGTTACCAAGAGAGCTGTTACCGAGAGAGCTGTTACCAGGAGAGCTATTACCAGGACAGCTGTTACCAGAAGAGCTGTTACCAGGAGAGCTGTTACCTGGACAGCTGTTACCAGGAGAGCTGTTACCGAGAGAGCTGTTACCAGGACAGCTGTTACCAGAAGAGCTCTTACCAGGACAGCTGTTACCAGGAGAGCTATTACCAGGAGAGCTATTACCAGGAGAGCTGTCACCAGGAGAGCTGTTACCAGGAGAGCTATTACCAGAAGAGCTGTTACCTGGACAGCTGTTACCAGGAGAGCTATTACCAGGAGAGCTGTTACCAGGAGAGCTATTACCTGGAGAGCTTTTACCAGGAGAGCTGTCCTTTGTCATTTGCCCCATGCATACGGCGTTAGTAACACTGTTATACCAGCACTGAGTGGCAGGATGCAATGCATCATGAATCTGCCATAGGTGTCACTATTTGAGGTAAATATACTAAGAATCGTGTTTGACTTCTAAACCAAAATGCTGGACATCGCTGGAGGGTTTAAATGCAGTATTTACTAAGCATCATATTTCTGGTTGGGTATGATATCCCGATGGCTGAATAGCCGCTGGGTGAAATACTAATGCTGGAAGCCCAATCATGAGAGATCCCAACAGAGGCACATAAGTATACTAATCCTACCACTCTCCCCCCTAACCCTTGGTGGTGCCTAACCCTCTCTTCCTGCAGCCTAACCCTAACCCTCCCCCCCTGCGGCTAAGAGCTAAGATGGGCCGGCTTGCCTTAGTTCGGGAAGCCAACTGTCGAGATTCCGGCATAGAGATCTAGACGGGCATCGGGATTTCAATGACTGTCTTTAGTCCCAAGTCAGGAGTTAGATGCTGGGATTTAGAAATACTGCTTCCTGGCCGTCGGTATTTCAATTACATCCCCATATTTCAGTGTGTATTGAATTTCAATGGTGTTACCCATCACTTCCCACTTTACTATAAACTCCACTGTAAAATAGAATTTGGAATCCGCCATCTGTCTGCAGCAGATTCAAAGCACTGCACAGATCGGTATGATCTGAGCAGGCTTTGTATTGTAAAGCGGAGAATCTTGTAATACAATTGGTCTGTTTGTTTATTTGTTTGCCTGTCTGTCCAGTTATTAATTCGTTGGTGAATGCTGGCAGAACTTTCACCCGGGGATGCTGGGTAGAACTTTGACCCAGGGAGCCTGTTCTGAGCCTTCCACTGGATGATTTTGGATAATAACTTCACAGAGTGGTAACATTGAATCCCAGAGAACATACTAGGTAGTTGAGGTCCCGTTAGGACCTCCCGTTGGTGTATGCTGGGTAGAACTTTGACCTGGGGATGCTGGGCAGAACTTTGACCCAGGGAGCCTGTTCTGAGCCTTCCACTGGATGGATTTGGATGATAAAAATACTTATATAATGTCACAAGGGGTCCGCAGCAGCTTACAAATTATAAAAACTGAAACAGTATGAATAAAAACACAAACAATAGTGACACAATACAGAACATTGCAGAACATGGGCATCAGCAGTCATAATATTCATAAGCAGCAGGGCGACAGAACCCAAGGGTTGGGGGCCTTTGTAGGCAGTGGGGAGGAGATGATGGTATAAGTGAGGGAAGGAAAAGCATATGAGGGAAGAGAACCCTGCTCGTGATAGCTTGCAGTCTAAAAGGGAGGGACAGACAGGGGTGACTGACAGAGTTGGATTTAGGCTTTGGGGAGGCCCTAAAGAGCAAAATTTAGGACACAGGAATCGGGTTCTCGAGCACTAGCATTTGGTGCGTACATTAAAAGGGAGCATGATCCCTCATCCCTAATTCCTGTCACGCAGGGTGCTTGTATACCACTTCTCTAGATTGGCTGTCCCCTCCATTGCGCGCTCAGCAAGTGAGAGCGTTTGCTCCCTATCTTTCATCCCCACAGGACAATGCAGCCCATGGTGGGGGACAATTTCCTCCAAAATTGGGATAGTTGGGGGGTATGCATACATACATAGTTATGTCACATACATATATACATAGATATAGTCACATGCATGCAGAATACTTACCTCCTCTCCGGGAAGTTTTGGGTAGCCCCCAGCACCCCCAGAAGAGTGTCCCAATCTCCTGAATCTCACCCACTTCCTAGTGATGAGGGCAGAATGGGGAGATAACTGCCATGAATCGCGGCTCCATATGGAGGGTGCAGGGATAAATGATACAAACCATGCAATTTAGCCCCTCCCCTCTTTGCAGGCCCCGCAATTTGCAGCAGTTTACCGTGACGGAGCCAGGGCCTAATGACAAGTATGGCATGCAGACAAACAGTCACACATATACACATACAGTCACACATATATATAAAATCACACACTAATACATATATATACATACAGTCACATACATGGGCACAACTATACACAATGCACATCCATATATCCATGTACATAGTCACACACATACATACATATACACATACATAGTCACACACATACATACATATACACATACATAGTCACACACATACATACATATAAACATACATAGTCACACACATACATACATATACACATACATAGTCACACACATACATACATAAACACATATATAGTCACACACATGCATACATATACACATACATAGTCACACACATACATAAAATCACACACTAATACACATATATACATAAAGTCACATACATGGGCACAAGTATACACAATACACATGCATATATCCATATACATAGTCACACATTATATATATGTATATAGTTATTAGAGATGTGCGCCAACCCTCGTGTTTTGGTTTGAGTTTTAGATCTGTATTTCCTTAGTGTTTTGGATCTGGATTTGGTTTTGCCAAAACCACCCTTGCATATTTTGGTTTTGGATCTGGATTTTTTTTTTCAAATCTTAAAATCAGGTGAAATCACATACTTTGGGCCTGTTTTTGCTTCTACAGTATTATTAACCTCAATAACATTTATTTCCAGTCATTTCCAGTCAATTTTGACCACCTCACAATATTGATTTTATCCAATTTAGGCCAAAAGGTTGCATTGAGCTAGCTGGCTGACTAAGCGGCAGCAGTGGGCGTCACAAGCATATATCGCAGTTCATCTTCCAACATGACACATCTAGGAAACAAAGTGGCACTACAGTGGCAGACAGGATAGCAGTTTAATAACCTATAAGACCCCATAGGAAGTTAAAACCAAGAATGTTTTCATTAATTCATTAATCAAGAACTAGGTCAGAGGCCCAAGGGAATTGGAGTATGTTTATGGAGTAGTTGAAGACACGGAAAGGATGGAAGGATTGAGTAGTTTGTAAATGTATTTATTTGAATTTTTTTGATTCTGAAGAAAATGTATGTGAGGATCAATTTAGGATCAACTTCTTCAGTTCCTGAAAGACATCTTTGATCTGGTATTCGAGCGTGGATAGGTTGTAAGATATTATTCAGCATCTGCACCATCGTACAGAAATTGTTGGGGTGTATATGGGAGCAGGCTCACTGAAGCCCACTTGTGTCCTATGTGAATCAACCACCTAAAATCTGATCACCTGATTGACATCTGCAGAGCACCTGTCGCTAACACACAGTGAGGGGAGCCATTTTGTGCCACATCCTCATTGAATATTGGTTCAGCCCATATACACTGTATATTTTTTATACATCTAATAGAAATGCGGTGGCCTTGCTTGTGGAGGTGCTGCTAAATAGTATAGTGCATATAGTGCGTAAACAGATGTTTACTTTGTGCTCAGGGAGGTTGTTAGGAATAATGGGACTAAGACTTGCTGTTTACATCAGAGGAAAGCAGCCTGTAGCTCTCCGGCTGAACTACAACTCCCAGCATTCGTGCTGTTTCCCGGGCCTGCTGGAAGTTGTTTGTCAAGAATGGGTGTAGTGCCTCAGGTTACCTCAGCTTGCTTTACGCATGCCCCTGCAATGTCATTAAAAACAAACTGGCACACCTGTGTTCGCCCGACCATCCCCCATCACCACCCACAAATGGCACTTCCTGTCAATCACACTGCAATGGGTCTGCATGGTCACTGCAGTCACAGATCACAGCATCTGGTACGCACACTGTGATGTGTACGCATGCGCAGTGCAAATTAATCAGCTGATTGCATGCATATAAGCAATGGCAATCTTTGCTGAATCAGGCACTGTGGCCATAACAATTTGTGGACATTTTTGGGATTCATCGACAGCATGTAGAAGGTTACAGCGGCTGTGGCAGTGCGACTTCCAACATGGCACATCTAGGAAACAATAGTGGCAATCACTTCAGATACAGGGACTGCCATTTGTGGCTGAAGTGATTGGTTTGTTTGGGCCCCCACAAAACAAGCTGCCAATGGGCATCTGACATTGCTGGCAATGATCTCTATGTACACAAACTGGCTCTACAGAGGCAAGATGTTGTCGCCATCATCATCTGATTCCTCACCCTCATCAGGGTGTATATCATCCTCACACAATAATAATTTGTCCCCGCTGGAATCCACCATTACAGGTGCCTCTGTATTTTTTGGATGTAATTGCTGGTAAAGGTCTTCCTCATGGAATTTGTAGTTCATTTTAATTAACATCATCTGTTCCAAATTTGGAGGAAGTTGCTGACAAGGTTCCCGGCTGTGCTGAAAACTCTTTCTGAGTACACACTAGAGGGTGAGCAGCTCAAGTAGAGCAAAGCCAGTTTGTGCAAGGGCCTCCAGATTGCCTTTTTTTCCTGCCAGTAGTCAAGTGGACTGTCTGATATGCCTATTTGGATGCTATCATTACAATAGTCCTCAACCATTCTTTGAATGGTGAATGTATCAGACGGAGTCACGGTATAGGTCTCAATAATTGTAAGCAATTCTTTTAGACCCGACCAGATGTAAAAACGTAGTTGTTTTGACTCATCTACATCACCGGTGGGTCTTTTGTTTGGGAAAATTTATTTTTTCCTGGCAGCCGCACTTGCTGGAGAAACTGTAGAAGGAGCCACCACTGCATCATGTGCCGCTTGAGCTAATAATTTGCTTACCAACAGCTCTTTGCATCTCTTTAGATCTGTGTCCATTGAGAATAAAAACACGATGTATGACTTAAATCTAGGATCAAGCATGGTCGCCAAAATGTATTGATCTGATTGGACGATCCTGACAACCCTTGGATCCTGGTGAAGTGAAAAAGGACTTGATCTACAAGTCCAACATACTTAGCGGAATTGCTTGGTTTAAGCTCCTCCTTCAGTTTTTCAAGCTGCTTTCCAACAGTCTAATTAGGGGAATTATCTGACTCAAGCTGGCAGTGTCTGAACTCACTTCACAGGTGACTACTTTGAAGGGTTTCAGCACCTTGCACAACATGGAAAGTATTCTCCACTGAGCTTGAGTAAGGTACATTCCCCCTCCTATTCCTATGTTATACTTCGTTGTCTAGCTTTGGATGGCTTTTTGCTGTTCCTCCATCTGCTGAAACATATAAAGGGTGGAGTTCCACCTTGTGATGCAAGAAAAAAGTGATACAGTAGGTCGATGAATGCGCAAACAAACAAGCTGCAGATAGGAGGTATCAAAAAGAAGGTATCTGCACACCTTCACCAATATAGAGATATACACATATAATTGAAACATCCTTTTCAGCGCTAGTAATACATTTCAATAGCAAACTTCTCATGATCCTTTCCAGACATCTCTTCATAGTATTTTGGGTGATTTTCTCACAGATCCCCGGGTTAATACCCAAAAATAAGGGGAAAACCATATATGGTGAAGCACAGGTTTAATACATTTATTTTAATATATATCAACATTCATGAGATGAACTATAATCAACAATTCATTCTATATCGGCATATGTAAACAATCTTCAAGAAACAGGGTGTCAGCAGGTAGCTGGAAGAGTAACAATGACCGGATAGGAGCAAAAGGAACTGTCAACGGGAAGTACTTTAAGAGCTTAAGGGTGTAATAACACAGTGGTGGTCCCGGGTCCTGCACTGGTCTCAGCTTCAATCTCCACTGCCAGGTATTGCGCTTCCCAGTGGTCCCTCCATCTCGCCAGGCACCGACGCATTTCAACCCCATACTGGGATCTTTTTCAAGGTGATTGTAGCAAGTAAATGTCCGTCCTATTCCCTCCTTGCCTTAAAACCCCCTCCTACAATCACATGGACACAGGCACAGCTGATCCCTAGACAATGATCAAACTAAAAGTCCAATGATCCTTTGCTGTGCCCAGCCAATCATCTATTGTTGGAGTCCTGATATTTCCGGTCTTGCTGACAGCCCGCCCTTATAGGTGTTGCTTGATTTTCAGATACTAGAATACAGGCATTCTAATGCTGGTTATAGGCAAACACAGGGGAGGAGGAGGAGGGGGGGTTCCAGTTGCCCTAGCCCACATCATGATGCTCACAATTGAAATAGCATGTAATACAAAAGTTACATGTTTTTAAGGTGCCCTTGGTGTCACAAATGAAATTATTAGCTTGACCTGTTGAGCTTTTAAAATGTGTCGGTCAGTAATGAATATACTTGTGCACCAACTAGGAGATCTGGAAAACATGCACTGTTAGGGGTGCACTGATATAGACCATCTACAGGTTCAAATATTAATACTGTATAATAATACACTATCCAGTACTTAAGGACAGGGGCATAGAGAGCCACACTGGGCCCCGGTAAAGAGGGGGCGTGGCCTAATTTCAGAAGGCGTGGCCACGCCCCCTTGAAAAAAAAGAGTTTTGCAGCGCCGCGATGGGGCGCTGTGAGCCCCTCAGCCCGGCGCAAAGCCAGTGGGGGGTGCGATCAGTGTGATCGCTCACCCCTTCAGGCATAGGAGCTTGCTGTGGCTGCTACTTAGCAGCCGCAAGCAATCTCCCGCTGCAGCCCAGCACACGCTGTGTGCTGGGCTGCTGCAGAGGGAGGGAGGGGGGGGCGGCGCCAGACCCGGGCCCCCGCCGGGCCCCTCTGGAAGCCCGGGCCCGGGTAAACTGTACCCGCTGCCCCCCCTCTCGGCGCCCCTGCATAAGGAGACCAATCTGTACATATATGTCCAGGGCAGTGCGAGGTTGTTTTTCTGCCCCTCCAGATTCCCAAACTTGCTCAAATGATCTGCAATGGAGCCCACATCTGACATAACAACATTAAGCTCAGATAGGATGTCCCTACTGCCCCATATAATGGCTTACTGTGATCACTGGCCCTGTATATGTCAGATTATTACATACTGTACACTACTGTACACTGTACTTCATATGACGTATATATGCTATATAGCTGGTTATGTGCTATTTATGCCCACTTCATGGACTGGCCACACTTGCTTTAAAATCAAGCATTTGAAAACCCCTCTCTAGAAATTCTGCGTTTGCCACTGCTGGCATATGTAACGTCACTTCCGCCCAGTCGTCATGGAGATGTAAACGAACTGTGGCGCTCATTCAGAGCCGGACGCTATTTGCGCTCACTCGTTCAGAAAAAAGGGGTGGCTATTCAAATGAACCGTTCGCTCTTTGCGGTCTGTTCACGCCTCTATGTCTGAACGAGCGTACAAAACTTGCGGTCGTAATTTTGAAAAAGACGCCCCCTGGCTGCTCGCACAATACGTCATATCCGCTATTTAATAGATTAATCGAGTACATCAAACAGCGTATGAACTGCTCGCTATTCTTGTGGTTGGTTTTTCCTACCGCTATCTTGCGAGCAGTTCTGACTATAAAACAACCAAGTGACGTGGTCAATGACGCTGCTGTATTAATTATGCACTCCCTTAAAACGCCCATTTTGACCTTTAAGCACGCCTGCGTTCTGAATTCCAATCCCCGTTACCAAAGCACCTTCCCCTGTTAACACCCACATACGCCTCCACCTGTCACTCAAAATAGCAGGCATTTGCTATTTAGCGAACAAACCATTTTCGGCTGTTCACGCATGCGTATTACAATCCGTACGCATGCGCAGATGAGCGAACATCGCTCATAACGAACGAGCGGCCGCTTACGAGGGGCTCTGAATGAGGGCCTATATCTGTTTCATGTTTACTGCTTTCGGTGGACTTTGAATGATCCATGTCACAGATAGATCTTTTCTGTACATGGATAAGTTTCCTGTTGTGACGTCTTCATTAAAGGTATCACTTTACTTAATGCCAGCTGAGCCTGTAGCGTCATAGAGTCACATAACCTCAATAAATAAAAAGCAACACAGTTGATTATCATGTATAAAAGACTTAAAAAACATATATATCAAAAGTTAATATTTGTGATTCTAAATACAGTGCTTGAAGTAATGGAAAGGTTCACATGTCATATCTCCATGAAGGATAATAAAAACTTGTAAGTTCACATCATAAAAACCACTTCATCTCGAAATCAAGATTAAATCCTCCCGGTTTACCGTCCCAAACTAAAAAAAAATCTTTTCATTTCTGCCTCAGCCAATTGATGTGCTAAATCTCTCCTACGCCAATGAGCTTTTACGTTTTGCAGCCCTGTAAAACGTTTTATACCTGATATATTGCTATTGTGACATTGCTTGAAGTGGTTAGATAAAGCATGAAGCCCTCATTCAGAGTCGATCGCAAGAAGCGATCGCTCACTCTGAATGAGGGCGGGCACTTCTTGGTTTGCAGTGCTGCCTCCAGGTCGCAAGCTAAGCTGTGGGTTACCACACCCTTCTGATGTTTCTTATTTAGCTGCTCTCCAATTCACACCTTATGGGGTCTAGAGGTTCTCCTAATATAAAATAGGTTGCAGCTGCACTCTATCGTGTATATGACACTTTTCGTATTGCATGTAATAAAATCTTTTACTTTGCAATTGTGCCTGTAACCCTGGTTAAGGGTTACGGAAATATATGATGTGTATATATATATATATATATATTAGGGGTGAGCGGGTTCGGATTTCTGAAATCCGAACCCCCCCGAGCCCCCCCGATCCGAGGCAGATCCGAGTCAGGCTAGACTTTTCCCGCCTGACTCGGATCTGAAATCGAGGCAAAACGTCATCATCCCGCCTTCCGAATCTCGCGGGTTTTGGATCCTATATAAGGTACCCGCGTCGGTGCCATTTTCTCACTCGGCTGTGGACAGTGAAGAGGGAGGGTGGGAGTTAGGGCTGGCTGGGCTGTGTAGTGTAGTGTAGTGCAGAGTAGAGTTGTGCTGTGCTGTGCTGCGCTGTGCTGCTGTTGTCCACTACTTCAAAGTCCATAGGGGCTGGCTGTGTTGTGATGTGCTGCTGTTGTTAATAGGGGCTGTGTCCACTACTTCAAAGTCCATAGGGGCTGGCTGGACTGTGTTGTGCAGTCAGTTCTCCATAGGGGCTGTGTCCACTCCAAAGTCCTGTGCAGTGTCCCAGTCCTAAAGGGGTGCTGTAGTGTTGTCCAGGGGGTGCTCTCTCCATCAGGGGTGCTCCCCCCAAGTGCTAAAAAAGTAATATTTTTGGGGGGTTTGTGAATTGTGTGCGCAGTAGCCGCACGTGCATCAACAAAGTAGTGCCAAGCGTGCGCCTGTGTCATAAGTAAAGGGCCGGCTGGCTTGACCATTAAAGGGTGCTGTAACTCCCAAAGTACACTCCAGTCCAAACCAAAACAAAAAATTATTTTCTGTGTTTGTGAATTGTGTGCGCAGTAGCCGCACGTGCATCAACAAAGTAGTGCCAAGCGTGCGCCTGTGTCATAAGTAAAGGGCCGGCTGGCTTGACCGTTAAAGGGTGCTGTAACCCTCAAAGTACACTCCAGTCCAAACCAAAAAAAAAATTATTTTCTGTGTTTGTGAATTGTGTGCGCAGTAGCCGCACGTGCATCAACAAAGTAGTGCCAAGCGTGCGCCTGTGTCATAAGTAAAGGGCCGGCTGGCTTGACCGTTAAAGGGTGCTGTAACCCCCAAAGTACACTCCAGTCCAAACCAAAAAAAAAAATATTTTCTGTGTTTGTGAATTGTGTGCGCAGTAGCCGTACGTGCATCAACAAAGTAGTGCCAAGCGTGCGCCTGTGTCATAAGTAAAGGGCCGGCTGGCTTGACCGTTAAAGGGTGCTGTTACCCCCAAAGTACACTCCAGTCCAAACCAAAAAAAAAAATATTTTCTGTGTTTGTGAATTGTGTGCGCAGTAGCCGCACGTGCATCAACAAAGTAGTGCCAAGCGTGCGCATGTGTCATAAGTAAAGGGCCGGCTGGCTTGACCGTTAAAGGGTGCTGTAACCCCCAAAGTACACTCCAAACAAAAAAAAATTTTTTTTCTATGTTTGGGAATTGTGTGCGCAGTAGCCGCACGTGCATCAACAAAGTAGTGCCAAGCGTGCGCCTGTGTAATAAGTAAAGGGCCAGCTGGCTTGAACGTTAAAGGGTGCTGTAACCCCCAAAGTACACTCCAGTCCAAACCAAATAACAAAATATTTTTTCTGTGTTTGTGAATTGTGTGCGCAGTAGCCGCACGTGCATCAACAAAGTAGTGCCAAGCATGCGCCTGTGTCATAAGTAAAGGGCCGGCTGGCTTGACCATTAAAGGGTGCTGTAACACCCAAAGTACACTCCAGTCCAAACCAAAAAAAAATATATTTTCTGTGTTTGTGACTTGTGTGCACTGTGGCTGCACGTGCATCAACAAAGGAGCAGCGCCAAGCGTGCGCCTGTGTCCCATAAGTAAAGAGCCGGCTGGCTCATTTCTTCAAGGGTGGTGTAACCCACAAAGTGCACTACTCTCCAGCAAAAATAAAAAAATATTTTCTGTGTTTGTGTGCGCTTTAGCCGCACGTATATATCAATATAACATAAATGGAGGACCAAACTTTCTCCAATAAAAATAAAATAGGGAAAGATCAAGAACCACTTCCTCCTAGTGCTGTTGCTGCTGCTGGGAGTTGTTCATCATCCCAGAGAGGAAGTAGGAACATCACTACTTTTACTAAACAATTGACCCTCCAACAGTCCCTAGCGATGAGGATGAAGTACGACAGCAGTCATCCTGAAGCAAAACGTATAACTGAGGCCTTGACTGCAATGTTGGTGTTAGACGTGCGTCCGGTATCCGCCATTAGTGCAGTGGGATTTAGACAATTGATGGAGGTAGTGTGTCCATGGTTCCAAATCCCGTCTAGATTCCACCTGCGAAAAGCAGCAGCGACAAGCGTGCATCTGTCTGTTAAAGGGTGGTGACACCCTCAAAGTGTACTACACAAACAATAAAAATATTGTTCTTTTTTTTTAGGTCTTTGTGAAATGTGTGGGCTGTAGCCGCACTTGCATCCTCAAAGCAGCAGCGACAAGTGTGCTTCTGTCTGTTAAAGGGTGGTGTAACTCTCAAAGTGCTCCAAAAAATAAAAAACTATTTTTTTAATGTGTTTGTGACTTGTGTGCGATGTAGCTGCACTTGCATCCTCAAAGCAGCAGCGCCAAGCATGCGTCTGTCTGTTAAAGGGTGGTGACACCCTCAAAGTGTGCTACACAAACAATAAAAATATTCTTCTTTTTTCTGTCTTTGTGAATTGTGTGGGCTGTAGCCGCACTTGCATCCTCAAAGCAGCAGCGACAAGCGTGCGTCTGTCTGTTAAAGGGTGGTGACACCCTCAAAGTGTGCTACACAAACAATAAAAATATTCTTATTTTTTCTGTCTTTGTGAATTGTGTGGGCTGTAGCCGCACTTGCATCCTCAAAGCAGCAGCGACAAGCGTGCGTCTGTCTGTTAAAGGGTGGTGAGACCCTCAAAGTGTGCTACACAAACAATAAAAATATTTTTATTTTTTCTGTCTTTGTGAATTGTGTGGGCTGTAGCCACACTTGCATCCTCAAAGCAGCAGCGACAAGCGTGTGTCTGTCTGTTAAAGGGTGGTGTAACTCTCAAAGTGCTCCAAAAAATAAAAAACTATTTTTTAATGTGTTTGTGACTTGTGTGCGATGTAGCTGCACTTGCATCCTCAAAGCAGCAGTGACAAGCGTGTGTCTGTCTGTTAAAGGGTGGTGACACCCTCAAAGTGTGCTACACAAACAATAAAAATATTCTTATTTTTTCTGTCTTTGTGAATTGTGTGGGCTGTAGCCGCACTTGCATCCTCAAAGCAGCAGCTACAAGCGTGCATCTGTCTGTTAAAGGGTGGTGACACCCTCAAAGTGTGCTACACAAACAATAAAAATATTCTTCTTTTTTCTGTCTTTGTGAATTGTGTGGGCTGTAGCCACACTTGCATCCTCAAAGCAGCAGCGACAAGTGTGCGTCTGTCTGTTAAAGGGTGGTGTAACCCTCAAAGTGCTCCAAAAAATAAAAAACTATTTTTTTAATGTGTTTGTGACTTGTGTGCGATGTAGCCGCACGTGCATCAACATAGTAGCAGCGCCAAGCGTGCGCCTGTGTCATAAGTCAAGGGCTGGTTTGGACATCTGGTCCGGACTGAAGGACGTGCCAACAATTTCAGACAAGTCTACTGTCACTGCATATGATACTGTCCTCAAAGCAGCAGCGACAAGCGTGCATCTGTCTGTTAAAGGGTGGTGACACCCTCAAAGTGTGCTACACAAACAATAAAAATATTGTTCTTTTTTTTTCTGTCTTTGTGAATTGTGTGGGCTGTAGCCGCACTTGCATCCTCAAAGCAGCAGCAACAAGCGTGCGTCTGTCTGTTAAAGGGTGGTGTAACTCTCAAAGTGCTCCAAAAAATAAAAAACTATTTTTTTAATGTGTTTGTGACTTGTGTGCGATGTAGCCGCACTTGCATCCTCAAAGCAGCAGCGACAAGTGTGCGTCTGTCTGTTAAAGGGTGGTGTAACCCTCAAAGTGCTCCAAAAAAATAAAAAACTATTTTTTTAATGTTTGTGACTTGTGTGCGATGTAGCCGCACGTGCATCAACATAGTAGCAGCGCCAAGCGTGCGCCTGTGTCATAAGTCAAGGGCTGGTTTGGACATTTGGTCCGGACTGAAGGACGTGCCAACAATTTCTGACAAGTCTACTGTCACTGCATATGATACTGTCCTCAAAGCAGCAGCAACAAGCGTGCGTCTGTCTGTTAAAGGGTGGTGACACCCTCAAAGTGTGCTACACAAACAATAAAAATATTGTTCTTTTTTTTTCTGTCTTTGTGAATTGTGTGGGCTGTAGCCGCACTTGCATCCTCAAAGCAGCAGCGACAAGCGTGCGTCTGTCTGTTAAAGGGTGGTGTAACTCTCAAAGTGCTCCAAAAAATAAAAAACTATTTTTTTAATGTGTTTGTGACTTGTGTGCGATGTAGCCATACTTGCATCCTCAAAGCAGCAATGACAAGCATGCATCTGTCTGTTAAAGGGTGGTGACACCCTCAAAGTGTGCTACACAAACAATAAAAATATTCTTCTTCTTTTTTCTGTCTTTGTGAATTGTGTGCGATGTAGCAGCACTTGCATCCTCAAAGCAGCAGCGACAAGCGTGCATCTGTCTGTTAAAGGGTGGTGACACCCTCAAAGTGTGCTACACAAACAATAAAAATATTCTTCTTTTTTTTCTGTCTTTGTGAATTGTGTGGGCTGTAGCTGCACTTGCATCCTCAAAGCAGCAGCGACAAGCATGCATCTGTCTGTTAAAGGGTGGTGACACCCTCAAAGTGTGCTACACAAACAATAAAAATATTCTTCTTTTTTTTTCTGTCTTTGTGAATTGTGTGGGCTGTAGCCGCACTTGCATCCTCAAAGCAGCAGCGACAAGCGTGCGTCTGTCTGTTAAAGGATTACATCGTTGACAGCATCCAAGTAGGCATGTCAGACAGTCCGTACCTGTACTGGCAGGAAAAAGAAGCAATTTGGAGGTCCCTGTACAAACTGGCTCTATTTTACCTGAGTTGCCCCCCCTCCAGTGTGTACTCCGAAAGAGTGTTTAGTGCACCCGGGAACCTTGTCAGTGAAAGGCGTAGGAGGTTGCTTCCACAAAATGTGGAGAAGATGATGTTCATAAAATGAATTATCAACTCTTCCAGGGAGACCAGCCTCCAGAACGTACAGAGGGTCCTGTGGTTGTGGATTCCAGCGGGGACGAGTTAATACTCTGTGAGGATGAGAATGTACACACTGAAGAGGGTGAGGAATCGGTGGATGAGGAGGATGAGGATGACATCTTGCCTCCGTAGAGCCAGTTTGCACAGGGACAGATTAATTGCCAGCTTGTTTTATGGGGGCCCAAACGAACCAATCATTTCAGCCACAGTTGTGTGGCAGACCCTGGCACTGAAATGATTGGTTTGTTAAAGTGTGCATGTCCTGTTTATCCAACATAAGGGTGGGTGGGAGTGCCCAAGGACAATTCCATCTTGCACCTCTTTTTTTTCTTTGCATTGTGTACAGTTTGGGGCCTAGTTTTTCAAACTGCCATCCTGTCTGCCACTGCAGTGTCACGCCTAGATGGGTCACGTGTTTGTGCCGCCCACTCGTGTCGCTTAGCATAGTCATCCAGCTACCTCGGTGCAACCATTTGGGCATAAAAACACTATTGTGAGGTGTGAGGTGTTCAGAATAGACTGGAAATGAGTGGAAATTAAGGTTATTGAGGTTAATAATAGCATAGGAGCAGAAACACCTACAAATTCTGTGATTTTACCTGTTTTTATGCTTTTTTTCAAAAAAATACAGATCCAAAACACAAAACCCAGATCCAAAACACGAAGAAAGATCCAGATCCAAAACCAAAACACAAAACACGAAAAGTGACCGGTGCATACCCCTAATATATATATATATATATATATATATATATATATATATATATATATAGTGATAGGATCACTGGTAAAGTGGTCTGTGGAAGGTACATTTGTCCCAGATTCCTGTCTTTTGTGTTTTAAACCCACAGGAGAAAGTCTGCAGTGTAGCAGGCTTGAGTTTCGGCTTTTTGAAAAGCCGGTTTGGGACCTGGGGGTTGTGGGTGAGAGGAGAGGGAGGGCTCCACCCACGGCCACTCCAGGTTTTGGTTCTCGCAGCCTGGTAACAGGCTTGTTAGTTTTCCACCTGAGAGTGGC
This sequence comes from Taudactylus pleione, assembly GCA_031769625.1. Taxonomy (NCBI): domain Eukaryota; kingdom Metazoa; phylum Chordata; class Amphibia; order Anura; family Myobatrachidae; genus Taudactylus; species Taudactylus pleione. The sequence continues at coordinate 148,069 of JAUIMM010001910.1, read as the reverse complement.
CAATATAAGCCTAGTGTATTTAGGGCTGAGTGTCTCACCTGGGAGAGCAGGGCAGGGAGTTTGCTCAGAGACACTTGAAAAACCTATTTGTGAGTACTGTGCTGTGCTTTGTTACTGGCGAGGGCATTAGGCCCTGCCAGGTTCTGGTAGTGAGGGAACTACCTGTGAAGTTAGTGCCCCGACAGGGCTAGGATTTATATTTATGTTTTCTTTATATTTCTGTCATTGTACAATAAAGACTGGCGCCGACCAGCTTGTACTTGCATCCAGACTGGTGTGCTGCTTCCCTGCTGCTGTGTGTGTATGTAAGGAAGGAGTCCTCCACCCAGGAGAGGGACTCCCTAACCTAACTGTGTCACAATATATATATATATATATATATATATATATATACAGTCAGGTGCATAAATATTGGGACATTGACAGAATTTTCATATTTTGGCCTCTATTCTCCACTACAATGGCTTTGAAACGAAACAAACAAGATGTGCTTTAACTGCAGACTTTCAGATTTAATTTGAGGGTAATTACATCCAAATCAGGTGAACGGTGTAGGAATTACAACGGTTTCTATAGGTGCCTCCCACTTTTTAAGGAGTCAAAAGTAATGGGACAAACTAAACAATCCTAAATCTAACTTTCACTTTTTAATACTTTGTTGCAAATCCTTTGCAGGCAATTACAGCCTGAAGTCTGGAACGCATAGACATCACCAGACGTTGGGTTTCATCCCGGGTGATGCTCTGCCAGGCCTCTACTGCAAATGTCTTCAGTTCCTGCTTGTCCTTGGGGCATTTTCCCTTCAGTTTTGTCTTCATCAAGTGAAATGCATGCTCAATTCGATTCAGGTCAGGGGATTGACTTGGCCATTGCATAACATACCACTTTTTAGCCTTAAAAAACTCTTTGGTTGCTTTTGCAGTATGCTTCGGGTCATTGTCCATCTGCACTGTGAAGTGCCGTCCAATGAGTTCTGAAGCATTTGACTGAATATGAGCATATAATATTGCCCAAAACACTTCAGAATTCATTCTGCTACTTTTGTCAGCAGTCATATCATCAATAAATACAAGGGAACCAGTTCCATTTGCTGCCATACATGCCCATGCCATGACACTACCACCACCATGCTTCACTGATGAGGTGGTATGTTTTGGATCATGAGCAGTTCCTTTCCTTCTCTATACTCTTCTCTTCCCATCACTCTGGTACAAGTTGATCTTTGTTTCATCTGTCCATAGGATGTTGTTCCAGAACTGTAATGGCTTTTTTAGATGTTGTTTGGCAAACTCTAATCTGGTCTTCCTGTTTTTGAGGCTCACCAATGGTTTACATCTTGTGGCAAACCCTTTATATTCACTCTTGTGAAGTCTTCTCTTGATTGTTGACTTTGACACATATACACCTACCTCCTGGAGAGTGTTCTTGATTTGGCCAACTGTTGTGAAGGGGTTTTTCTTCACCAGGGAAATAATTCTTCTGTCATCCACCACAGTTGTTTTCCGTGGTCTTCCGGATCTATTGGTGTTGCTGAGGTCTCCGGTGCGTTCTTTCTTTTTAAGAATGTTCCAAACAGTTGATTTGGCCACACCTAATGTTTTTGCTATCTCTCTGATGGGTTTGTTTTGATTTTTCAGCCTAATGATGGCTTGCTTCACTGATAGTGACAGCTCTTTGGATCTCATAATGAGAGTCTACAGCAACTGATTCCAAATGCAAATGTCACACCTAGAATCAACTCCAGACCTTTTAGCTGCTTAATTGATAATGAAATAACGAGGGAATAGCCCACACCTGTCCATGAAATAGCTTTCGAGTTGATAGTCCCATTACTTTTGGCCCCTTAAAAAGTGGGAGGCACATATAGAAACCGTTGTAATTCCTACACCGTTCACCTGATTTGGATGTAATTACCCTCAAATTAAATCTGAAAGTCTGCAGTTAAATCACATCTTGTTTGTTTCATTTCAAAGCCATTGTGGTGGTGAATAGAGGCCAAAATATGAAAATTCTGTCAATGTCCCAATATTTATGCACCTGACTGTATACATATGTGTGTAATTGAGGTTTGTGTAGTAATTCATATATTTACATCTAAAAGAAATATATTATTTAGAGTTAATATATATAATATTTTATTGGAACTCAATTATAAAATACTTAAAAACATGTGTATTTAATGGAATGTGTAACATGTAGGGCATATCACTGTAGAGTAAGGGTTAATTTACATGTATATGGTTCAGTGAAATTTGTCCTAAGTATTGCTTGTGTACATTTTCTGAGGTAACATCCAGGGCAGCACGAGGAGCTGATAGATGGTGCCAGGAATGGCACGAGCCCTCACTGAAGAAAATCCACTGCTAACATAGGCAGAGTGTGTACGGGTTAGTGCGAGCGCTAGGTGGGAAGGACAGGGCTCACAGCCAGAGAAGAGGTCACGTGCCTCTGAGTCCATTCATATAGAAGGACAGCTGGCAGTAGCTTCCATCCAGTCTGTGGATCCCTCCCTCCAGTGCCTGTCCTCCTGTGACCCGGGCAGCCAGTGAGCAGCAATGAGCTGCCGGGAGCAGGATGGCAGAGCCAGAGAGGGGGCCCAGCCAGGTCTGGGGAAACAGGTGGGACAGCGGTACTCACCCTGTCTTGCTGGTGATGCAGGAGAAGGCGGCGTCGGGGAGGTGTCCCGCTGATGGAGTAGGTGGGATTGGCCATGTTGTGGTGGAGCAGAGGGGCAGTGCAGCAGGATCAGAGCCTTTCCCATTGGGAGCTGTGGGAGCAGCTGATGGCAGTTCCGGCAGAGGATACTGGCAGTGGCTGCGGTCGGGGTGCTCGAGGTCCCGGCGGTGGAGGCCACATGGGAGTTCCTGTGATAGGCTGCTCCTGCAGTGGATGTCAGCTGAGTATCTGAGTAAGCAGACTGGAGGCAGAGCCACACGGGAGGGGATGAGGGTGGATTACATGTGTGGTAGGCTAGTCTGCACAAGGAAGGGGTACATGCAGCAGTAGTGCTACCTGGTAACAGTTATGTCCCTGGGGAAGTAGCCAGAAGTGAAGAGAGAGACAGCAATCACAAGCTCCCTGCTATGCATAGTCAGGGGATCAATGGTCAGCAAGTTCAAGCCGAGCTTCCTGTGACAAGCAGGTGGGTGGCAGCAGTAGTGCTGTACCCATAGTGTGTAATATTACAACTCATTACCTATATACTGTTGCTCTGTATCCTAAGGCACATTCACATACAGCAACAGCAGTGCAATTTAATAACCCACCTATAACAGTTATACTGGCCAGTTTGTTAGTAACTGTAAAGGAGTGGAGCTTGATTTCCCATAGCAAATCCTATATAATGAATTTGAGAGTCAACTATGGATATGTGATAGTAACCAGCATATATACGATGACATTAGTAAAGTTTATGTGACATAAATGGCTATTTGGATTTGGAAGTAACCACAAAAGACACAGCAACCAGACTTTAGCATCTTAAGTAAGGGGGCTTTAGAAAAGACAATTTTGTTCAGCATGATACAGAGTAATATAATTGAGTAACAGAGTTGCAAACCAATAGGAGTATAAATACTTCAGGAAAAATACACTACTAGTTACTGTAACTCCTAGGACATTACAGCTTATTTATATGTAGGAGGAACACCTAGCAAGTGACAGAGACATTATACCACACTGTATCCCAATAGGATACCTGCGTAATATTTCCATGCAAAGGAAGTTATTTATAGGATTACAAAGCACAACTGTAAGTTAAAAGCCCAGACTCCTTTCCTAAATGGGACATCCACTCACCTACTGGAGTAGTAACTGTGGACTTATTACAAGGCTTAATTGAGGACTCTACAGCTATATATTTATAGTGATGAAAAGTGGTATGTGCTAGTTGGCAGTTGAGGTTATGCTGCATATGCAAAACTTGATGTAATTTAGAGGTTGTATTGTCCTTTACTTATTGTCTCTCTTGTTATTCTATCTGTATAAATATACCCTTGTCAAACTGTATTTGAGTGTTTCACTTGCCCGGAGGAGTAGCGGAGTAATCAGTAATCTATGGAGGACAGAAGAACAGCTTTAAGTTAAGATATACAATCATTGTATACCTTTATAAGTAAGCCTAGGTTAAGACACAAAATAACTAGTATTTTAACCAGGATTTTCCCAAGTAGGCCCAGACTATATTCTTATACTTGGGTGGAGGTACTGTTAACATTAGATCACTTAGTGAAATAGGAGTTAGTAACCTGGTGTCCCTTTAGAGGGTAAAGAGGAGTTACATGCCCATTGATCTTAACCTCTGTAATTTTGCCTTCTCTACACCCTACACACAGTCCACATGGGAAAAAGCCTTGGGTCTTATTCCTCAAGGTGGTGTCTATTTGGGGGAGAGCACTCCTATCTAGTTCCACCTTATTACTACCTCTTGCTTCAACTGGTGACAGGACAAATTCAACATTTCTTGAAGGTGCTGCAATCTTCCACATGCACCTGCTGAATGGTGAATATGTCCAGAAATTTTTCGGGCCACAGACAGCATCTCCTGCCCGGCCCTGTCATTTAAAAAAAAAAATGTGCACAACAAAGTTGATTGTGTGAACAAAACATGGGACGTGTTGGAATTCACCCAGCTGTAATGCTCTCACAGTATTGGAGGCATTGTCAGAAATCACAAGTCCAAGCAGGGTAAGCCAGGTAAGTACTCTTGGAACCCATGACTGTCTCTCATTTGCGTAGCTCCTATTCCTTTCGATGGTGTTCCCGATCTATTAAATATCTAGGTGTCCACCTCACCAACACTTATGATAAGTTATTTGCTGCCAACTTTCCACCTCTTTTGGACAGGATTCGCCAAGATTTGAACACTTGGTGAGCTCATTTTATTTAATGGATTGGGAAGGTTAACGTCGTCAAAATGAATGTGCTCCTGATATTTCTGTATCTGTTTCAGACACTCCCAGTTAGAGTTCCCTCAATTTTTCTAGCTACCTTGCAGCGGATGGTCTCCAGGTTTGTTTGGGTGGGCCGTAAACCTAGAGTCCATTTTCGTATCTTATGTTACTGTGGTAAAGAGGGGGGTTTGGGTCTACCAAACTTTCAGAAATACTATTTGGCTGTGCACTTGACTCAGGCCGTCCTGGCACATGCTGTGTCTCACACTAGGGGTTGGGTAGACCTAGAAGCTCAGCTACTTTCTTTCCATTCCTCTTACTCTCTCTTCTTCTAAAAAGCAGATAAAAAAAATCTAAATCAGTAGATCTGACAATCTGTGGAAAACACTTTTATAACTGTAGTAGATAAATCAAAACATATATAGAAAATAGATAGTGTATAATAGTGTAGCAATGTGCAGCTACTTAAAGGCATGGACCCTCCATAATAAACTGATACCAGCTAAACCACTTTGTAATCGGTGAATCAACACAGGAAGAATAAGGACAGTTGAATGTCTCCATTAGAAAGCTGTGTTTAAGTTTGGACTTAATCAACAAAATGGGGGGGGAGTCTGTCCTGCTTCCAGAATTGAGCAATAGATGCTCTGGTGGCAATAAGCACATGATATAAAGTATCTGTGATAAACTAGGATATCATCTTGGAATATATGTAAAAGAGCAGTAGAGGGGGATAGGGTCAGCCGTAGGCCGTTAACCTGCAGGATTAAATCCTCTACCTCCGACCAAAGGGGACGTATAACAGGACAATGCCAAAAAACATGAAAAAGCTCACCGACCTGGCCACAAGCATGCCAACACAGTCTAGATTGGGAAGGCCATATTTTGTGCAGTCTATCAGGAGTTAAGTACATATAGTAGAACAGTTTCATATACATTTCAATTAAAGTTCCACTTGAGTAGTTTCATGGGCAGAGATTAGATCATTATGAGATGCGTCCACCTCTCCCATCTTAATCTCAAGAAGGTCCGAGCAGCCGCCAAGTACAGTGACGTCATGTTTCAACTCTCCGACAGTAGAAGTCAACTCAGTTGTGATATCTTTCTTAAAATCACCAAGAAGTTGCAACATTCGCCTTACTGTGATAGGCTCATCCGTAGAGGTGTCATGAGGAGAAACATCCGAGGATGAAGCTGTGGAAGGAGAAGCAGCCTTTTCTTGAGATACTCATGGACGAGACGATTGGGTGGAGCCACTTGCCATCGGAGGAGTTCTAGATGAAGACTTGAAAAAACTCACCGGAGGAATACCTTTGGCCAATTTGTTGTTTTTCTTAGGCGCCATGTTACCTGGATATGATCACAATACGAGAGTGAGCACTTGAAGAATCACTGGAGAGGTGAGAAAATGAGATCTGGTGTGTAGCTGCTAACTTGGTGGGATAGTAGTCACAATTAGAGATGATGAAGAATACACTTATAGTTATGTAGTACAGGTAAAAAAATTAGGAAACCACAGCTCCTTTTTCACTCCCAAATATTAGCAGAATTGACACCCATAGATGGAGGGTAGGGGAGGCAGGGTATGAAGGTCAATAAGTCGACTGTGTAATTGAGTGTAGTTCACATATCCACTGGGTTAGAATAGGAGCCAGCAGAGCTTGTAGAAATAGTAGAAAAAAATTTCCAAGGTAGATCTGGACTTTAAATTGTAATAATCAAAAAAGGAGTAGCAGTTGTGAAAGGGGTCACTGTAGCAGGAGGGCGGTCCAAATGGTTTCTGTGAAATTGCAATATTACACTACAGTCCACTGCAATATTAAGGGAGCCGGAGACAGAGTGGAGAGACTCTGAGCCAGCCAACAAGTCACTCACTGTGGCTACTGAAGACTGTGTGACCTTGAGAGGAGAGTGGGAGGCAGATATAGGGTGATCAGGAGTCAGGAGCTGTGATCTAAAATGGTGGCCACGTGTATAGTAGTAGTGGGGTTCGAGTACCTGATAGCTAAGGTGACCACTCGGAAGGGCCCTGGTGACAGCACTCCACAACACCCGGATGCAGTCTCTGCTGGGCAGCAGCGCTGCAGATAGGCACGGGAGGCTCTCCTGATGTGCCCGACAGAAGTCCGTGGAACTTCCGGTTTTGGACTTTAGTCCCCAGTTTCAACTGCGGGACTAGGCCGCGATGCTTAAAGTGCTCCAGCGGGTCTGAGAGTTCTCAGCCGCTGGGTGCAAAGCTGGAAGGGCAACTCTCCATGCAGGAGAGGTCAGGGGAGCCCAGATTCAAGCCAGGTAAGGAACGATCCCAGGGAGAGCTCCTAAAACATGTCTCCTCCATCTCATAGGCAAGCCATGCCCCCCAAGCCTTTTCTTTCTTGACCCGTCTGATTACATTCAGAAGCATTGGTATGGGTTGAAAGAGGTATCCAAAATAGAAAGACCACTTGGTTGTCAAGGCATCTACCAGGATTGCCTATGGATCCCTGGATCATGCCCCATACCATTTAAGCTTCCTGTTCAACCTGGATGCAATGAAGTCTATCTCTGGCAGACCCCATCTCTCCACAATTTGGTTGAATTTATCCTGATGTAGGGACCATTCCCCTGGGTGAACCTTGTCTTAACTGAGAAAGTTGGCTACCTAGTTGTTCACCCGTTGGATAAATATGGGCAATATGGCCAGTACAAATCTTTCTGCCCTTGTCATAATCTGGATGGTCTCTGACATCACCAAAGGATTACTGATTCCTCCTTGTCTGTTGATGTATGCCACTGCTGTGGCATTGTCGGATTGTATCTGTAAGGGCCTGCCACAGAGAAAATGTTGTGCCAGAACACGAAAAACTGCTCATAGTTCTAGCACTATCTTCCACTATCTAGCACTATCTATCTTTCTATCTTCCAATGACCATACCCCCTGGATTTGGGAACCTAGAGTCATTGTACCCCATCTCTGGAAACTGGCATCTGTTGTGACTAGTGTCCATTTCCAAGGAGAAAATTGACAATCCCTGGACAGGTTGGGAGTGCAGTGCCACCAATCCAGGGATTGGAGCATCTGCACAAAATGGGACAAAACTACCAAAATAGGCAGCTTCTCCAGTGCTATAGGATAAAAGTGCTGAAGGGGCCTGGAATGGAAGCATGCAGAAGAAACCACCTCAAATGTGGCTCCCATTTGTCCCTGTAGCTGCATACAGCTTACTATGGACACCCTATGAAGACTTAAAATGACTCATACCAGGCACTGCAATTCCCTGATCTTGTCCCTTGTCAGAAACACACGCTGATACAAGATGTCGAAGAGAAGGCCCAGAAATACCATCCTCTGAGCTGGAATGAAATTGGACTAGAACTGGTTAAAGACACATCCATAAAATTCCAGAGTTGTCGTAGCAACCTGCAAATGAGCTCTGAATAGATCTGCTGATGAAGCTTTGATCAGCAGGTTGTCTAGGAAAGGACTTACAACAATTCCCTGATGATGCAATAGGGCCACCATAGGTGCCATGACTTTTGTAAATACCCTTGGTGCAGTAGAAAGCCTGAAATTGAAAAGGACTTATTGCAAAACACAGTTGTTCGTGATCTCATTCCCAAATTGTTACATGTAGATAAGCATATTTGATGTATAGGGACATGAGAAATTCTCCCCCTTCCCTAGAAACAATTACAGATTGTAAATACTCCATTTTGAACCTCGCACTTTTAAGTGTGGGTTGAGGTTTTTACATTCAAGAGGGGATGAAAATAAATAACCGGTTTCTTTAAAAAGAAAAGAGTTGCTTAAATCTTAGACGCTGCTGATGTACTGGATCAAAACTCCTAACAACATGATAGTGCGCATTGCCCCCATCAATGCCCCTCTTCTGAGTTAATCCTGATGAAGAGTTGTTACAAAAATTATTGGAATGAGGACTATCCAGATCCAGTAGATAACCTCTAGAGAAGACCCCTCTGACCCAAAGGTCTGTGGTTGACTAGAGCTAGATGTCCTGGAATAAAATGATGGGCACCTATTCAGGTGGTATTGGGATTCTCCTGACAGAAGTCATTGGGAGGATCTGTCATGTCTATGGAAACCTGGACGGTGTGACTCCATGATCACTAGCCCCCTGAATGGACCCGCTCTTTGATCTTCTGTCTCACCTCTGCATAGTGGAGGCTGGAACCTACCAGAGACTGCAAGAGCCGATAGCTTGGATTTCTAATGTGAGATGGAATGACTGGAAGAAACTGACTTTTACCACCAGTTGAGTTGCCTGCATAAATACTGTTTGTCGGGGCCATAGCTGGGGTAGTGTGACCAGTGCCATGGCACAGGGCACCGCAGGGCAGGGGGCACTGTTTGGGCTTCTCAATTTTCCTGTTTATTATCATTCTCACTTGTAGCTTCCTCCTCTTTTATCCCCAACATCTCCTGGCCTTCCCTATCTCTTCCCTGGCCCTTCCCCATGAGGCCATGGCCCTTTTTCAGGTCCACTATCTTATCTTCTTATTAAAAAATGGGGGGGCACCAATCCTCTCTCTGCCACAGGGCACCAAAAAGTCTAGTTACGGCTCTGCTGTATGTGCTCCAGTTCTGGCCCAAATAAGGACTGTCCCTTGAAAAGAATTGCTTCCATTGTCTTTTAAGACTCATTATGTTCCTGTCAGGAAATCAACCAAAGTGTCTTTCTGGCCGAGATAGATAAGGCTGACATACCCGAGAGAAGAGAAATAGCATCCAAGGACGCATGACTTGCATATATTGAAGTCTGCTTCAGATTATCTACAAGAGGTCCAAAGGGTCTGCTAATTGATTGGACCAAGCCTCTATGCCTTTGGTAGTCCAGGCCCCTGCCAATACAGGGCACAGGGTAGCACCTGTCACAGAAAATTTGGATTTATGTAACCGGACACAGTGTTGCTGCAGTGGGGGTATCTGGCCAAGTCCAGCAATTCCCGGTTCTATCACAAAGTCGGGTGCAGATAGGACCCCTGCAAGATACACATGCTTTCTTACTGGCATCAAATGCCCCCCCAAATTTACTAGGTAGGGACCTACTATGTAAAATGAATGGCATAATATATTGTACGCAGGACGGTGTATTTCTGGATGTGCCTGGTTCACATGCATCTGTTGTTCAGGCTTCTCTAGATGTACCTGTTCCTCTCCTTACATTTCAATCAGTACCAAATGCTCAGCGTGACATGTCCCCTGAGCATGAGGCAGTATTACAATGTGTGCCCCCTGTCCTATGGGCAATTCACAAGGATGAAGTAGGTTTATTACAGGATGTTACCCCTGTTGTGGTAACACTACTTCCGGGAAGAAGAGCCCCGCGCATTGTCCAATATCCACTCAAACCTGAGGTTGAGGAAGGAGTGTTTCCCACCATCTCCTCTCTTCTCCAGCAAGGAGTCCTGGTTCACTGTTCTAGCCCCGCCAACACCCCAATTTTCCCGATAAGGAAACCAGGACCCTCTAAATCTTACCGTATTGTACAGGACCTTCGTGCACTAAATGCCATAGTACAAACATGCCACCCTGTTGTACCCAACCCTGCTACCATCCTGAGCCAAATACCAAGTGCTGCCATGTACTTCACGGTAATAGACTTGTGCTCAGCTTTTTTCTCTATACCCCTACAACCAGATTGTCAATACCTTTTTGCTTTCACATACCGAGGGCTGCAATATACCTGGACCAGACTTAGTCAAGGAGATGTTGATTCCCCCAGTCATTTCAGTCAAGCGCTACATGATAAGTTGCAACATTGGATGTCAACATATGATTCTGTGCTGATTCAGTATGTTGATGATTTGCTGCTTTGCTCTTCGTCGCTGCACGCTTCACTACAGGATTCGTTGTCTCTCCTCACTTTCCTAGCCAGCATAGGACTTAAAGCTAGTAAAACTAAGCTACAACTCTCGCAGGAACGGGTACAATACCTAAGTCACTGTTTATCACAAGGATTCAGGCATCTGTTACCCACACGCACGGCAGCTATAATGGCAATGACTATTCCCCGGACACAAAAGCAAGTCCGGACGTTTCTAGGAATGACCACCTTTTGCCGTCAATTCATACCTGGATATGCTGCCATATCCCTGCCATTACAGGAACTGGTTTCCATCGCAAAGCCAGACCCAGTCATACATGATGATAAAACAGAACAAGCTTTTGATTTACTCAAGGCAGCCCTGGGTGACCGCTCCAACTTTAGGGCTACCCTGTTACACTAAACCATTTTTTCTTTTTTGTACCAAATTATCAGGATGCGCAGCAGGAGTTTTAACACAAAAACATGGCGATTGGCATCGGCCTTTAGGTTATTACAGTGCACAGCTTGATACTGTTGCTAGGGGCCTACCACAATGTTTGCGTGCAGTTGCTGCAGCAGCTCTGTTAGTAGAAAAAATGGCTGATATAGTTCTGGGACATCGCTTGTATCTTAATGTCCCACATGCAGTTGCAGTCTTATTAAATGGATCAGCTACCAAGCACATCACAGCATCCAGGCTGACCAAATGGGAATTGGCCTTACTCATGCCTCCCAACCTTGTTTTGCAGCGATGTACTACACTAAACCCTGCTACCTTCCTCCCAGGTGTGACTGAAGAGTCACAAGGGGTGGATGGTAAGGGAAATGTACAAAATGTTGATGATCATGACTGTGAAACACTAACACAATATATTTGTACCCCAAGGCCTGACATCAGAGACACAGCCATAGAAAATGCTGAGCTAACCTTTTATGTTGATGGTAGTTGTCACAGGCAGAATGAGAAAGGGATACTTACTTCAGGATATGCCATTATGAGCGATACTGATACAATTGAGGCGAATGCTCTCCCGCCAACACATTCAGCACAAAAGGCAGAACTTATTGCGCTAGGCAAAGCATGCCAATTGGCAAAGGATAAAACTGTAAATATTTATACCGACTCACAATACGCCTATGGTGTGGTACAAGATTATGGGGCCATTTGGAAACTAAGGAAGTTTTTGACTTCTAATTGGACTCCTATATCTCATGTGAAAATTGTCAAATATTTAATGGAGGTAGTATTACTTCCAAAGGAAGTGGCTGTGATAAAATGTCAGGCACATACTAGTCAACTAGACCCAGTCTCTTTGGGAAATGCAAGGGCAGACACCACCACAAAGAAAGCAGCTATGGAAGAGGCTCACATTGCCCTTGATCAAATACATGTGGTCCCACAGTTAGAACCAATTGTGTCATTGCATATGTTCCAACCTGTTACGTATGAGCAATTAACATGCCTATATGAGTCTTGTTCACAGAAGGAAATTTCCTCGTGGAAGGCCAAGGAATGTGAGACAGATGACCTGGGAGTTTGGAGAGACAAATTGGGAAGGCCAGTTGCACCAAAATCACTATTGCCTGGCTTGGCTGAGGCAGCCCATGGCCTTACGCACGTTAGAAAGGAGGGCATGGTGAGGACGGTCAAATTATACTGGTGTGCTCCAGGGTTCTCTTCATATGCAGGTAAGAGAGTACAGTCGTGCCTTACCTGTTAGCGTAAAAACCCAGGCAAAATGGTCCCAACCCCAGTGATGCATATTCCGCCTACACGAGGACCTTTCCAAGCAATACAGATTGATTTCATACAACTTGCACCCTGCAGGAACTTTAAGTATGTTTTGGTAACCTGTGATATCTTCTCTGGGTGGGTTGAGGCTTTTCCAGCTGTAGCGTGTACAGCTAGTTTCACAGCAAAGAAAATAGTACAAGAATTTGTATCCAGATATGGTATACCACATATTATCGAATCAGATCAGGGCACACACTTCACAGGACAGGTGTTTCAGGAGATGGGAATAGAGTCAAAAATTACACTGTCCCTACCGACCTCAATCTTCTGGAAAAGTTGAACGAGCTAACTTTACTATAAAGAGTAAGTTGTCAAAGGTCACCGCAGAGACAGGGATGGTTTGGGTGGAAGCACTTCCCATAGTCTTGCACAGCATGAGGGTAACTCCTAAACCTCCTCTAAATCTCTCTCCTTATGAGATCTTGTTTGGCTGGTGCCCAAACTTAATGCTAGGCCCAGAAGACAGTCATGCCACTCTATACATGATTTGACCACCAAGTATGTTCTTACCATGCAAAAGCAGTTCAGATTATTACACAAGGGTGTGATAGCTAGCCAGCCTCCCAGTAATACCAAATTGAACTGTCACACTGTCAAACCTGGAGAATTTGTAATGGTGTGAAATTTTTTACGTTCAGGTTCCCTTGTAGACCGCTGGGAAGGACCCTACCAGGTGTTGCTGACTACTTCAACTGCTGTCAAGGTTGCAGAAAAGCCTACCTGGATTCATGCTTCACATTGCAAGAGGGTAACCGGAACCGTACCCATCAGCTGTCTGGCAGATGAAGCTAATGAGGAGGCTGACCTGACCCCAGCTCTGGAAGGGCTGTTCCAAGGAAAGTAAGCCTGGTCATGACTAGGGTAGAAAGGATGGAGAATGAGAGGGCCTGGCATACAGGTTTTCTCCGTCCAAAGAATAAGAAAGAGAAATGTGATTGGCGCTTTACATAATTGGTGGTACTTGCTGCTTGTTTGGTTATAGCCATGTGGATGTCAGGAATCCTTACATATTACCTCCTTATTAGGATGATGGGAATTGGAGGAGTACAGGGGACCCCTAATGTGGTGGTAAGCAGGGTGGTGCAGCATCCGAGAAAGGAACCCGAATCTCCAGTGACCTTTGGCCCTTATCTACTGACCAAAATATCAGGGGAAATAAGGAGGAAGAGAGATACCAGAGAGCATAGCCCTCAGGAAAGATGCCAAGGGTTGCCTAAAATTCCCTACTGTATATGTAAATATTGTGGTCCAAATCCAGAATTGCGATGTATAAGGTGGTGTACGGAAGAGACACTTGTATTGGGAAGGATGACATGAGAAGCCTTCCCCATGGAAAGTAAAGATTGTCACAAAATGGCAAATGTATTCAGGTGTTTATGTAGAAATTGTGGTAGAATTCCTGCAAATTAATTTATTATTTGGTGTTATGAAATGGATGGAGAAGGAGTACTTGATACCAGCACCGAAAGTAGGGTAAAACGATTGGCCACCCATAATGATGCTGATTTAGAATATCCGGTCGAAAGTTATAATCCAATTGCTAGGGCCAGTGCATATGGGAAAAATACGTTTGTTGAATTAGCCACAATGGCTGCTGACAGTGATTCCTTTTGTGTAGCCCCTCCTATGCATGTTGGAGCAGCTTATAAAACTTGCTTCATTTGTATCCCCATATCAGTGAAAGAATTAATTGACATAAGCCTATTGGATGATAAGAATCTTACGTTTAATGCTATAACCTTTGATTTGATAGGAACAACGCATCCCCAAGAAAATGAGCGAAGGTTCCATCTTACAAAATATAAAATTGAGTTACAGTCCAGTACATTTGAAAAACACTGTTGGAATATTACGGGTAAAACCAGAAGACCACTAGCTCTAGGGAATACAGAAAATTGCATACTGATTCTTGAGGCCAGCTACATATCTGTGGACCTGTATATGCCAAAAGGCATATTCTTTGTATGTGGCGATATAGCATACTCTTACTTTCCTGCAAATGCTACCAGTGTATGTTATTTGGGAAGGTTGACTTTTGCAGCAGCTCACTCTAATATTACAAAGTCTGACATTTTTTTCAGGGACAAGAGATCTCTGTCCCCTAGCTGCAGATCCGATTTAACTTTATTGTCACCATCACAATATATAGCTCTAGCCACCTCCCTGGTAGGAGTTCCAGGCCTCAGCCTGTACAATACCAGAGTAATCAACAGTATTGCCTGTGGGCTAGCCAAAACCATAAATGCCACAAGTACTGCTATAGCCTATATAAATGAAGAACTAAGGGAAGTTAGAGAAGGAATGCTACAAAATAGAGTGGCTATTGATTACTTATTACTGAAGGCCGGGAGTGGCTGTGAGCAATTTAAAGGAATGTGCTGTTTTAATATCTCTGATAATTACAACCCAATAGAGAAGACAATTCAGGATCTACAAAGTATACAAAAACATTTAAATCAAGAAAATGAGTGGGACCCTTTTGGATGGGTAGGACAAGGTATGTCAAGGTGGCTCACCCGTATCCTTTACTATATAGGTTATTTTCTTGCAATTGCCTTCATCATCTATCTGGGAGTCAGGTGAGTGCCAGTGATTCTACGACACTGTTCCAAAATAGGAAGACCCAACAGGAAGAAAGTAGTCCAGGTGATGGCAATGAAACCAGTGACTACATATTCTCCAGTTGTCACTTAAATAATGATATTAGGGTTAAGGCACATTTTTACTTATCCCTCTTTCCTGCTTGTTTCTTGCACGCACACATACCAGGTAATTTGTCTAAAAGTAGTACCTCCACTGTCTCTTCTATCCTTTTACTATACCCTGAGGGAGATGGTGCGCCCCTCACCATCTCAATGACTCAGGAGCGAATCAGGCATAGGCACTCAGGTATAGTACTATCTCCTATAATACTCTAATTTCCTTTTTCTATCACACAAATAAGAAGTATTTTAATTTGGTAATTATGGTGTTAAGATATTTAACAACAGGGTGGACTGTTAAGTTTAAAATAAAATACTTCTGTATTGCGTTTAAAATAATTATGAAGTTAAGTGAATTTATGTGAATGCATTAAACTGTCTTCAGCTGATTATTACAGTAACCACAAAAGCTTTGGAATGGGTTAACCAAATAATAAGTGATTTCATTCTCACATTGGACTATGAGTTATAAGGACACTTTGGAATTATGAGGAGTGGAGATGATAATAGAAACTTATCCTGAAACTTTATTGATTATGGAACGCTGATGCAGAGGGCTAAATGATCATGCCACCCTGATGGACAATGGACCTGTTTATTAGAGACTAAGATGAACTATAATGAACTACTTTATACCCCCTAAAGTGAAGAGACTGCATTTCTCGTCACATATCCCAGTAATTTCTCTCGGACATGCTTTATTTGCCCACTCCCCTGAACACCCCTCATTATCTCATCACCTCCTTGTCACTGCCCCTGATAACGTATTAACAAATCATGTTTCTGTAATATGATGTATTGCAATGTAATTATGTACACCCTTTTCATTAATTATTGTTATTGGAGTGAATAAAATGTATTGTAACCTAATGGAATATAGAATATCTTCCTGATATCTTATTGTACATGGTCCACGTCTGTGCGCACAATATTATGGCGGGACCCTCTGAATAAATCTACCTTTGTTTCACTACAAGCTGTCTTGATGAAGATTTGAATCTATCAGGATTCACAAATACGGTCGATAGGATCTTTAAATGTGGCTGCAGTAGTTATTGAAAGAATTGTAGCCTTTGCTAAACCGGTGATCGGGGTATGCACTGCTGGAGATACTTCCCATGGTGCCGTATCCTTATCAGCAAAGGGATACGTAAAGATAAACCCTGCTGGAAACTAAAACCATTTCTTTGGTTTAGACCAGGCTTCTCCCAACAAATCTGAGAAATGCATAAATGAAGGAAAGACTAAAATGTGTTTCCTTTTTCTCTTGAATAACCCTCCTGGAGCTGTCGAAGCATAAGGCTCCACATCCTCAATTTTTAGGGTCTGGCAGATGGCCTGGACAAGTTCAATAACTCCCAGACTAGCAGGAGAACTGTCCTCTCAAGTGGAATGGTCTAGCCATTCCTATTCCACCACCTCCCCTTCCTCCGTAGAGGATTCCTTAGAATCCACTTCACCATGGAAATGTACAGTCTATAGAGGCTGGCGTTTACGGGCCCCAGCACCAGCTGTGCCCAAGACTGCTTCTAATGATAACCAGATTTTAGAGAGTCTATCAAACTGGATACTCAAACCTGTATCTACGGGATCACTGACTATCTCAGAGGAAGGGGACTGAGATGATGGGGACCTGCTGCAATGCTACTAAAGCACTTACTGGGTGCGGACATTCCACACTTCCTTTGCTAAATCTGCAATGGAGTTGGCCATTACCTTTGCACATACTTCCTCTGTGTTCCTGGATGGGCGCTGACCAGGTGCCTCAGCCTCACAATCTGCACATAGGGCCTCCTGTTCCTTACTCCCTTTAAGGAGTTTGGCAGAACATTTAGAACATGTTTAATGTATCAGATGTGCAGTCCCCTGCTTAGCTTTGAGGGGTGCGTCTCCCTTTGCAGACATTCCATTACCCATAGTGATAACACAAATAGAGAAGAAAAACCAGCGTCTAGTTTCTTTCCCCTTTTTTAAAATTCATTAAACTAAGCAAAAGAAAAAAATTGTTTGCCCCCCTCTTCTTTTAAATAGCACTTCAAACAAAAAAATATGAAAGGGTCTAAATAATTAATTAATTAAATAAAAAAAAGAAATGATAAATAGAACTAAAATAAAATAAAACTAAACAATATACAAGGAGAAAACCTAATATTTAAGTTTCCGTTTCTTTTACAATACAACACTCCTGGACCGGCAAGAAGATTATCTCCCATGGTAGCAATGGAGTATGGAGCCCTTAGTATACAATAACAGTAGGCGGCAATTCAGTAGTCAGCGCCCCAGCACCTTAATGTGTTTCTCTGGGGTTTATCTCCCAGTTTCTTCAGAAGGAGGGCTCTGTACTCCATCGCTGCCACGGGAGATAATCTTCTTGCCGGGAATTACTACTGACACCTAAAGCGTCACTATACACCTAACTTTCCACCTTGGAGTGTCTGCTTTGGAAAGTAATCACGTTGCTGCAGCAGTCCTCAAGCCGTTTTATTATCCACCTGCTCCGGGCCATATGGTAAGAACATTACCGGCTACATGATCTACATTTATGTGGTTAGATTGCTATTAACTACACAGTTAAAATACAGACCCTGGGATCCTTATTCATTAACCGGGACCTGGTTCCTTAATTGGACTTGGACCTCTTTTTTAGATGCAGTAACTTGTTCCTTGGGACCTATATCATTCTGGAAATACCCCTTGGGATATGGGTCTTGGGTCTTTGAAACTGTATACCCACACCAGAATACCCTACCTGCATTTACCCATTCAGTTTGGCTGGCTATCATTCCGATGTATGTGTTATAATTGCAACATTATTATCTTTTAAAAAAAAAATCGGTATGTTTGTTTCTGTTTTTAGTATTAGTATTTGTGTGTGGAATAAATGTAAATATACGATTGTCTATCAGCGCTATCTTTCCATTTTTTTCGCTTTGATTGCTTTTTAGTGGATTGAAGTCTCCACTTAAGATAGCTGCTCCTTTAGACAATTAACCCCATCTACTCTGATCTGTGCACCTTTTCTGTTCTTTTTGGCTTTTAAATTAGCTCGGGAAGCAGTCAGCAGTCACCTGACCTGGAAACTTCACCCACCAGCTTCTGGAAGTGTGGGCAAGACAGCTGCCACCATAAAGCAAACAGCTCAGGACCTTCGACAGGTAAGAAGTTAGTTACTTAACCTCTGGGCCCCCCTATGAGAAAACTGGAGGTCTGATAGAACACTCCGGTTCCTACTCCATTGTCCACATTGCCGCTCGGCCACCAGCGCTGCACTCTGAAGGAGGCAGCACCATTTAACCAGCCACGGGTACTGGGAAAATGGCACCGGTGTAACCAGTAGTGGGGGCCCACCTCAGGGGTACTTTTATAGGGTCCCAAGCACCCGCAGATGTGGTTACCCTCTTTCGGAGCCCAGGAGTGGGATGCGCCAGGGGGGGGTTACAGATGCCGGTAACCAGCATTGTTATATTGTCCGCTCTTACCTACCATATAAGTAACATAAATAAGTTACTAATAAAAATAAAATCCTAAACTTTCCTGGCTTCGTGCATCTATTGCAGACACTAAAAATAATTGAGGAGTTAGGGGAAGGTGAGGGTATATAAGAGAGTTTCAGTCATTAACTATTTCAGTGCCTACACCTCGGCCTCTCCCTCATATGCCAGCATCAGTGTTCCACAGATTAGGATGATAGAGGAAAGTTTTTTTTTCTTTTGTCCTTTACAAAAGAAACACCCCCAGCATCACATATACTCATTCAACCTAGAAAGCACCGCCAACCAATAATATTAAACCAAGCTTATTGTGTTGAGCCTTACACTCTTACAAGTATGTTGTACCACATACCTGAAGTGCAAGCTGTTGGGTTAAACCTGGCTCCGGATGGGCTATTGCTATGCTCTATAGCCCACCACTGATGATGGTTATACAGTGCTAGCACAGGGGACATGTAAAGCAGAGGCTGAGGGTCACCAGACTTTACCCTAACTTTTCAGAGTGTTCCCCCTCCCATTGGTACTCTGCTCTGAATCCAGTCTTGGCTGTCTCTCATCTGCTAAAAAACTGGAACTCATTTGGGTAAGTCACTCTCCTTGGTAGTGGATGGATGCCCCCTTGCTGTTCTGGCACAGCTTATGGATGTAGAGCAGAGCCTTGTTTACCCCACACTTCACCACAGCTCCCTCTAGGCAAAGAGAGTCTGGAAGTTGAGGATTGAAGAGAACCTCTCCAACATCTGGTCTTTGGACAGCAGTGAGTACTGGGGTCATGCAGCCCCAGGTAGGCACATTGAGTGTGGGTGGTGAAAAGGTGCTAGTTGGGTGGGGTGTGTGGGATCATCAAGGGGATGGCAACAGTAATGTACCTGGGGATAGGGTCCGTGGGCTGCTTGAAAGCAGTGAAGACTAGCCCCTTACAATCCAGTCTCTCCTTCTTGAAGGTCAGCTTGGTGTTCCTTGTCCAACATCTGTTGTATGGAGCCAAGAAGTCAGTGTCCACCTACGTATCATTCAGTTTAGGGGAAAGTTGAAAACCTTCCCTTTACCATAGAATGATTATAGGGCAACTAGTTGGAAGAAGCAATCAAACATGTTTTATTTTTCCATCTAGTATGACTGGCCATTTTGTAGAGTTGCGGAGCAAACTATCAATTGTTTGCTCCCACACACATCCCAATCATCGTTCAAACTAGCCAACTAGTTGGCTAAAATGATAACATTCTGGTGTATGGCCAGCTTATCCCAACTAGTGCTCCTGGCATTTCCCAAGGATTTATGCTGCTAGGTACAGGTTCTACCTAGCTGGCATTCATCTCTCATGTAACATGGGTTCAAAGGGCTCAAATATACAATGATCAAGTTTCCTACTCAGTGAGAAACAAGGAACAGCCATGAGAACGGTCAGGGTAACCCCATGTGTCTTGTTTTAGAGTATTTGGGGAGAACATCCTCTGTTTCCTTGCTTTGCTTTTGAAACCTTCAGAAAATATATTTTTCGCTGATCACCGTCATTGGTGTCATATGATATAAAACATCAGCAGCATTTTTTTTCATTAGCTCCACTGTAAATTCTTATAGAGATGTTCTATACAGGGGCGTATTAAGAGAGGAGGGAGCCCATATGCATTCTCTGTCTGGGGCCCCCTCCTCTCTCCCCGGCGACTGCAGCATCAGTAGACTCTGGGCACTAATCTGCACCCCGAGTCTACCGCCAATGCGCATTCCTCACTGCCCATGCGCATTCCTTACTGCCCATGCGCATTCCTCACTGCACATGTGGAAAATGCTGCGGCGGCCATTTTCCAGCATTTTGTGCAGGGCTGAGACACCCGACGTGGGGCCTCGAAGAGGTAAGTATTAGATAATATGGGTGTAGGGTGAGCAGTGCTTGTGTGCACCACACACCCTGCACCCATTATAGACACACCCCTGGTTCTATATTACATTTATATGCGGAATATTAAAACCATAAATGGGTCTCTATGGGCCATGCCCCTGTGTTTGCTGCTTTTTTAATTTAAGTTTTATTATTCTTCTAACCTGCAGCACTGTTCTATATTTACTGGTACATGATATAATAGTAATGTAGAAAGAATATAAAGCTCTCAGTATCTCCTGTGTTACCTCCTGCCATACACACTCCTGCACCTGTCAGTAATGAGTATGGGAAGAGAGAACAAGCCCTTTAGAATGCCCCTGAGTTTCTGTTACACGGCATCTGATATCTTAGTGATCCTGTTCTTGTTGCTGGTCCTGTGTGTGACTCTCTGCAGATCTGACACACAGAACACCACACCTGCATGTCACCTTACAGTTATACATTGTACAGGGAACCAATATTCTAAGGCAGAAGATAACATTACTGAGGGAATATTCACACAACCAGGAACATTTCCAGAGAGGCCAGGACAGAATCTTCTCTCCAATGTCTTCTACATACTGTAAGTACATGAGGATGTAATGTTACATAAATCTGACAGGGAGATCTCAGTAATATAAATGACTATATCAATCTATAAACTTATACTAAACCATTGTTCTGTCGGATTTACATACACAGATGTGTCCTTGTACACTGAGGACCTCATTCAGAGTCGGTCGTTGCGGCCACACGGTTGTACGGGAAAAGAGGCCGGATATGCAAATGATGCACTGGCATGTTGCGTCCCTAAGTTCGGATCATTAGCTGCCCGACCAAGGGTAGGAAGCGGCCGGAAGAAAAAAAATATGCCCCCTTCTCGTACGCATTACACGTCATCTCCGGCCATATAAGGATTAATCGAGACCATCGGGAACCATCGGAACTGGTCGTAGAGCTTAAGGTTGACCATACCCTCTCTTAAGCACTACGATCATGTCAGTGTACAAACCTCCCATGTCACATGTGCCATGACACTACTTTGTTAATTATGCACTCCCATAAAATGCCGTTTGCATAGTCAGGCACGCCTGCGTCCGGATCTCCACTCCCCCGTTTTCAAGCACCTTCCCCTGTTACCACCCACAAACGCCTCATTCTGTCACTCAAACCACCGACCTGGCTGTGTTCAAGGAGAGAGAAATTTCTGATCGTAGCGGCTAGTTTACGCACGCGCATTGCGAACTTTACGCATGCGCAGTTTAGCAAACATCGGTGGTGTACGACCGTGCGGCCGCAACGAATGACTCTGAATGAGGTCCTGAGTGCTTTACGCCAAATTTGCAAGACGGCCGGTGGCACTGATAGGCTCCGAGATGAGAAGCAGAACATATTTCGTAATGTTGCATCTTTGTCACAGTACAGACACAGCACGAAGCAGCTGGCAGAGCCCCAGACACAATAGGCTGTGACTATAATCACACAGGAATTGGTCTTTCACATAGAGAAAGTCACAGGTGAAGCACAGCAGAACTGGGTGTGAGGAATGTTTGTGGCTGATCACACCGGAGCCCTCTTTACACAGATGTACAAATGTTGCACACCAGTGGTCAGTGGTCCTGATCCACTACGGATCGATATTGTGATCGCAGCTGCGATTACGCACGCAGACCTGCTGTGAAATTATGCTATTGTTTGTAGTCGCAAAGCCAGCATAGAGTCACCGACTACCGCTATCTCACATCCGTAATACCCAGCAGTCCTGCATATACATCGGCTCCTCATGCACAATTAAAGCAGGTCTGACCATGCTCAGAAATTGTTACCTCGTCGCACGCAGTGAGTACTCCAGCTGCGTAAGCCATCGCAGTGGCTGATTTATGCACGGCCATGCAACGGCGTTCAAACAGACAGGCACGCCTGCTTTTCTCCGACCACTCACCCGACACCACCCCCAAACGCTGTCATCCCGTTTCTTGATCTGCGATGGCTTTGTGTCTGCATAGGTGATTGCAATGCGATTGTAATGCTAACTCACGCATGTACACTGCGGTGCATACCCGTGCGCAGTACGCACCATCACCTGATCTGCGTTCGATGTTGCGATCCGGAATGAATCAGGCCCAGTGTATGCTAGCAATGCAGTCTCATCGCTTCCAGTTGTTTTATTTATGCAAATGAGATGCACATTTTCAGTTAAAGACTCAGCGGCGCCGAGTCACACGGGATCTGGTGCGCCAAGAGGGGCTATTTGGCACGACAGAAACCACAGTATATAAAGGACACATCTGTAGGACATTATAACATCTACTATTCCAAACATCTGCATCATATAGGAGATGACAGATGCATATTGATAACTTACATTATCTCTCATATATAGAATAGGATTAGTCCTAAACCAATATTTTATTCTGACCTGTTCCTTTCGGATCTGCAGATAAAGAACAAGGTTTATGTTTATTAATCAATTTCTTAGACTTTTACAGAAAAATAACAGTGTTTTATGATAAAAGATTGTTATTACGTTCTATGGTTCCCAGTAATACCACATGTGTCGCTCTCCTATTTAGGGGGGTATTCAATTAGGCTGCGAAAAAGCGCAATTGGTGATAATTTATCGCCGATGACGTCATTTTCGCCTATCTCAATTATCCCCGTATTCAATTTCAAAGACTTTTCGTAGGTTCGAAAAGTCTTTTTAAAAAAACGGGGATAACTTTTCCCCATGTTTTACATGTTGAAAAAAAGTGCAGAATTAAGGTTTAGGGGTGCAGGCTTTATAAAAATAGCCAGCACACCTGGGATTAGCACCTAAAAACGAACTGTGTCAAAAAATAAAATAAAAATAGGGACACCCCAAAAAAATTATTTTAGTTTTAGGGTAAAAAAAAAATAAAAAAAATGGGGAACAGTGTTTAAAAATAGCGGAATAGGTTCAGGGGTGTTCTGTAAGTATGTGTGTATTGTATTCTAGAATAGATTATTAGCAGCAGGTGCGTTTTTGCAGAATTTTTAAAAAATTAGTTTAGGGACTTAAAAATGTGCTAGTACCCATTTTCATGTACCCCAAATTTCATGGGACCACTTTTAAAAATGAAAAAAAAAAAACCTAAGTGCTCTTCTGCATCACTTCTTCAATGTCGGTAAAAAACACCTGCCGCGGCTATTTAAAAATGCAGAACACATTCTGCAGGGCTAAACTGGAGTACCCACAGTGATCCCCATGTCTGGACTTCATTAGGGGGGTCCCAGTATGAATTCCCAAAAATTCCCCTATTTTTCCCGATTCTTACCTTTCCGCAGGCTCCTGTTTTCGCGGGCTCCAAATTAAATATGGGGATAAAGCAGGCAGGCGCCCGATGCTTTATCCCCAGAAAAGCTCCGATGTGGAGCGAAAAGTCCAGCACGGATTTTTCGCTCCAATATTGAATATGGGCCTTAGTAGCGCAGTGATTTGTGTCACTGCCTTTTGTGCTCTGAGATGAAATCTGATCAGGGCACAATCTGTCTGTAATCAGAACATGATCTGCAGCCGGAACACTCAAAGGACAAGGAGGAAGCAAACAATATATAATGTAGAAACCTTTATTATGCTCCTTGAATTCATGGGTTTATTATGTACTTACAGTGTTTGGAAGTCACTGCAGTACATTTCTCTTACACAGCCGCAATCAAGTTATTAAAAACAGTGGATTTCCCTATGTTAGTGATATCTTCTATCATTCATTTGTGTAGTCACAGGGGTGCTGCTCCCAACACATACAGTGACTGGGTGTACAAGAACAATATGATTGGGTGTCTTTAAAGGGGCACTTATATCCCTTACAGGCTATACGATTATTTATTATATTATTTATAAAATATTTTATCATTGGTTGTAATATTATGTGGCTGCTGCACTATACAAAGTATATAAACAGAATCAGTATTAACACAACAGGAAAAACACAGCACAATACACTGCAGAAAATGGGATACAATGTATATAAACACTGCAGAACATGGGATACAATGTATATAAACACTGCAGAACATGGGGTACAATGTATATAAACACTGCAGAACATGGGATACAATGTATATAAACACTGCAGAACATGGTATACAATGTATATAAACACTGCAGAACATGGGATACAATGTACAGTATATAAACACTGCAGAACATGGGATACAATGTATATAAACACTGCAGAACATGGGATACAATGTATATAAACACTGCAGAACATGGGGTACAATGTATATAAACACTGCAGAATATGGGATACAATGTATATATCCGCCCCTTGCGTGTTTTGTTTTTGGATCTGTATTTTTTATAAAAAAATTCTAAAGACAGCTAAAATCACATAATTTGGGCTTTTGTTTGTTCGTACAGTATTATTAACCTCAATAACATTTATTTCCACTAGTTTCCAGTCAATTTTGACCACCTCAGAGCTCACAATATTGTTTTCATACAGCTTCGGCCCAAAATTTGCACCAAGCTAGCTGGCTGACTAAGCTAAGCAGCAGCAGTGGGCAGCACAAACACGTGGCAGTGCAGTTCAACTTCCAACACAGCACATCAGGAAGCAAATGTTTTTATTATTGAAGAGGCCTAAGGGAGTTGCACTATGTATGTAGTTAAATGCAGGGACAGGTAGGGTTGATTGGTAGTAAATTTAATTTAATTTTTGATTCCGAACTAAATTTATGAGGGGGGGGAGGAGGGGAGGCATTTATAAAAAATATTTTACTCACATCAGTCCTTGCCCCAGAAGAATCCTTGAGTGCCATGCCTGCTTCTGCTATGAGTGGATTTTCATCCCAGAAGGAGACCAGGAAGACTTCTAGTAGTGCTTTCCAAAACAATTGACTGTTAAATAATCCTTTGCAAAGATTCAACTTGAAAAGCATTTTCCAACCTATACAGGGACATTAAAAAAACAGTTAGTTAGTGGCCTCCAAACTGCCATTGTACCCACTGTCCACTTAACCTGCACAGATATATGGACAAGTAGAACAGAGCAAATGCAAGATGTAAGTTCTAAGGTTTAAGTCTTCATTGTGTCTTTCTTTAGAATCCTTTAGCGCCATGCCTGCTTCTGCTGCTGGGAGTGGATCTTCATCCCAGAAGGGGACCAGGATAATTTTTTCCCAAATCAATTGACTGTTAAATAATCATTTGAAAAGATTCTTGAAAAGCATTTTCCAACCTGTAGAGGGACATTAAAAAAACCCATAGTTGTGGCCTCCAAACTGCCATTGTACCCACTGTCCACTTAACCAGCACAGATATGTGGACAAGAGGAACTGAGCAAATGCAAGATTTAAGGTCTTACTTTGTGTCTTTCTTGAGAATCCTTGAGCTCCATGCCTGCTGCAACTGGGAGTGTATTTTCATCCTAGAAGAGATGAAGACATTGTGTCTTCTTCCCAATGGACACATATCTGAAGAGATGTAAAGTGCTGTTGATAAGCAAATTGTTAGCTCAAGTGGCACGTGATGCAACAATGGCTTCTCCTTCAGTTTCTCCAGCAAGTGCATCTGCCGAAACCCCCCCCGATACTTTCAAAACACCCACTGGCGATGCAGATGAGTCAACACAACCAAGTTTTAACTTTTGACATCTGGTCAGGTCAGAATTGCCTACAATTAATTACACCTCTACCGTGACTTCATCTGATATGGTCACCATTCAAAGAATGGTTGAGGACTATTTAAAAAATTTAATGATAGCATCCAAATAGGCATGTCAGACAGTCCATTTGACTACTGGCAGGAAAAAAGGTACTTTGGAGGCCCTTGCACAAACTGGCTTTGCTTTACTTGAGCTGCCCACCCTCTAGTGTGTACTAAGAAAGAGTTTTCACCACAGCTGGGAACCTTGTCAGTGATCAGCCTGTGAGTGATCAGCCTGTGAGTTTACTTACCCAAAATGTGGAAAAGATGATGTCCCTCAAAATTAAATACAAATTCTATGAGATAGACCTTTACCATCAGTTAAGTGCAAAGTTTACAAAGGCACCTGTAATGGTGGATTCCAGTGGGGACAAATTAATATTGTGCGAAGATGATGTATACACTGATGAGGGTGACAACATCTTGCCTCTGTAATGCCAGTTTGTGCACATAGAGATCATTACCAGCAATGTCAGCTGCCCATTGGTAGCTTGTTTTGTGGGGACCCAAACAAACCAATCACTTCATGATTGAGGATATTGTTGATGAAGGTGTTGGTGGTAAAGATGGCAGGTGCTTGGATCTAGCAGAGACATCGGAGCTAGCTGACGCTGGACTGCTTGTTACTTTTTTAGCCAAAGTTTCTGAATTTTGCTAAACTGTTTTTGATGGATGCGCTGCAGATAGCTTAACAGGGTGGAGGTTCCTAGATGGTTAAGATCCCTATCTACTAATTTTGGCTTTACAAATGATACAGATGCCTTCACAACTGTTGTCAAGATTTGGGTTAAAATAATTCCACACCCAAGATGTGGCTTTTCTGGTATCACCCTAGCCTATAACCCTAGATTATATTGTTACCCCAGCCTATACCAACACCCCAGAATATACCAGCACCCAAGCCAATATTGTCATCCCATCCTGTGTTGTGTATAAATTACAGAAGTACTCCCTGTTAGATTGGGGATTCATTGTCCACTTTAGTGGATGTGATCAACATTTTAGTCCATATCATCACATCCCCTACACATCTTCTGACCTGGGCTACAGGAGGAGCAGCTGCCCTCTGGAATACGGTTGCATGGAGTTGCCCCTCTGACTCGCTGAAATTCAGGTAGTGGGGCCATGGGTAGGGAGTAAGAACATTATATCCGAGAACGCAGTTTTAGCTGCTTTATTAAATTTTTTAAACCATACTATGAAAATGTTTATGTGAATCTCAGCTGAGGCGTTTGTAATGTCATTTTGTTTAATATATTATGCACGTTATTTAGCACTTTGTGGTGGTCGTGTAGTCGACGTGTTAGACTACTCTTTATGTCATGATTCAGGAAAGAAGTGCATTTTTTTATTGCTAAATTTGTGTTATTAAATTGTAAAATTGTGAAGTTTCCACTTACAATGTATCATTATTTTTTATGAATAAAAAAGGAATAATACACTGCGCTACCATTTACATTGTCACCAGATTTTTTATGAATAATTAAAGAGCAACACACTGCACTACCACTAACAGTGTCACAATATTTTTTATGAATACACTGCATTTTCCACTTAGTGTGACAATATTATTTACGAATACACTGCGTTTTCCACTTGCAGAATCACAATATTTATTATACGGTACACTGCACTACCACTTACAGTGTCACAAACAATGGCCGTCATTCAGAGCCGCTCGCTAGCGGCCGTACGCTTGTTCTGAGCGATGTTCGCACATCTGCGCATGCGTACGGTTTTTAGTACGCATGCGCGAACCAGTCAGTGCGGACGAAAATCGTTTGTACGCTATATAGCGAGTGCCTGCTATTTTGAGTGACAGAATGAGGCGTATGTGGGTGGTAACAGGGGAAGGTGCTTGTAAACGGGGGAGTGGAATTCGAACGCAGGCGTGCTTAAAGGTCAAAACGGGCGTTTTAAGGGAGTGCATAATTAATACAGCAGCGTCATTGACCACGTCACTTGTTTTTTTTTAACTCAGAACTGCTCGCAAAATAGCGGTTGTAAAAACCAACCACAAGAATAGCGAGCAGTTCATACGCTGTTCGATGTACTCGATTAATCTAATAAATAGCGGACATGACGTATGGTGCGAGCGGCCAGGGGCGTTTTTAACAAATAAACGAGCGTATGTTTTGCACGCTCGTTCAGACTTAGAGGTGTGAACAGACTGCAATTTGCGAACGGATCATTTGAATAGCCACCCCTTGTTTTTGAACGAACGACCGCAAATAGCGAACGGCTCTGAATCAGGCCCTATATTTGTATGGATATTACACTACGGTCTGACAGGCAGCGTCACAATAAAATATAATGCACTGGGGTACAGCACAAAAAAGATATTATTTTTTTTATTAATTATATTGTTAGCTTTTATTTTTTTATACACTGGGCACACTTGGAGTGTCAGAGCACCCCTGGTTGGACACAGCAGCTCCGGCCCCTGAATGGACACAGAAACCCCTGGATGGGCACAGCAGCCCCTGCCCTGGATTGACACAGCAGCCCTTGGATGGACACAGCAGCCCTTGCCCTAGATGGACACAACAACCCCTCGATGGACATAGCAGCCCCTGGATGGACACATCAGTCCCTGCACTAGATGGATACAAAAAACCCTGGATGGACACAGCAGCCACTGCCCCTGGATGGACACAGCAATCCTTGGATGGACACAGAAGACCCTTGACGGATACAGAATCCCCTACCCTTGATGGACACAGCAACTCCTGGATGGACGCAGCAGACCCTGTATGGACACATAAGTCCCTGCCCTTGATGGACATAGCAGCCCCTGGATGGACACAGCAGCTCCTCTTGGATGAAGCACAGCACTGACAGCCTGGGACTGAGCAAGCAAATGGTGCTGATCACCATGGGGAGGAACTTTTATACAATCCAAAACCCGCGAGAATCTGACAGAGGGATGATGACTTTTTGCCTCTCTTTGAGATCTGAATCAGACGGGAAAACCCGAGCCGGACTCGGTTCTCACCTTGGAACTGGAAGTTTGGGTGGGTCTGGTTCTCAGGGAACTGGACCCGCTCAACTCTAATATATACAGATATATATATAAATATATATATATTGTATATATACACTCTGGGGTTAACTTCACTCTCATGGAGTGAGATTGCTGTCACTCACAAAATGGCAGAGATGCTAACACACAGGTTTGTGTGCCCACTGGAATACATTTTTAAAATGGAAAAAGCAGGGGGCGGAGCGATGATGCAGCCATTTTTATTTTAGAAAATGGCACCTCGGGGCACCAATTTTAAAACTGGAAACTCCTCAAAAGCATGCCATTTTGCTTAATTCAGCATTTATGATGGACAGGGACTGGATCCCTCAGGATCCCCCGCCGTGCACACTGCTGCCTTCACCACCATTCCCTCAGACGCGCCCTCTACTGAAACATCGCAAGCTGGATGCGGGGAAAAGTCAGACCTTTTGCAGATATCAAGTGAAGCCACTCTCAGCACACCCAGGCTGCTACTTGACATAGGAAACAAATTGAAAATTCCTATACTTAAAATTGGATAAGTGTCAGCTAATAGTTTAAAAACTGTAAGTTCTCAAAAACCTTCACCCTAACCTTCTATCTATCAAAACAAACCCCACAGGTCAAATGTAATAGGGTGTGACTTTAGTTAAAATCCACCTTGCACCTTCTCACATTTTATGAATGTACGATTTGGTGCTTGGATTCACAAATGTAATAGCTTTTGAACTTTTGAGCTCAAGGCTACTACACTATGCGAATGTTTGCCAGTATAGGTGCGAGTCATATAGAAGCCTTCACAGATCAGTAAGATCCGTGAAGGCTTCTGTTGGTTAAAAAACAGAAGTGACTCTAATATTTATAGAAAAAATATGTGTCTCCTCCCCCAGAAGCAAAACCAGCCCTGGGCTATGTAAAGCCTTTGTCTTAAAATACAGGGGACAAAATGCATAGGGATCCCCTGTATTTTAAGTACCAGCACAGGGCTATTCTGAGCTGGTGCTGGTTGTGGAAATAAAGGGAACAAAACGAGTTGGGGGTCCCCTGTATTTTCCATAACCAGCACTGTACTCTTTCTAGCGGGGGAGTAATGAAACAGCCAGGGGAATCCATTCACCGGTCCCCCAGCCAAAGCATTAAAATACAGGGGACCCCTATGGTTTTTGTCCCCTGTATTTTAAAAACCAGCATAACCGCTACAGAGCCCGGGGATGGTTACACTTTTGGGGGAGGGGGCACAAATAATAAATATTGGGTTTGCTTCTTTTTTTTAACTGACAGAAACCTGTGAAGGCTTCTGTATAACTCATACCTCTTAATGCTAGTAGCATTAAAAGGTGTGAGGTTACTTAGGAAATACTTGCACACATTCACATAGTGTAGTAGCCTCAAGCAAAAGTTTGCAGGCTATTACATTTGTGACTCCCAGCACCAACTTGCACCTTTAAAAAATGCAAGAAGGTGCGAGTTGGTTTTTAACTAAAACTCGCACCCTATTACATTTGACCCATGGTGTCCACAAGTGCTATGGGTGAGCCTGTCCTTTCTGATACTGTACTCATAGCAAAGCATCCTTCCACCATTTCTGCAACCTCTGCAAATGTGGGGATGAGCAGCACAAGTAAAGATGTTGACATTGAGATAGCTACTGAGGAAGTGCATCAGGTTGAGGGGAATATTTGTGTAACTGATGCTGTTAATAAGAATATTAAAGATAAGGATGTTGTTTGTGTAAGTCAGGCACCAGTGAAAGCAGTTATTTCCTGTGATATGCCTGGACATAAGACCAAAAAATCTACCTCTTATGTGTGGAATAATAATAATTTGGTGAATTAACAGCTCCACCATTTTGTGAGTGACAGAAATCTCACTCTGCAATTAACCACAGGGTGTGATGGCATACCATGTGTGTATTACACAAGGAACACATCCATTAAGGGGTCAGCTTTAATTATTATAATTTCATTGCTTTTTGAAGTTTGAGTGGCAGAAATTCAATAAGTTATGTGAAATTTCAGATCATGTCTAAGAAGCCTTAACAGGGCAAGTGAAACCATAAGGTCTATTGTCTATGGAATTTCATTGCTTTTTTTAAAATGTAACAACTATAAGTGTTTGGAGGAGTAAACTGGGCCACCTGCAGGGCAATAGGTACAACAAAATGGTACACTAGCACAGGTGGAAAAGGGCCTAGCACACAGGAGGTGGTTTGTGAGGTGCAGAGTGAGAGATGGCTGGAGGCATGCGGGGTAGCGGAAGCAGCAGGGGGACGGAGAAGTGGCAGTGGTGCAGTGCGCAGGGACATTAGTGGGCACATCGGTACTGAGCATGCACCTGAGAAAATAAAATCAATAAGTCACATATGCACAGACGCATCAGTGAGATCCATCTATGCATATACAGTATGTTAAAACTTGAATGTGTAAAATAAAAAAAGATGCTCCTCCAAAGCATAACCAGCCCCGGGCTTTTAAGGCCAGTCCCGGTTGTGCTTAAATAAAGGGGAGATATGATGTAAGAGTCCCTGTAATTAAGCACAACCAGTACCGTGCTAGTCAAAACCAGCCCTGGTTACCAAAATACAGGTGACAATGATGTAAGGGGCGCCCATACTTTGTGCAACCAGCAATGGGCTGTGATCCGGTCCTGGTTCTGGAAATACAGGGGAAAAAAATTAATAGGGACCCTCTATATTATCCAGAACCAGCACCAGACTTTTTCTAGCGGGGGGGCTAATGCCACAGCCAGAGGAGCTGTTCACCGATCCCCAGACAAAGCATTAAACCTGCAAACTAATCAGCCCAGGCCTGGGATTCCTGGGGAGATGGGGACCACCCAATAAAGGTGTCCCCCTCTCCATGGCACCCCAGGCCATGGCTGATAGCCTGGGGCTGTCCCCAGCACCCCAGGGCAGTGGGTGCTGGGTTGATTGTTTATAGTGTATTGTTATTTTCCTTTGCAGGTGAACCATAGGTCCCAGCAAGCCTCCCATACATGTTGGTACTTGGAGAACCACAAGTACCAGTATGCTGGGCATTAGGCCCCACTGGAACCTGTAATCAAACTATAACAAAATATTAAAATAAACACAACACATATTGTAATATTTTATGTTACAGGTCTTCACCTGGGGGACAGATGGCCTTTAAGCTCTTTTATGTGGCCGCCGCCACCCCAGGGCTTTCACATTTTTGCACGGTGGGCGCCAACCCGCCAGGGCTTTGGAAACTCCTCCTGGCAGGTGCCAACCTGCCAGGGCTTCAGCATCTTAGCCTGGTGGGTGTCAACCTGCCAGGGCTTTGGCATCTTTGGCTGGTGGATGCAAGGGATTCTGTACCTCCGCCTAGTGGGTGGTAGCCTGTGTCAGCTCTCTTTCTTGGCCGCCGCCCACTAAGGCTTCTGGCTTCTTTGCCTGGTGGACCCCGGCCTGCCAGGGATTTGTCATTTTCACCTGGCAGATGCCAATCTGCCAGGGCTTTGGCATCTTTTCCTAGAGGGCAGCAGCTTGTGTCAGCTCTTTTTCTTAGCCACCACCCACTAGGACTTCTTGCATGTTTGCCTGGCAGGAACCAATGCACCAGGGCTTCGGAGTCTATGCCTGGTGGGTGTCAACCCGCCAGGGTTTTGGTGTCTTTGCTTAGCTGATGGCAGCATGTGTCAGCTCTCTTTCTTTGCTGCCACCCTCTAGGACTTTTGGCATTTTCGCCTTGCCTAAATAGAAGGGCATGACCCTGCCCTTATAAAATATAATATATATCTTTAAGTAAAAACCACACTTTACTCTAGTAACAATGGTGCAGGGTCAATTCAATAGATACAAATTCATTCATAACATGAGGCTCCACCAGGGGCTTGGTACAGACGAGACCAGCATACTTTCTCCAAATAATATGATTCAGTTTAATCTTCACAGTAATGACTTCATAGCAACACACTTTTTTGCAGCATTTTAGATATCTTCAGCATAACATTCATTGCATGTAAGGCATATACCAAGCCTGAACCATCAATGCTGGGGCCAAACATCACACCCAGCACTTAATCCCAACAGCTGATTTGGTGTCTACCATCATCAGGTGATAATCAATTCTAAAGTGCATGTGCAGCCTATATAAGCATATACCCATTAAACCTAATAGTGCTCACCTGTCCTGTCACCAAGGACACATTTTCCCACCACATGATCGAGACACATGCAGCAGCAGCAGACGTGGTTACCCACCGCAAATTATGACAGCAGAACATCAGCAGCATCCACGTTGCACAGCAACCACACAACCAACCCGATGACATGTATATGATGTGGCATTTCCATGGTAACAGCATATACAGCAATAAACACATGTAATCAAATGTAAAACAAATAACAATATTAAATGTAATCATGGCATTGTGCATGCAGAGGGTGCTACAATTCAAACCACACCAGTTAATCATCAACGGTCCACTGTGTACCTCATTGAAACAACAAATGGTGCTGCAGTTTAATATGTCCAAACATAAGCCATACTCTGTGGACCCCCATAATGGTTAAAGGCCACTTTTAAAGGCAAATGTTGAAATATACATTAAAATTAGGGATGTGCAGGCTCGGTTCTACTCGGTTCCGTTCGGTTTTTTTACCGAATCTTATTGGGTTTCAGCTGTCACGAGTTTTGGATAGCCAATAAGATTTGGTAAAAAAAAATGAACGGAACCGAGTAGAACCGAGCCTGCACATCCCTAATTAAAATACACATTCAAATTAAATACCATAATAAAATATACAAACAACACCAGACAGCAAATTAAATTATTTGTCATAGAAGAAAAGGCAAAATGTCAGCATACTACAGTATCTCATTTTAAACATGCAAAATACAAATCATACATAAACAAATTAGCATAAGATTTGGCCATATTACATCCCATCGCTGTACCAATTAATTGTAAATAAAAAGAATTATCAAACAAAAAATTATTTTTGTGTAATATAATGTCAATCAATAATAACAAAAATTCAACTGGTGGACCCGCATACTATGGACTGGTACTGACGGCCCTCCAAACAGACTGTATTTCCTCACTATGTTCAATATTGGTGTATAAACTGGTGACATATAGTGTCACCAGTATACACCCTGCTAGAGATGAGTCAAAACTGGCTAATTTGTTCAATAAAATCAGATGTATGTTTAATTTATTATGGGGTTATCTTTCATCTACCCGGGACTATCCATATGCACAGCAATGCATCAAGTATCAGTGTATGGTTTAAAGAGGTGGACAGCAGAAGCACACAATAATATCTTTCTGCACATGACTTGCAGGCATTAAACGCTCTCATTAGCCTGTTCCCTGACAAGCATATTGCATGGCACATGGGCCAAAAGCAGAAGTGATTTGCCAATCAGGCTTGAACACCTATTGCACACTCTCTGTTATGACTGAAAAATATTTGTTTGTATGCTAAAAGTTATATTTACTTCAGCACATAAGGGAACATTTTATTGTGAATAACTATGTACCTGTCAAATTCCTGTCCTGTTATCTAATCCGGTACTATACAGATTAACTCTTGCCAGGAAGCTACCTGTATATAAACTGCCTACCAAAATTGATACACTTTATGCATAAAATTACAATGTATACTAACCTTTGAAAAACACCAATATATATGAGTAGGTCTCTGTAGGACAATCTAAGTGTGTGAATATTACACCGTTGTTTCCAGTGGCGATTACAGATAAACTGATCATCGTTATGGTATAAAGATCAGGATAACTGATTACATCAATTGCAAGACTATTGGAGTTACATATGGTCTTCAATGTCCTTGTGGACTCAAATACATAGAAATGACAAGTAGACAATTAAAACAGAGAGTACTAGAACACGTGAGGAATATTATCAATGCTAAAACTGATCAACAAAAATTAAGGACAATCACAAGTGTAGCAAAGCACTCTTTGAAGAAACTCAATGGAAAGCTTGATCAATTGAAAGCTTATGGGCTAGAAAGGATTCAAATGGGAATCAGAGGAGAAGACAGTATTAAAGAGTTAGTGGAGAGAGAATTGAGGATGATTTTCCGAATGAACAGCGTTGATCCTTAAAGCATGTACAAGAATAATACTCAGCCTTTCTCTAATCTTGGATTATCCATTGTCAACAATAGACTAAGATCTTAAATCAGGTATGAATTTCAACAGAAGATAGGGACAGTTTGAAAAGCTAAGGAGTAATCACTCTGGAACTAGATTAAAATATAATAATGAGATATCTAAGCAGGGTACTGCTATAATACCTCTACAAGATACATCCCTTCTATGTATATGACTTTAGGAATTATAATCAGTATATTTTGGATGAGATAATCTAATTATGGTTACGTTCACAATACTATAATAAACATCACTATGACTAACTAGAACTATCTATTATAAATAATAGAATATATTCTACATTTACTACATTATAGACTATATTATTATAAATGAGATAATGAATATGTGTTTCTATATTCTACATAGGATTATGTCTAAAGATGGATATATGTCTCTATATTTTACTTAGAATTTACGAGTGTTTCTAAATTTAAAATATTTTACTACAACCAACAATTGGACATAAAAACTCCTTACATCAGACCCAACTACAAACATACTTATGTTATCGACCTACCATTATATCTGTCAATAATTTATTCAATATATTATATTTGGGTTTAATCATATGAATATCTTTATACATTTAAACACAATTCAAATGATTATGCACTACTTGTTGATTATATGTACATTAGTTAGTTAAACTATAGTGGACACTTCTCATAGTTATATAATTTAAAATTTTTTGCAAACACTATTAGAGACCACAATAATGCACTTTTTAACACACTTTTATACTGTACATTCAGATTGTATACACCATAGCAACAATATTTGTATTTTTTTTCTTCTTTTCACCTTTCAGTATTTTTAATTACTACTGCACTTCATGTAATACATTTTTTACATGACATAGGATAGCTGATGCACTTGGAATTAATTTTCATATTCATTTATTAATCATGATATGTTATGTAATTTAATGATACAGAACAAATAACTAAGTGATACATATTGTGTAAAACATACTTGGATATACCTATTTATTAAAATAGATGATTAAGAATTTTATATATAATATCACATCATGGCACATATAATGTACACTGTGGGATTGTTTTAAATATTTATAAATAAATACATATGAGAATATTGCTTAATCATTTTATAGGATGTATAATTAAATTAAAATATCCATTAGAACAATATTAGCATTAGAATAACATTTTTTTATAGCAGTAATGATATTTGATGAAACATTACTAATATTTCAAAACATTTGATCATCTAATGATTTAACAATGTGAAATGACGCCTTTAATCTATAAACTGAATATGCATATAATTATACATAACCCATAAGGAATGAAAGGACTCTAGTGCTACAGGGTTGAGATTATCACAATTCTACATATGTGAATAACTATTATCTGATTCTCCAGATTATGTAATATCTATAACGGACGAGTTTAAACTAAGAATAGGAAAATAATTAAATGGGTGGTAACAAACTCATTTGAGTCTAAGTGAAATTGAGTGGTAAAAACACTTTTGAACTCGCTAATCAGGAATTGACAAGTAGGATAAATGACAGCAGCTAATTATATTTGGGTTTAACAACCTTAATAAAGCTGCCCCTGGTGAAATGCAAGTTGGTATTTCTGAATGCAGTCGCTTTCCACATGCATTGTTAATAATATGTTCATGCTCTTAGGAAACTATGTGCTGATGTACGGGTTGAATAATAACCACCGCCGGTTGCAGTGTGTTATTCGGAAACTATCCTCTGGCAAATCCACTTTCTCTATTGACGGCATTGAGCTGTACCAGGATAGTATCAGGATTTTCTGGTAGCCACCACACTTTTTCTTTACCTTGCAATGATACCTTTTGACTGCTGTAGATAGTTTTCATGTTTGTTGTATGACTATGAATTGATTGCTTATATTTAATTTGCTTCTCAAAGTCTGATACTTTATTTTTTGTGTGCTTTTTTTTTTTTTTCAAACATTTTTTATTGAGACAATGTGCATTTAGAATACAAAACATTTTTTGTTCCAGATCACATTCAATTTACAATCATATGGAACAGATTATGATATAAGAACAAATTCCATCTGTATAAATTACAGCTACACAATTGAAAACATATCTTTAAAATTGAAAAACAAACCTTCAGTTTCGTCTTTTGCATTTATCTATTTACTATAATAAACTAGTAGAAAATGATTGACCCGGAGAGAGAAACAGCCAAACCATCCTTCTAAACAGTATTAATATTAATAGGATGATCATCTACCGCTAATCTTGTGAGATACCATGTGTTATTTTTCAAGCTATGGTGTATTTGTTTTCTTGTGGTAATTGGAAGTGTGTCCATATATGTTTCCCATAATGAAAAGAAACGTTCCACCAGTCCATTTTAAAAATAAAATATAATTTTGTCATAAACAGAGACCATTGGGGGGTGAGCTATCCAACCATCCTTGTAGTATGGTTTTCTTGCCTGCCGCACTCATAATCAACAGTAATTTCTTACTCTCTGAGGTCATACGCTGTTCTAGGTCAAAAACCCCCAATATTGCCCACTCAGGAGTAAAAGGGACATAATTTATAAATGTTGTGTCTGCATATCTACAAATCTGATGACAAAAATTTTTAACTATTGGGCATGCTCAGAGACAATGAAAGTTATCTGCTTCTTCTTGTTGACAACGTGGACATAAATGATTATTAGATGATCCCATTTTAAAACGCCTAATTGGGGATAAATATACATTGTGATAAACATTTATGAATAGTTCAGTGTACGAACTGGCAGGCAAAGTTCTTCTAGAGAACTCCAATGCCTTTTCTAATCTCTGAATCGTCAGATTTGGGAAATGAATGAACCATTTAGCCATACCTCCAGAGATTGTTGAAAGGTCTATTATATCTCTTAAGAAAGTATAATGAACTGAGATAGCTCTACGGTTTGGTACCTGGTGAGACAGAAAGGAGTCTAATGTGTTATCCCAATTCTTATCAGAGAAACGCTGTAAAACATGTGTAAGATAAGAGCGCATTTGCAGAAATGCCAATGGATACGGGGCTATCATTGGGAAATGATTTGATAACTCCGTATATGTATGCATAAATTTTTCCTCTGTTGAAACAAAGGATTTGATATTAGTTATACCTGCCAAACGCCACAGTGTAAAAGGGTGAGCAGCCATGCCATCAAGGAAACTGGGATTACGGAGCAATGGGAGATGAAGAGTGTGATAGGCATTTAATCCAGCCTTATGTCTTAAGAAAAGCCATATCTTTCGAGTTGTCCACAGTAGCGGATTTGATTTATATATCTCAGATATCTCTTGATCATGTTGATGAAGAAAGCTGATCAGATCACTTTCTATTATAAAACTTTGTTCCACTGATTCCGCCTGATTATATATAGCTATATCAGGAAAGTTTATACCTCCATTATTCCTCGGTTGGCAAAGTTTTCATAGGGCTATTCTAGCTTTGCCTCCCCTCCAAATAAATTGATGAATCAACGTATTAATTTTAAATGTATCAGGTTTTGTCAAGAGAACAGGAAGAGATTGCAAGGGATACATTAAACGGGGGATAGCCACCATCTTTAACAAATTAGCTCTTCCCAGAAATGACAAAGGAAGACATTCCCATCCCCTGATATCCACATGCAATATATTTATCACTTTTTTAATATTCAGTCTATAAAGATTGAAAATATTATGTGGTAACAAAATTCCTAAATATGGTATATATTGTTTAGTCCATTGTAAGGGGTATTGACAGGCCCATCTAGGAGATCTAACAGAGCTTTTAAGTGACATAGCCACTGACTTATTCATATTTATATGTAGACCAGAAACTAGACCAAATGTTCCAATTTACGTAACAGAAGGGGCAGGGATTGTTCAGGATTACCTATATAGAGAAGTATATCATCCGCAAATGCGAAATTTTTAGTTCCTATCTACCTACAAAGATACCTCTAAATTCCCGCCAAGTCTGAAGAGTTCTAAGAAGAGGATCTAATGCCAGGTTAAATAATAACGGTGAAAGGGGACAACCCTGGCGGGTGCCCCTTTCCGGATATAAACGGGGGCCTTCTATTCCATTGACCAGTAACGATGATGAAGGATTTAAATAAAAATAACGTATTAGCCCAACAAAATTTGACTCAAAGACTCTTCTCTTCAGCACCTCAAACAAGTATGGCCACAAGACCATATCAAAGGCTCTCTGAATATCTAGGCTCAGCAATATATTTTCACTACCTGACGCACCTGCAGATGCCACCACTGCTGCGATTGCCATTCTTATAGCCTTTACGGCATGTTGCCCTTGAACAAACCCTGTTTGATGTTCTGTCACTATGTGGGGTAAAATCGTTTGGAGTCGTAACACCATAAACTTAGCTAGGATCTTAAAGTCATCATTTAAAAGACTAATAGGTCTATAAGATGACATCAAATTTGGATCCTTATCAGGTTTTGGTAGCAAAATTGTGTGTGTCTCATTGAATGTATCATATGGTGTGTTGTTATCATGTAATGTCTTATATAATTCTAATACTGTTGGGGTTATGTGAGTTTGTAGTATTCGATAATAATCACCAGAAAAGCCATCTGGTCCAGGGGATTTGCCTGCAGGAAGTAAAGTTATGGCTTTATTAATTTCTTCCATAGTAACGCTGCCTGCTAACGCCTCCCTCTGATCCTCTGTTAGCTTAGGTAATACTTCATCGGTGAGCAGGGTGGTTTGAAGTGCGCCATCAACAGGCATGGAACGAAATAATTCTTCAAAATGTGTTTGAAATTGATTAACAATTTCTTTAGAGTCAGTCATTGTTTCTCCTGTAATAGGGTTTGTCAGTGTAGTGATGGTACGGCATTGTCTGTGGGGTTTAGATAGGGTTGCTAAAAGCTTGCCTGCCTTGTTTCCCCAATGATAATATTTGATTTTATTGTAATCCATAGAATGTTTTGCCTATGTTAGCAGATAGGTTTCTAATACCTGCCTGGCTTGTTTGTACAGATTCATATTGTCTGATGACGGATCAATAGTATATTGTTGAAAGGTGTCCTGTACTACATCTTTTAAGGCCTTGTATTCTGCCTTAGCCTCTCGGCGCCTGCGGGACACGTAACTTATTATATGACCCCTCATTACAGCCTTAGAGGCTCTCCAAAAAAGAACAGGATCATCCCAAGAGGACAAACTATTGTCTACGTAGTTTGTCCAGTGGTGAGTAAGGTATGTTTTAAAATCCTCAGATTGAGCCAGGTAATATGGAAAACGCCATGAGAGAGAGCCAGTGAAACAGGGGCATGATCTGAAATAACTATATCGTGTATATCTACCCCCTGTACCTCAGACATCAAACCATCCGAGATCAATATTTTATCAATTCTTGAAAGTGATCCATGTACCATGGATAAATATGTATGTGTTCTATCAGTGGGGTTCAATAGTCGCCACGGATCTGACATATTTAAATTATGCCTAAATATATTGAATATTCGATTATTTGACTTCTGAGATCTCTGTGTCGTTAGCGATTTATCAAGTGAGGAGTCTTCCACCATGTTAAAGTCCCCCCCACTATGAGCGGATGAGTAAGCCTACTTTGGAGAAGATGACCTAAGTCCTGAATATATATATGAGTGTTAATATTTGGGGCATAGACATTTACTAAAGTATATGTGGTCTGATACAGTTCAACATCTAGAATTATATACCTTCCATCCGGGTCAACCGTTTGAGACAATATTGAGACTGGTAAATCAATTTGAAAGAGTATGTCCACTCCACTAGTCTTAGTTTTATAAGAAGCTGAATAACAGGAGCCCAACCAATTAGCTTTCAAGGTATGTTCTGCATATGCAAGCCAATGGGTTTCTTGTAAAAATATTATATCTGGGTTAAATCGTTTAAGGTGGGTAAGGACTCTCTTCCACTTAATAGGGGTATTCAAGCCACCTACATTCCAAGAAATTAACTGTATGGGTTTAGGGGGAAGCGTGGTTACCTGTTCATTTAATAGTGATGGCATGGCTACTCACCCAAATGATACAAGCAGAACCCGGCAAGATTCCCCCCCTATAGAAAATGGCCCCCCTCTCTCTCCAAGCCCCTGACCATCACAATCAAAATACATCGATAAAACAAAAATGTTAGAAAACATGGTCAGGTTTATCTCTTATTCTTTCATCCAGTGTTGAAGACAAAACTTGTTTAATACACAACATCTCAATTCGCCATTTTCTACTTTTTCCACTAAACTCAAACTGATGGTGGACACCATCTATCAATAGAGCTGCGCACACAAATAGAAAAAATATAAACTAAATATGAGTTAATGTGGGCCGTCAGCCCCTAGGAATATAAGAAGCAACACTCCCCTCCAAGTGTAATAACCCCTAATTTTATAACTAGTATTGATCAGTAATAACATTCTCAGCATGGGGATCTGGGCGGTGACCATGGATTCATGAAATGTGACTTTGCCTTTTCTGGATTGGTAAAGAAAATTGTGGTGCCATCCTCCACCACTGTCAACTTAGCTGGATACAGCAGAGCAAATCTTATTTTTTTATTGAACAAAAAAGTGCAAATATCTGAAAATTCCTTACGCTTTTGGGTGACAGTAGTCGAAAAATCTTGAAATATTAAAATTTTATTGTCGTTTATTCGCAGTTCCTTCTTTTTGCAATAGGCAGCCAGAATTTTTTCTTTCGTTCTAAAATCTAGATATCTAGCCAGAACTGGTCGAGATCTCCTTCTTGCTCCCTCCTGCTCAATTCCTAATCTATGAGCTCTTTCAATATAGGGAACTTCTATACTGACATCTAGTTCCAGAGCAGTTGGGAGATCAGTTGTTAGAAAAGACATTAAATCTGCTCCAGATACTGATTCTGGAATGCCTATGAAGCGCAGGTTATTGCGTCTGGAGCGATTCTCAAGGTCATCAATTTTATACTGCATTTGTTGAATTAATCTAGCATGGGAATCTACTCCAGATTGTCAGGCCTGCATGTGATCCTCTGCATCACTTACTCTCATCTCCAGTGCTACAATACGTGATGCATGAGAGTCGATTCTGGCTAGACCAGATTCTAAGCGCATTTGGAAATCCTCAAACCTCTTGTCCATCAAAGGCATCATTAAATCTGATATTTCCTGTGCCGTCAAAGGGGTGGACTTATCGGGCGGGTTTTCTGAGGATCCCGATTCAGAGAGAGAGGGCGAGGGTGGCCCTGATTTCTGGGAAGAACCTTTTGCCTTACCACTTTTATTTGATGCGGTAGGATGTTATGTGTGCTTTTTTATATGTATAGTTTTACACCTGACAACACTAATGACAAACCATAGTAGAAGCAGATATTATAGATTATTGGGTGATAAAAAATACATATTTGCACAAAGTTGGACCGATACTGCATTAACTTCTCTAATTCTTACGGCACACATCCATTTGCCGACATTACTGAGAAATTGCACGATACCGAGATTGTTATCATGCAATCGCTCAGAAATAGTGCTCAAATCATGCACTTTTATGTCGGAAATAACCAGCGATGCGCGCGCCCACTGGTCGTTTCCGACATCAATCATCGCACGAAAATTCCGTACAACCTGATGACATCATCAGGTTCAGCACTGTAGTGGATGATTGATGTGCCTACACTGAATGACTGATCATTCAGCGCAGGCACAGCATTCAGTGTTTGTACACTGACAAACAACTGCACAATTACAATGTCATATTCATTCAGTCGTTTGACTGTCTTCTAGTGGATGTGCCCCATTACCGTTTTCTTATATATTATTTTGATGGTGCACTCATTTTGTATTCTTGTGCATGTGTGAAAAGGTGCAATTTTAATAACTGCGTAATTCATATTAATTTCTTATATTTTTAAGGAATTATTCAAATTTTTTTGTTATCATTTTATTAATTTATATATTTACTCAGTGAAGATATACTGTACCTTTTATAACATTTACATTCTTAAGTCATTGGGGTGAGTGTGATATTAAGGTGTTCTGGTCATCATTATTAGTTTGCAAAACATAAGGGAATGGTATATATATATATCAGGTCATATTATACAGAGTTGTTTTCCCAAGCACACAAGTTCTTTTCTATTCATTTTAGGTCTCATCAGGATAATGTAGCATTTAGGGAAAAATATACAGCCTAGTATCCCAATGCATGAGGCTAATATAGCAAACACCTCTACAATGACCATATGTTTCCCATTACTGCTCAGATAGGCTGGGATGGCACAGACCCACACATTGC
Organism: Taudactylus pleione; assembly: GCA_031769625.1. NCBI lineage: Eukaryota > Metazoa > Chordata > Amphibia > Anura > Myobatrachidae > Taudactylus > Taudactylus pleione. Next base: position 104,437 of record JAUIMM010001910.1, on the reverse strand, counting down.
AGAACACCAGCATGCTGAATGTGATGTATTTGGCCTCATTATATATGTCAGGTAATGTCCTCACCATGAAAGCAAGAACAAAGCTCACAGCTGCCAGGAACCCCATGTAACCCAACATGAAACAAAAGGCTAACACAGAACCCTCATTACATTGGATGATGATAGTCCCAGGATATGTGTCCATGTTAAACTCCTGAAATGGAGGAGAAACTGACAACCAGATAACACCATTCAGGACCTGGACAGATGAGCAGATCAGCACTAAAGCATTTGGTAATGTAACTCCCAGCCATTTTCTCCAGTAGCTTCCAGGTCTTGTGGCCTTAAAAGCGATGCAAACTGTGATAGTCTTGGCCAGAACTGAGGACACTGCGATAGTAAATATGCTTCCAAAAGACATTTGGCGCAGCATGCAGGTTATATCCACTGGGCGACCAAGGAAAAGAAATACACAGAGTAAACTCAACATAAGAGAGATGAGCAGAATAAAGCTGAGGTTCCTATTATTAGCTCTGACTATTGGTTTGTTCTTATATGAATAAAATAGTCCAATTATGAAGACAATTATCACAGAAAATAATAGAGATGTGACAGAGAACACTGAGGTTATAGGATCCACTTCATATGATAGAAACTCCTGAGCCTTGGCAATACATTTGTTCTTTGTGTCATTAGGCCATTCATTATCAGCACATTTCACACAACTTTCATTATCTGTGGGAAAATGTGATATAAATTAAATATTATACAGTAATGTTACTATCATTGTCCCTTTATCTCACTTTTATATTCATCGCTCCCTAACTTGGGTATTGAATATATTCATTTAGAGGAAAAAGGTAAAACCTATGTTGACAAACTATACATAAGAGATATTTTTTAAATTTTTAATATGAATACACTTTCCACTTATTCATTATGTAAATTCTTGGGGACTGGGTGACCCCCAATAATTAACATTCTATCTTGCCATGTGCACTGGAGAAATTCAACATTGCTCTGGTCACCTATCCTCACAAATCCTTTCACCACTACTTTAGTGATAGTGAAACTTAGCACTCCCAAGACTGTCCTGGCAATGCAACTGCATGATCATGAACCTGTGATTATGAATGTGCAGCTACTGTTGGATGGATCCTAGCAGTGGCAGAGGGATGCAATGGGATCCCTCTTTGCTACTGGGTCTTCTTTCAATAGGACGGAAGATGGCCAATGTTCCCTAAGTCATGTCCCAAATATTTTTGGATATTACCGAGTGTAGTGTAGACTAGTGTATGGGACTGTGGGACACATCAGGACTGAAAGGTAAACACTCATTCATGATTATGATAGATGATCATCCATGATATCTCCTGTGTTCCCTTTATGATGAATGGCCCCAATACTTAATTTATACAAAAGTAAAAAAATAATGTTAATTTTTATCTGATTTTGTATAAAGTGATGAAGAATAGACCCCATGGTCTTAATAAAATCCTTTTTTTGATTATAGTTATTTATAAATTTTTATTTCCATCCACTTCATTATATTTATAGGGCCTGATTCAGAGACATATGCTATGCTGATGTTTTTGGAGCTTTGCAGTTATTGGCAATCTGAACTTATTGTGACTGAAGCCATAGTGTATAAGGACTAGAGATTAGCAGCTCTGGTTCTCTGAGAACCGGACCCACCCAAACATAGGGGATCCAAAGGGAATCCGAGTCCAGATCCCAAAACAAGGCAAAACTTCATCTTCCCATTGTCATATTTTGGGTGTTTTTGCCTGAATATAAAAGTCCCATCCTTCATTCAGTTGCCTTTTCGTAAGTGAGATCCAATGAAATAGGCCGTGTAGGCAGAGCTCACAGTAAAAGTTAGTTAGCAGCAGCTTATGTAGTGCCCAGTCAGTGTCTCTTCAAGTCTGCATAGGCAGGAGCACTGTGGAGGAGGGAGCATTTCATTGTGTATGTGATACTGTGAATACAGCAGTGCATAGTCACAGGCCCCTTACAGTCTGTATAGTACAGACAGGGGCACTGTGTCTGTGTGGAGTGGAGTAAGGAAGCCTGGTGTGTTCAGGGCAGTGGGCACAATATCTGATAAAAAAATGCTGTGTTTGTGCCATTGCGGTTGGCACTACTGGTCAGTGTCACTATCACTGACACTGAGAAAAAAAACTTTTTTTCCAACTTGTGTGCATTCAGCCTATAGAGGAAGAAAGTGTTAACTTGTCTAATGGCCAGTGGATCCACTCAAGTGCAACTGTCATAATATTTGTGCAGTGCAACAGTATTGTCTATTGCATCCACCAAATAATAAAGAAAAAACATATATATTAGAAAGTACCGTGAGTGTGTCTGTTGTCTGTTTCACCCCCCAAAATAAATTAAAATATTTTTTTTTATTAGAAAGTAATGTGTGCATGTGTTTGCACTCAGTAAACACAGGAAGGCTGTGCTACCCTTTTTACTGGCCAGTGGGTCCAGTCAAGTACCAATGCCATAAGATTGCAGCACCTTCAAGAACAGTTTAGCTTTTCCTGCCACCAGCTAAAGCAAGAGGGAGTAACAAGTTGGATTCCACCCATTATATGCCTCAGTGGATTTTGGAACAGCAGAAAGCCATCCAAATCTACAACATAGGGAAATAATACATTATTCCAGCACACATCCTATAATCTGATCAATACAGTTTGGTGACCATGCTCGACCCTAGGTTTAAATCGTTTGTTGTGTATTTTCTACCAATGGACACAGGGCTGTATTCAGCAAGGAAAACAACAAGTGTGCGCATGCACCCGTCGACTATGAGAATATGCTAATGAATGCATATGCACACAAACACAGCACAAGAGGCAGACACCCAGGAAAACAAAATGCCACCCCCTTTACTCTACACAAATGTACGTACTGATGCACAAGGCTGAGTAAACATTGCTAACATCGGAGCTGCATGCAGTCTAAAGGTAGACCTTACCCTGCTTCAGGAGCTGAGAGACTTCCTGCATGCAGAGGGATGCCAGCCTGCATCCATCATCTCAGTGGCTAATTAATGCACACCCCTGGAATGGTGTTGCAATGCACTGGAACACCTGTGTTCACCTGACCACCCCCCATCACCACTCACAAACAGCACTTCCTGTCAATCACTCTGCAATCAGTCTGCATAGCCTTTGCAATCACAGTTACCTTCACAATTGTTGCTACACACTCTGTGATGCATATGCATGCGCAGTGCGAAAACATTGGTCAAGTGCATGCATTCTCTCACTTGTGTTCCTTGTGGAATCAGGCCCACATAACTGAAGAGATGCAAAGAGCTCTTTGTGAGCAAATTATCAGCTCAAGTGGCATGTGACACAGCAACATCTCCTCCTTCAGTTTCTCAACAGTTTGACATCTGGTAGGGTTTAGAATTAATGCTGAAAATTTATGACACCTCTACTGTGACTCCATTTTATACAGTCACCATTAAAAGAATGGTTGAGGATTATTTTAATGATAGCTTGTCTGACTACTGGCAGGAAAAAAAAGGAAATGTGGAGGCCCTTGCACAAACTGGCTTTTCTTTACTTAAGCTGCCCTCCCTTTAGTGTGTACCCAGAAACAGTTTTCAGCACAGCCGGGAACCTTGTCAGCGATCAGATTAAAATGCTATTTCCCCAAAATGTGGACAATATGGTGTTTATCAAAATGAACTACAAATTCCATGAGGAAGACCTTTACTGGCAAATATGTCAAAATCCAGAGGCACCTGTATTTGAGGAATCCAGCAGTGACACATAATATTGTGTGAAGATAATGTACACACTGTTGTGGGTGATGACGATAATGGTGATGACATATTGCCTCTGTTTGTCCATACTGTAGAGATCATTGCAGCAATGTCAGATGCCCATTGGTAGCTTGTTTTGTCAGACCCAAAACAAGCCAATCACTTCAGCCACAAGTTGCAGTCCCTGTCGCTGAAGTGATTGGTTTGTTAAACTATACATGTCCTGTTTAATATATACAACATACAACATAATGGTGGGTGGAAAGGCCAAAGGACAATTCCAACTTGCACTTCTTTTATGTGCATTATGTGACATTTTTATAGCTTATTATGCTGCCTTGCTGTCTGCCACTCTGTTTCCTAGATGTGCCATTTTGGAAGTTGAATTGTCACAGCCGCTGAAATCTTCGACATGCGATTGCTGAATGCTAAAAATGTCCAGAAATGTTTATAGCCATAGAAAGAATTCCTGTAAGCCCCAATAATTGTAAAAAAAATTCTGAACTACCAAGTTTATTTTGTGAGCAAAACATGAGACATGTTCACCCAGTTGTAATTATTAATTAACTTCTGCCCTGGCAGTCAAGTGTGTGCTCACCTTTAGGAGGTCCTGTGTGAAACGGTGTGAAAGGGACTTACTGTATATCAAATTCAAAACCTATGAAATCCAATGATGGGATGATAACTTTTTGCCTCAATTTTTGAATCCAAGCCTGGTGGGAAAACAACAGCCAGGGCTTGGATCTCCCTCCTCTATCATGAATTTTCTTCAGAATCAAAAAAATTATTTATATTTACCAACTTTCCCTGTTTTCCACTACATACATACTCTGCCACACCACCTCCCTCTGGCTACTGATCTAGATCTTCATTAATTCAAATTTACTGCTACTCTTTTTCCTAGATGTGCCATGTTGGTAGTTGAACTGCCACAGCCACTGAAAGCTTTGATATGTGGTTGATACAGTACATGCAGAAAATTATCATATTTTTTTCTGCCAACAGACAGCATCTCCTAGAGGCACCTTTATATTTTTAAAAAAACTTCTGAACCACCAAAGAGCTCCACTGGGGCATGGACTGATGTGAATTAAAAAAATGTCCTTAGATAATAAATGATAATTTAGCTGTGAAGAGTCCTTTGTTCTATTGCACAAAAATTACTACTATTTATAAAGTGATCACAGTTCAATTTGTATGTTTAAAAGTTCTATAGCTGCGTATTGTGCCTGTGACAGTTGATTGGTAAATCAAAAAAGCTTTTTTATCTGGGGGAAAAGAAAGAATGGTGGATTACACTTCAAAAGCATTCCATTCACATAATCCACTGAGAGAAACAGTGACAGTGTGGTCACATGGGCATATCTACCTGCCCCCGCTGCAATCTCATATGTACTCCTGTACTCCCTGCTCCTCAATGATCACTGAAGTGGGGGTAATGTGCATCTCATATATAATTGCACCACCACTCTGGGATAAATGACAAAAAGAGGTTGTTGCCTCATTGAGATACCGGTACATTATTATTCTACCTCCTTAGTTCATAAATGGCATCCATGTAGCGCTGACTCAAAGGTCAGTGTAACTGCAGCAAGTGGTTGGTGGTGGGCAACCAAACAGAGTATGGAGCACAGGAATTACCAGCTGTTTGTATGGTTCAGTGCAAATATTCTCCCAAATGCTTTGCTTCCACTAAGGATTTTTCTGGAGGGGTGTGGTTTGAGGGTAGCATCTCCTCCATCCTTATATAGAGTTAAAATTAGCTAATTTAACTACCTGTTAGAGTTTTTGCATGAGACATATAATAGACAAAGTCATTATTAGTTCTTATTATCATCATGTGGCACATCAATAAAGAACATTTTTTAATATAAATTAATTATTTTTTATAGTGTAGAAAAAAATCAACGATTGATACATGAATACAATTAATACAAATATTCATTATAAATAGCATGTGAGGAAATCTAGAGACAAGGGGGCTTATCTAATACAAAAAAAAATAAATATTGAAATTATTATGAACCACCATTTCATATCAGAACTTACACATTTATTTTGCTATTTTATAGTAGTACTTGTATGTACCAATCAAAATGGAAAATCACAATGTGTATAACATGATGATGCAAGACAATAAAGTGTTAATAATTGTAGGGGACATTGCATAATGCAGTAATATGTAAAAATACAATGACATAAAACAAAGTGTCTATGTATCATGTGTATATCAATATTGAATAGGGTTGAAATAAATATAATATATTATGTTATCACAATAACCTAATATAAGTAAAATTGTTTCCACAGGGACCTGGCATAGATAGAAAACATGATACTAAATAAACATATTTAATATTGGATTGTGGAGACCACTACAAAATGTGGAGAGATAAATAAAGAGAAAACACTAGCAGCTATGTAAAGAAGCACTACCTATAACAAACCAGACACAAACAGCTGTCAAAAGAAACACTGGCTAAGCCTCCTACAGTATGTACTAAGTTATAATGAAGGTATAGTAAATATAAGTTTCTGGCACCTTAGGTCACACAGTTATGGACAGATTCTTCACAAAACTACATTAAAATCAATGATTTCATTAATATCATCTGGATAGAGATAAATAAATTTGTGTTCAGTGCACCACCCTTTTACATAGCTGTCTGTAATGATCATGTCCTCTACACATTAATTTAATGTGTTCCACCATCATGATAATTAAACTACAAGGTTTCCCATTATGTCAAAAAGAAAATGCCAGAAAATGCTGTGTGTTAAGACTCTATTGATGATATTTATTCTATGCTCCCTGAATCTAATTTTAAGTTTTCTAGTGGTCCTACCAATATAGATTAAGTTGCAGTTGTAAAAGATAGATTACATACTGAGTTTTACAATTGATGAATTATTTAAGTTTATATACTTTTTTTGATAAGCATAGATGAACTCCCTTGGACTTATTCTTATGACACACCACATACTACCACATTTATAAGGATGTGGATTGAAAGATCTACAGTAAAAAGGTAGACAATGTCTAGAAAGACAACAGATGTTAGACAGTCAATAGGTCGAAAGGGATAAAAGGTGGCCCCACTAAAGTTGTAAGAAGGCTGATAGGGTCAAAAGGTCACTGTGAAAATGGTCAACACAAAAATGGTCAACATATGTGTTTTTTCTAACCCTAATCTTCACTCTAACACAACCCTTGGTGCCTAACTCTAACCCTCCTTCCTGGTGCCTAACCCTAACCATCGTGGTTGGTGCCTTACCCTAACCATCCCTTCTAGTACCTAACCCTCTGGTAAGTGCCTTACCATCCCTCCTACCCATAGGGGTATTGTTCCTCTGGTTATAATTATTATTTCTTAGTTGAAATTTGTATTTAGGTGTACCATAATTGTTATTTTGAGTTTGATATTTACTTCTTAAATATTGGGATCTCCTAGTGGTTTTTACAAATTTGTATTTAGGTGTACCATAATTGTTATTTTGAGTTTGATATTTACTTCTTAAATATTGGGATCTCCTAGTGGTTTTTACAATTCACTTGTCCTTATATGATTTATTTTCCCTCCATTGGAATTGCCTGTTATAGGTATGTACATTATTTGTTCTGTAATACTCTATATCTTTTTTACATTTTTGTTTCTTAATCTCAATATTAGATTTTAAAAATTATTCTACTCTTTGATTAACCAGAGAGTCTCTCTCCCAAAACAAGCTAAGATTCTAAAAATGAAAAGGAATATTTAACCACAGGGTCTTGAAAACCACAAACTTATATTCATCACTTTGAGAAGACCTCAATCTCATTCCTGGATCTCAATTTACATATAAAAATAATGTGATAGATCTCCTGAAACTCTCACAAGCTACTAAGTAGAAAACATTTTCAATACACATACTAAACAAAGATAAGAAGGTAGCACTCATACCTTATGTATGTAAATATAAGAGATAAGTTTATTTGATAAAAAAAATTTAATGAATAAAAGCTATCCCTTATTAAAGAGAGACCCCATTCTGAAGGATATCATTGCAGATAATCCAGCAGTGATGTTTAGGAATAATTATAATCTTAAAACCATACTAGCCCCAAGTTTTCTTAAACCCACTGACATATCAACTAATGAATTCACCATTTCCTTTATCCCTTCGAAACCTTTAGGTTTTTATAAATGTGGTAGTATGCGGTGTATCATAAGCCCATATGCTAAGAATAAGACCAATGAAGTTCGTCTATGCTTCTAAAAATAAGTAACTCGACTTAAAGAATTCATCAATTTTAAAACTCAGTATTTCATTTATCTTTTACAATGCAGCCGCAAATGAATCTATATTGGTAGGACCACTAGAAACCATAAAATTAGATTTGCAGAGTATAGAAGAAATATCATTAACAGAGTCATGACACACAGCATCTTGTGGCATTTTTTCTGTGACTTAATGGGAACCCTGATAGTTTAACCATCATGGGGGTGGAACACATAAAATTAATGTGTAGAGGAGGGGATCGTTACAGACAGCTATGTAATAGGGTGGTGCTCTGAATACATGAATTTAATACTCTCCATCCAGATAATGTTAATGAAACCATTGATTTAATGAAGTTTTTTGTGAAGAATCTGTCCAGAACTGTGTGACCTAAGGTGACGGAAACTGGGAGATCTTCACTATACCTTCATTGTAACTTAGTACATAGCTGGTTTAGCCAGTGTTCCTCTTTACAGCTGTGTGAGTCTGGTGTGTTACACCTAGTGCTTTTTTCCACAGCTGATTTTGTTTTCTTTTTAGTAATCTCTCCACAGTTTCTAGTGGTCTCCACAATCCATTACTAAATATATTTATTTAGTATCATGTTTCCTCCGCTTGTTTTCTATCTATGCCAGGTCCATATGGAGATACTTGTACTTATATTAGGTTATTGTGATAAATAATGTATTATATTTGGTTCATACCTGTTCAATATTGATATTATAATATACATGATACATAGACACTTCTGTTGTATTTTTATATATTACTGCATTATGCTTTGTCCCCTAGAATTATTAACACTTGAAATGCATTGTTATTTTCCATTTTAAAAGGTGCATAGTATAAAATAAATTTGTAAGTTCTGATAGGAAATGTTAGTTCATAATATTTTCAATATTTTTAATAATTAAATTTTTTTGTCTTAGATAAGCACCTCATATTTAGATAAGCCTTTCCTATATGCTATTTATAATGTATATTTGTATTATTTGTATTCATGTATTGATCGTTGATTTTTTTTATACACTAAAAAAAATTGTATTCATTTATATTAAAGCATATTCTTTATTGATGTTCCACATGATGCTAATAAGAACTAATTATGACTTTGGCTATTATATGCCTCATGCAAGAATCCTAGCAGGTGGTTAAATTAGCTAATTTAAGCCCTATATAAGAAGAGGGAGATGCTACATTCTAATCATACCCCTGTGAAGAAATTCCTAGTGCAGGAAATGCATTTAGGAGAACATTAGCATTGGACCAAACAACCAGCTGGGACCTCCATGCTCCATTTGGTTGCCCATTGCCCACTACTTGCTGCAGTTACACGGGCCAGCATGGAAGCCTTAATTTATTCAGCACTGCAGCACCTCCAAACTGGATGCCATTAACAGACTGAGGAGGTACAAAAATTATATACCGGCATCTCTAAGAGGTAACAACCTATTTTTGTCATTTATCCCCGAGCAGTGGTGCAGTGTTATATGAGAGGCATGTTACCTGCACTTCAGTGATCATTGAGGAGCAGGGGGTTTCAGCACAGGAGCACATGTGAGATTGCATCAGGGGCAAGTAGATATGCCCCTTTTGGCCACACTGCCACTGTTTCTCTCAGTGGATTATGTGAATGGAATGCTTTTGAAGTGTAATCCACCATTCTTTATAGCCTTGAGACACATGGAATACCAAAACCAATAGAACCCTTAGAGTTACCTCTTTTCAATTTAGCCAAAATATCTGCCGAGGGTAATTTCAAGGAACTGCACACTTTAATGGTACTAACCACCCAATGCCGAATTCGAAAATAGGTGAATAAGAACTCAAGATGTCTGCAATGGATTCTATCACTTGGGAACGCCAAAGCGCTACCAGTAAATCAGGGATTAAATGGGCTATAGTGGCTAAAGATATAGTTTTAGCCGGTAGTTTAATACATTTAGACTGTAGTACCATATCATCCCACCTTTTAAGAGAGTCAATAATAGCTCTAGGGGTATTACTCAATAAAGGGTGCATTTGTTTGGGTGTGAAAATTAAATCCACCAAGGGGTAGTCTTCTAATAATGCCCTTTTTAAGTCAACCCATGGTTTAGTGTTGGGGGGAAGAAACCAATCACTAATTTGTGATACTAAACACGCTGACTGATACAACACTAGGTCTGGAATTTGCAGCCCCCCCCTGATTCGTAGGTTTAGTCAAGCGCTGGTAAGCTAGCTGTGGAGTTTTACCCTTTTAGATGTAAGACAATATTAATTTACGGGCCTTAATTAGGTAATGTTTCGAAACCGAAAAGGGAATGGTGTGGAAAAAGTACATTAACTTTGGCAAATTCATAATTTTGAATGCCGCAAGGCGACCCAGCCAGGAAACCTCGAAACCCAACCAATTATGTAACAGTTCCACTATATGTTTTAGACTTGGATCAAAATTTATCTTAGTGAAGTCATCTGGTCGATTTGGTATATTAATACCAAGATAGAGGAGATAGTCCGTTTTCCAGTTGTATCTGTATTGGGCTTATAAGTGAGACAAAACAAGATCAGATAAGTTAAAAGGCAGAGCCTCGGTCTTGGTGGTATTGAGTCTATATAGGGAAGCTGCACTATATTTGTCTATTAATTTATGAAGTGTTAGCAATGAAGAAACCGGCTGGTTACAAACAAAAGAATATTGTCCGCAAACAGACATAATTTGTGAGTAGTTGAGCCAACTTTCACCCCAGGGAATTATGGTGAATTCTAATTGCTGATGCTGATGGTTTGATAGCTAATATGTACATCAGTGGGGATAGGGAGCAACCCTGTCTTGTACCATTCCTAATGTTAAATGGGAATGATAGAAAGCCATTGCTAAACACCCTAGCTATGGGGTTGCTGTAAGGCGCCTTAATAGACTACAATATAGTGCCCTGAAAACCAAAATACATTAATGATTCATAGAGAAACTGCCAATGAAGGCAATCAAATGCTTTCTTAGCATATAGGGAAAGAAGAATGAACTCCTTGCATCGGCTCAACATCAGCTCTGCTAAATCAATGACTCTGTGTGTGTAGTCCGATACTTGTCTGCTGCTGACAAAGCCCACCTGGTCTGGATGGATCAAATGAGGAATTAAATGGGCCAAACGTGTGGCTAACATTTTGGCATAAATTTTAATATCAGAGTTGAGTAGGACTAGTGGGCAGAAATTCGAATAGGAAGTAGGAGGTTTTCCTAGTTTAGGTAAGGTAATAATTTGAGCTTCCAGCATCTCTGCTGGAAAGCTGCCCTGACCCGAAGCAAAATTAAATAAAGAAGTAGGTATGGGGGAGATAGAATTCGCTAAATATTTGAATGAATTAGTTAACCCATCTGGACCAGGGGACTTCCCCATAGGCAGTGCATTATTAACAGTCAGAGCTTCTTGTTCAGTCCAAGGAGCGTTTAAAGCTGCTAAAGCCTCCTCTCCTAACTGAGGAAAAGTAAGGTCATGTACAAAAGAAGAAATAGAGGCACCAGACGGCTGTGTTGTAGTACTGTCAGTGTGAAGATTGTAAAGTCCAGCATAGTATTCAGCAAAGGCATTAGCGATCTCAGTGGGATCAAGTATTTTCATATTATTGGGTGTGATTAGATATTCAATCCTATTTCTGGCCTGACGTTTACGCAATTTATTTGCTAGGAACTTGCCTGCCTTATTCCCTGAATTATAGAACTTCTGCTGAAGTTTAGTTACAGCGGATTTCATTTGAGCCAAAAACAGCTTCTGAAGTTGGTTTCGAATAGAAACCAGTTCTCTTTTAAGGAGGTGAGAAGGACAGACTCTATTTAAAGATTCAACCTGAGCTAAGCACAATTCCAGTTTAGATTGATTGAGTAAATATTGTATCTTAAGTCGAGAACTTGTTTGAATGGCCACTCCATGAAGAACAGCTTTGAGGGCACACCAGTATATTGTGATGGAGGTGTCTTGTGGAGCATTAGTTGCCAAATATGATTCCAAGGCATCTGCTAAAGGTTTAACACCTTCTGTGGAAGATAGTAAATGGTCGAGTAAGCACAATGGTCTAGGTGGAATTCTAGTATTAGGTCCATCCCAAGTCCACGTACTGAAGCATGGTCAGACCAGACTATAGGAATGATTTTAGATTGGTGAGTGTGTTGGAGCGAATGTCTAGTAAAATCAGATCAATACGCGAGTATGTATTGTGTACATGTGAGAAAAACATATAGTCTTTCACAGAAGGAGAATAGACCCGCCACACATCATATAAGTCAAATTCTGCCATGAGCTTCCGCAGTAAAGCTGATGTATCAGTGTTACTGCCACTCACTCCAGAAGCATGAGATGATGACTTATCTAACCGAATATCAGGGACTAAATTAAAATCACCCATTATAATCATGTGACCACATCTGATCTGGTGGACGTCCTCAAACACTCATCTGAGAAATGAGATTTGGAGTGTATTAGGGGCATAAGGAGAGACTAATGTGACCTCTTTACTATCCGAATGGCCTACTAATATCAAATAATGGCCATTCTTGTCTTCCACCTTATTAGTTAGAGTGAAAGACACTGAATTATGAAATAACATTGCCACATCATTCCTTTTAAGTGGACCATTAGCATAGTATGCAACATTATATCTCACATCTCTCAATAACTGCAGGGCTAAAGATGAAAATGGGTCTCTTGTAATGCTACAACTTTAGCTCTGTCTATGGAAGGTGGACAAAGCTAGCCTTTGTTTGTTAAGGGAGTTTAGACCGTGGACATTTAAGGCAAAAAATTGAACCATGATCTATGTTCCATAAAAAAGGACATCAAATTTGACGTGAACACCCAGAGTATCTAGCGAAAGGATAGTAATATGGACAATGGCACTTAAAATGAAAATAAAACAAAAAAGGAAAGACACAGGGGAAAACAATAAAACTATAAATAAAAAAAGGTGAAAACATTGGGGAAACTGAGATAGCCCAAAAAATTAGGGCTACAATGTTTGCTGTGGGGGTAGAAAAACGGCAAAACCAAAAACATGGTGGAACATGGCCAGAGGCAAAGGCCACCCATGCAGTATATAAATAACAAAATACAAATATAAGTGAACGACATATATATGGAAGTATATTGAAAATGTTACACTCAATAAGGCATAGTGCGCATTAACTATTCAAATCTCTTTAGGGGTCAAAAACGTGCAATAGCCATTTCCAGAAACTAAGTAACACAAAGTCATACACTCAGAAAAGAAAAGAAATGTGTAGTCTCTAAACCTACAAAACAACAAAAGTAATGATATCACAGGAAACTTTGAAAACTGAATTGAAGGCAGCATAGTCAGTGAAAATTAAACAGAGATAAGGAAATAAAAGTGTACCAGAGAGGGGCCCCAGTTTAAGACTTTTGCAATGGTAAAAGGAAAATAACTCTTATAAACCCTCCCCCCATTTCCTAGTAGTAAATAAGTCCCTTAAACTAGCATGTTATACATATAAACAGATTGTTACTACCCAGCATAGTGCAATCAGGTGGAAGATCACAAGGTAAAACATACATAAGAAATAACTATCTCATGTAAAATCTCTGGTTATATAGAGGAAACATCACTGAAATGAATATAACATAATCAACACAGTAGCTGTATGTATGGAGCATTCTCACATGGCTTTAGACCAGTACTGGGTTACTTGACTGCTGGGACCGGGAGCTCGAGTAGACACTGTAATGTCCCATTCCGCCAAGGACTCATAACTAACCAGAAGCTTCACGGGGAACCCCCAGAAATATATGATGTCATTGTCCCTTAGAGCTGTGGTAATGGACTGGAAAGAATGCCTTTTAGACAGAATAGCAGCAGACAGGTCCGGAAAGATTTGAAGACCCCCTAGGGTGTTAGTGCCTTCAGCCCAATGCGCAGCACGCAGAATTTGCTATTTGAAGTGAAAAAAGTGGATACACATTAATGTGTCTCGTGGTAAATTTCCCGATCCTGTTCTCGGTTTGGGGAGATGGTGTACCCAATCAATTAACAGGTCTTGTTGAGAAGCCATAGGAACCAACTTAAGAAACAACTTTGAAACGTAATCTGGCAACTCTGCATTTGACACAGAATCAGGAATACCACGAATCTTCAGATTGTTTCTTCGTGAGCGATCCTCCATATCTGCCATTTTATCTCTCATGGATGATACTTCAGATTGGAGGTCTGCATGGGCTGTGAGAAGATCATTATGAGATGAGACCAGTTCCTGCATCTTCCCCTCTAGATGGTCTGTACAATTTCCTAGCCCCACAAAAAAAGCTCGGATTGTATAGAAGTATTCACACCCTTTAGGACATCAGCCCAAAATGCAGCAAAAACCTGAAACATTGCCTGGGTGGTAAGCGGGGCATTAACATCCAGGTAAAGTCCCAGGTTGGCTGGTGAGACCATATCTCGTGTAGCAGACATAGAGGTCAATCCCGCTGCTGGGGAAGGCAGCTGTCCCACTTTAGATATAGGGGCAGCAGGAAAGCGAATTGGTGTTGGAAGTTTGTGTTGTTTTGTTTTCCTAGACAGCATAGTCAGGGGTAGAAGTAGAAATCTGAATTTCAATTGAACCAGAGAAACGTGCCACAATACATGGGGATAGCGACTCAGGGAGTGGAGGTTACTGCATGGGTGGGTAAGGCATTCCCAGTAAAGGACATCATTCTTTAGACAGGTAGCTTCACATTATTGACACTGGTATGTATCTAGTATGAGGTCATCCAGTTCCACAGTATATGGAAAAACTGGTATCACTCACCGGGAGACAGGTGCTAGGTGTGAAGAGTTTGGGTCTGATTCAGTGATGGCTTTCCAGGAAACCTGCAGTGCAGCTCTGTCTACAGCCTGTGTATGTGACTCTCAGGTTTCCTTATAGTGGACACTTGTCAGAATGGATGGAGTGTCCCACAGGCACAGGGTATCTTCTTCTGCTCAAATAGGAAGCAGCCTGTGACTAGCTTAGGAGAGGGGCTGTGTATCCTGGCACTCCTTCATTCGTGGCTGGGCAGATATCGTGGCACCTATCGGCTGTGTCTTCTGTGAAGGGAGAGTTCTTGCAGGAGCAAGGAGGCCCATAGAACTCTTCTAAAGGTAGGGTAGGGTGAGTGTGTGTTGGGCGACTAGGGCCACATACAGGCAGCACTGAGCCCGTGTTGTGTCCGCACGAACACCAGAAGTGGCCATGCCCTCCGTCAGGCACCAACTTTAGACCGCAGCTTCAGGGACCTAGTAGGCCCAAATATTGGGTCACCGGCTCGGGTGACCAATTTGTCTTGGCTTCAACCCGGGTGTGAGAGGGGGTATCCACAGTCTCAGGAGGATTTAGGGGACAGTAATGCAGATGAAAGGCTCCAATAAGCCCCTATAAAGCAGGAGCCCTTGGAGAGTACGTCTACTTTCAGCAGCAGTCCTGCCACGCCCCCCAACCATCATATGTTTTAGATATTCTTATTATTTATTTTGTTTTTTTATAGCACACAATAATTATACTATTTAATTAGATACATCCAGAGCGCAGTTATCTTTATCTTTTTTTTCCAAATACAAACACAAAATTAATACAGATTCAAAACCAAAACATGAGAGTTGGTGCACATTTATAATAAGGACATATCTGTTTCACTTTTAAATGCCTATCTTCATTTCTGATTTCTCATCACAAAACGGTTGAGTGCTTCAGCCAGTGTGCCTCTCCATGTGGAGGGTGTGGGGCTGTTTCAAACTGAACTGGCTGGTTATCTTGCTGTGGTGTATAGACATCATCATTAGTGGTTACAAGTTTCACAGGTGGTAGTTGCATGGTATTTGATGGAGGTATGGCTAGGGTTGCAATGCTAGTGGGGGACTTAATTATTGTGCAACTAAGCCTGTGTATTGTGATCACTAGATAGTGCAGTTGATCAGTGAATTATTTTGTTGTCACCTTAATTTGATTATCTAAATATTGAATACATTTTTAATAAATTGTGACAAATTTGTTCACCGCAATTCTTATAAAAGCATGACGTAAGGTTTAATGTTAAGTAATTTATTTAAGATTCAGGTTGGTATCATCTATCTAAGGAATAAGACAATTGGCAAGTTGCAGAATCTTCAGCAAATAGTTGGTTTACGGGAATAATTTGACTCCCCAATATACTCTCATTGGGGACACCTGTTTTCCAAACTACTGTATTTAATAGTATTCCCTCTCCTAATCTGTACCAGCCTTGCTTAAATTTAAATGAGGGATATAAAAACACAAAAAAACTATCACTGTTTAGTGTAAATCAATATTTAGCACTTTGTTTAGAATTTTTTTTTCTATTGAAATCCACCAGACTCTACTGAATAATAATATTAGTTGTCAAATTATATATTTCTTTCTTTACTAAATGTAGACTATTGGGGCCATATTTACCAACCCCCACAAATCCCTGATAAAGATCATTTCATATCGCTGCATTTTGTGGCAGTAAGAAATGTATTATTTCAGCAATGTGTGAAAAAAATCCGAAAGGATTCAGCCTCTGATAGGAGGTCTAAAAAGTTAACTGATTGCTAATTATAATTGAGCAGTTTAGTTTCCCTGGAAACCTAACACACCCGAACGTACGGGTTATTAGTGTCTATGAACCCCAGCTCAGGTCTTCCCATCAAGTTTGAATCCCAAAATGGGGCAAAATGTCATCTTCCCAGAGTCAGATCTCACATGTTTTGGATTGTATATAAAAGGTTATCCCTTGTTATTGGGCCAAATTTACACAGGAAAGCAGAGGGAGTGGGTGTGGGACTTTGGGCTAAAACACAATTAGCAAGTCATTAGGGTGTCATTAGGGTGTCATTAGGGTGCCATTAGGGTGTCATTAGGGTGTCATTAGGTTATAATAAGTTAGTTAAGCTTAGTTTTACAGTTTAATGGGTTGATCTGAAGAGAGGAGACGAGTCTGGGAAGTGTGACTGTCTGGAAGGCATCATTGTCACTTGTCAGTGTATGTGTAATTGTAACAAACATTGCACATGCAAACACAAAAATGTGAACCTGCACCTTTTTTGTTCTAGGAAATCTATCACTGCAGCAGGGCTGGATTAACAATGGGGCGGGTGGAGCTCCAGCTCCAGGCCTCCCTTTGAAAATAGGCCCACAGCATGCACAGGCTGCAGTGCAGACAGGGAAGAATATATATATTTTTCTGTCACCAGCAATAGCCCAATTCACTGCACAGTTCCATCACCTCTCGGTGACGTTTAGCCAAACTCACGGTCTCACAGTCACAGGAAGGGAGGAAGGGAATCATCAACCCTGAGCTCACTGAAGACGTTAGCCAGCGGGGACAGGGCACGTGAGCTGGACACTGCTCTGCACTTGGTGTGTAGTCTACTTAAGGGTAAGTTATGATTTATATCATGTTATTTCCCTGATGAAAATTCAAATAACAATTAAAACGTTGGAATCGATCTGCGTGTCTGCAGTTTTTCTGTGTACTTTGATGAAGTCCTGAAAGTGCCACCGATTTGTTGGAGGGGTATATATATATATATATATATATATATATTATCGTAAGTCCGGACTCAAAGCTTCAAATATAAGTCACACACACATATATATATATATATATATATATATATATATATACGGTGCTCCTTAGAGATCCAGCAGAATCCAAAAATACAAAAATAGAAAAAAGGAACTCACCAGGTAGAAAATGAAGATAAAATCACATCTTTAATAGAATCATCTTTAAAAACATCACCATATTGTCGACGTTTTGATCCTCACAGGGACCGTCATCAGGACAATCCAAGCCAGTGTGAACAGAACAACACCACAAAGCATACTGAAATATATATATGTGTGTATTTATATATATATATATGTATGTATGTGTGAGTGTGTTCTATATATATATATATATATACTTACACTCACTCATATATATATATATATATATACATACATATGTGTTAGTGTGTGTATGTGTATATATATATATATATATATAAATATATATTATATATATATATGTGAATTCGGCAATCTAGTCTGCTGTCATCCTAAAGTAAACTTGCTTGGGTGCCATCCAAACGGGTGATCAAACCCTCCACATGCCACAGACAAAAGGCGGCACCTCAAGACTTCAGATGATTAAAAAGGTGTCTATACTTATGTCTGTCCTGATGATGGGTAGCAGTCCCCGAAATGTCGATGAAATAAAATAGACACCTTTTTCACCATTTGAAGTCTTGGAGTGCCGCATTTTGTCTGTGGTATATATACAGTACAGGTTGAGTCTCCCATATCCAAAATGCTTGGGACCAGGGGTATTGTGGATAATGAAATATTCCGTATATTGGAATAATTGCATACCATAATGAGATATCTTGTGAATAGGACACAAATATACACAAAGAATGCATTTATGTGTTATATACACCTTATACAAACAGCCTGCAGGTAACTGTATACAATAGACTCAATAATTTTGTGGCTCGAAAAAAGTTTGTGTACAGAAATGAAATTCATTTATGTTTCATATATACCTTATACACACAGTCTGAAGGTAATTTTATACAATATTTTTAATAATTTGTGCGTTAGACAAAGTTTGTGTACAGTGAACCATCAAAAATTAAAGGTTTCATTATCTTAGTCATGCCAAAAAAAATCCGTATTTCTGAAAGAATTGTAATAATATAACTATATTCCATCAACAGTCGGAAATGCTGAAAGATAGATTTAGAGAAAGAGATTATAAGAAGGAGGAAATAGAAAAAGCAATTCCGAGAGCTCTTGGTTTAGATAGAGATGAGTTGTTAATAGAAAGAACTAAGATCCCTGATGAAAGGTTTTCTAACTATAGACCTTTTATTACTCAGTTTAATCGAGAAAACAAGTCTATAAGAAATGTATTAAATAGGCACTGGAACATACTATTGAAGGATCCAATATTAGGTCCAATTCTTCCACAGAAACCCAAACTTGTGTTCAAAAAGGCTAGAAATATGAAGAGTATTCTGGCACCTAGTAAATTAAGATTTAAAAATAGACAACAAATTAATTCTATTAATTCTGGTTTTCCATCTTTAAGTAGAGGATGCTTTCCATGTAGGAAGTGCATTTGTTGTAAATTTATGGATACATCACCCTTTTATTGGATTGATGATAAAATTAAGATTTAAAAATAGACAACAAATTAATTCTATTAATTCTGGTTTTCCATCTTTAAGTAGAGGATGCTTTCCATGTAGGAAGTGCATTTGTTGTAAATTTATGGATACATCACCCTTTTATTAGATTGATGATAAGGAGAAGTAATACACTATTAAGGATAGAATAACTTGTGATACAGAATTTGTAGTATATAAAATCACATGTGGATGCAATAAAGTTTATATAGGGAAAATGAAGAGATGTCTGAAAATACGCATCCAAGAGCACTTGAGAAATATTAGGAACAAAATCCATATTCACAGTCTACCCAGACATTTTCAAGAAGTACATGGGTCGGAAAGTAGAAGCTTTAAGTTTTCAGCTCTAGAGCATATAAAATTAGACCCTATGGGGAAAAATAGGGAATTAGAACTTTCAAAAAGAGAATCCTTTTGGATTTACTCACTAGATACCCTTGCCCCTAGGCGTCTTAATCAGAGTATAGACATTGTCTCGTTTTTACATAATTAGGGAGAGTTGTTTGTTACTCTATATTTTGGGCAATTTTTATTTGCTGTCTGTGATTTTATTTTATTTTATGATCGATTTGCATATATATGGCTGGATATGGACACTAGGTCTTTGTGGAAGTTACATTGTAGAAAAATTGCATGTTGATTTAGATTGTCTTTGTAAAGCTGTGATTTTGGCTAGAGAGTCTCTTTCTATGTATATTTAAAATGATTTTCTTAGATTATGGGGGATTGGTGTTAGTCTTATGGTCCCATTAGTGTAATTGTTTATGTGCATTATAAAACATTGTGGTCAATTAATATTATTAAATTGATTGCACTTTTGTAGTTCTATATTTAGATACCATGAGGGACCTCCATTAAAGGGTTAAATTTGCCCGGTGGCTGGAATATTGGCGGGGAGGATAGAGAGAGGGTTTATCACATTAAGCTGTGGGGTGGAACGCAAGCTGTGAGGCTTGCGTTCCACAATTATGCAACCCAGCCATTTAGTACCCAAATTGGAGGTGAAGTGTTAGCCTGAGTATGGCAGACTGGAGGATGCAGGGCATCGCTAGCATACCAAGCTGGCATATGGAACACAAGCTATGTTCCACAACACCGGAACCCGGAAGTAAGTGCCCGCAATCGGAGGATGCAGGGCGTTGCTAGTATACCAAGCTGGTAAATGGAATGCAAGCTGCGCTCCACAACACCGGAACCCGGAAGTAAGCGCCCGCAATCAGAGGTGTGTATTACCTTCTGCCAAGTGAAACGCAGGCTTTGAAGCTTGCATTCCATATACCGGAACTCGGAAGTGAAAGTTTATGACATGAGGCGCTAATTAGTATTCCCAGGTGTGGCCTTTTTGAAGGGATTCACTGGATATTGTTGTTCACTTTTAATTAGGTGAAATGTTTATTACACAGGATTTTGTACTGAATCTCAAATTTATTAATCTTTGTGTGGAGGCCGATTTCCATGTTTTTAAGCAAAGTTTAGCTGTTTAATTCATTTAATTGAGGTTAGGGTATCACTTCCTGGGAGGGGGTATAAAAACACACAGCTGTTCTATTAGCAACAGGTACAGCTTGCTGAACCAGCTAATTTTTTAGCTCTTGGTGTGAAGGATTGGAATGTAAGTGAAACTAGCATTTATGTTTATGTTTTGAGACTCTCTATGCAAGATACAGCTAATGGTAACATTGGTATTTATGTTTTGTTTATTAATTATGTCGAATATATGCATTTTTGACTATATTATATTATAGTATATGAAGGGGTTGCTATAGACTGGTATTTTTAATGATGTGTTTATCTAAAGGTCTTCCAGGACAGGTAATATTAATTATCTAAGTTTGCTTGGTAAAAATTGGGGCTATTTGAGTTAGATTCTATTAGAGCATCTTTAATAGCATTTAATGATTAAACTGAGTAGTTGCATCTGGTTCTGCTCATTTTAGCTATATTGTATTAGAATAATTTCTAAATAGCATTAGATTATCAGATGAGTAGATATATTTGTCTCTGCTACTAATTTAGTTTAAGTAGAGACAATTTAAATAGTGTATTATCATTAAATCATCAAATAAATAAATTGCTGTATATGTTATGTCTCTTTATAGGCAAATTTGCTATTTTTTTGCTTCCTGTCCATGAATTGTAAAACAATTTGTCAAGTGAATTGTGACGGCTTAAATCATTTCATCTCCCAATAATTGTAGCGGGATTATTGGGCTGTTGTGGTGAGATCCCGTCTTGTTACAAATAGAACTACAGGTTTATTGCTACAATGGTATGTATAGGAAATTTCCTTTGTATATATTTTTTGTTATGTCTCTAGTTCATGTCTATTAAAAAACTGTTCTAGATACTGTTAAATGTCTTTTACGTGGTATACCCTGCACTTTTACACCCGTTTATCTTTGTTTCTAAAGATGTACCCCTGATGAAGTTCCGTTAAGGAACGAAACGTGTTGGGTTCTCCATTTATTGTATGCTTTCATTGAATGTAAGCTCTTTTTATAGACATAAAAGTTTTTGTTAATAAAATTATGTATCTTTTAAATAAGAAAGCGTCTTCCATTTACTGATAGTGGCCATTGTGGCCCTCTTTTCGGGTGTGTCTTGGTGTGAGGGTGTCTTTCAGTGGAAACTGCAAAGAATTTTTCATGTACCAAAAAAAGAACAATGCATCTATAATCCCTACAAAGGAGAAACAAGAGTTTTATAACAACAGCACTTTAAAGTGAAAAAGGACATTTAATTTCATCTCCTGATATTGGACTGATCACTTTTATGGTTATCTATTATTTTTCAGCAGAGTGTACCAATTGTGGTTTTTTATATAAAAGATCTGTTTTATTCGAATTATAAGCGCCCTTTATTCTCCTTTTGTTTTTTTTGTGTTTATTTACTATATCTTTCTAACAGTGATATAGGAGTAAGGTGCAGCTATTTAATTTTATTTTTAGCTAGTTTGTTACACTTTTTAAAATTAGCGCAAAGGGGGTATATTTGTCTGCTTTATGTATATATATATATATATATATATATATATATATAAATATCCGGTGCCTGTGTGTAATAAGCTGCATACACATTCTCCAAAAAATAACTGTTATTCGTCATTTTGGTAATCCTGATGAAAATGAAGTTCTGAAACTTTGAAAACATAAAAGTATTTTAGTCTGTTTTATTCCAGCCATCCAAAGTGCCGCCCTTTTTGACTATTTCAATTATCATATATTGTGTACCCAGCATAAGAAGTCAGCTAATTAATGTGTCCATTTACATCATTGGCTAGGGTTGTGGGATGTACACATATAGAAATATGCCAATAACTTGTTTGGATTTGTTTTCTTTTTTTAAATCTAAACTATTCTAGCACTCAAAGAAAGGCAGTCAACACAGTTTACATCCTTTCACAAGTTTGAAGGTGACCCAGCTATACCCTCCATGAAACTAAACACACCCACAGCCCTATGTAAACCACACTGGTCATGACCTTACATTATCAGTCTGCAGCACTTGTCACAACCCCTGCAGTGGCACACAATAGGCCCTTCATAAATGTTAGCTCCTGGTCCATGTGGACATTAATCTGGCACTGCACTGCAGTATACTATATTCTTTATCTGTGTAAAAAAGAATCTACTGTGTTTAATGCTGCTTCACCCCAAGAAGACCTCTTTGTTTTATATTTTTCCCAGTTATATATAGAGATGAGTGGGTTTGGATTTCAGAGATCTGAAAATACCCGAACTTAGAGGATCCGAGTCAGATCGGAGTCAACTTGGATTTTCTTGCCTGACTCAGATTTGAAAATGAGGCAAAACATCATCATCCTGCTGTCGGATTCTCACGGGTTTGGATTCTATATAGGTCCCGAGATCAATGCCCTTTTTCATTCCGGCTGTGGAGTGTGAAGAGGGATGGAGCTGGGAGTTGTGCTGTGCTGCTGTGCAAAGGGGTGGCTACAGTTATGTTGCTTAATGTCCATAGGGGCTGGCTGTTGTCCATATAGGGGATGGCTGGCTGTTGTTATGACTAAGGTTGTCCTGTCCATCCATAGGGGCTGTCTGTCTGTTGTCCATACATAGGTGCTTTCTGGCTGTTGTCCTGTCCATAGGGGCTGGCTGGCTGTAGTCCATAGGGGCTGGCTGTTCTGCTGTGTTGTCCAGGGGGTGCTCTGTCCATAAGGGTTGCTGTTCACCCCCAGTGTGAATAAAAAAAACATTTTTTTTGTGTGCATGTTATTTACACCTATCATCAATGTAGGTGCACAGGGGTGCTGTGCTGCTGTCTGTCAAGGGGCTGCTGCCTCTTTCAGGGGTGCTCTTCACCCACCCTCAGTGTGAAAAAAATAAATACATTTTCTGTGTGCATGTTAACCACACCTGTCATCAACATAGGTGTGCAGGGGTGCTGTGCTGCTGTCTGTCAAGGGGCTGCTGCCTCTTTCAGGGGTGCTCTTCACCCACTCCCAGTGTAAAAGAGAAAAAAAAAAACATTTTTTTTCGTGTGTGTGTTAGCATGCCACACTACCAGTGTTCAAATATAACAATTTTTTTTGTGTGTGTTAGCCTGCCACACTACCAGTGTTCAAATATTAACAATTTTTTGTGTGTGCGTGTTAACCTGCCACACACTACCAGTGTTCAAATAATAAAAACAAATTGTGTGTGCATGTTAGCCTGCCACACCACCAGTGTTCAAATTAAAACATTTTTTTGTGTGTGTGTGTGGTTGGTTGTGTGCATTAGCCACAACTTAGCTACACTATAATTGCTTGGTGACACTGCTGTAAGACCGCGGTGAGTATGGAGGACAGTCACATGACAAGAGAGCAGGATCCACATACCAGTCTTGTAGCTGCCAGAAGCAGTTATGATGACAATGCAAGGCCATAAACGTCATCTATGAATGTTGATGCACCAGGGCTTAAATCAGGCCATGTAAAAAAATCAACAGGTTCTCAGCCTTCAAGGCTGCTACATGGCCCAAAGGCCACATCCTGCTTCACGGCCCAAAGGCCACCTGTTGTCACTCCTCACCAGCCCTCAAAGCTGTAACAACCACAACTTGCCAAGAGTTCCAGCCCTCATGGCTGTTGCAGGACTGGTTCCTTCCTAATCATAACTCTGTATTCCACTACTACTCAGCCCGGAGGCAGCATCAACAAGTAACTATCAACTATCACTTCTTCAGCCAGTATCTGCACCAATATCAAGTATCCACTCTTCTTACTTCAGCCAGTGGCTGCGCCAATTATCAATTCTTCAGCCAGTGGCTGCACCAAATATCAAGTATCAATTCTTCTTTCTTCAGCCAGTGGCTGTGCCAACTATCAATTCTTAGTTCAGCCAGTGGCTGTGCCAACTATCAATTCTTAGTTCAGCCAGTGACTGCACCAATTATCAAGTATCAACTCTTCTTACTTCAGCCAGTGTCTGCGCCAACTATCAATTCTTCAGCCAGTGGCTGCACCAATTATCAACTATCAATTCCTTCATCAGTCAGTGACTATCAATTATCAAACAGTAATTTTTCAATACTTAAGGGGTACTCCAACCATCATCTTTGCACAGTCCTCAACTCTATTTATCACTCAGTTTTGAGCTAGCTGGATGCAAACTTTTGTCCCTTAACTAGATGAAAAAAATCAATATTGTGAGCTGTGAGGTGGTCAAAATTTACTGGAATTTTATGTGATTTTAGCTATTTTTATGATTTTTTATGAAAAAATCTATATCCAAATCCAAAACTAAAAAATAAAACACGAAGGTGAGGTTTTGAAAAACCAATCCAGATCCAAAACCAGGGGAGATCCAGGTCCAAAACCAAAACCAAAACACATGGGTAGACACACATCTCTAGTTATATATAAAAATTGCAAAAAAAATATTTTTTTCTGTTGTCCAATACAAAAAACTGCAGTCTTTTCTAATTAAATAAAAAAAATATATTGTATATTTAAAGAAATTGTTTGTTTAGACAAGTGAAAACTGTATATTGCTGTTCTGTGTGAATTGGTGTCTCCCCATCATTTGCACCCCTAAACAATTCGCACAGCAACCTATTCCTCCAAGTGCATGCAAACAGTTGCCAGTGTTGTCTGTGTCTAAAAAAACAAAGACATTATTCCCCAAAAAATGTAAATAGTGAGTTATCCTTCCATTGTTAGTGACTTTGTGTGAGGCAGTATCCCTCCATCATCTGCACCCCAAAACAGATCTCACAAAGACCTGTTCTTCCAAGTGCATACAAACAATTGTCAGTGTTGTCTAGGTCTAAAAAATAAAGCCATTAGTGCAAAAAAATTGCATAGTATGTTATCCTTGCAGTATAAATTACAATGTCAGCAGTGGTGTCTCTCCATTATTTGCACCACAAAACATTTCTAATGAAGATAACCTGACAATATCTCTTGCTTCAATTTTTCTCACAAATGCTTCTGCCAAGAGACCCACTGGTGAGGAGGATGAGTCAACTAAATGCACCAGAGTGAAACACCATTATGATATCTGGCCAGAATTAAAAGAATTGCACAAAATTATTGACATATCTACCATGACCTAATCTGACACAGTAAGCATCAATAGAATGTTGGGTGATTATTTTAATGTGCAAATTAGCATGTAGTGTGTAATCAGAAAGAGTGTTTAGTATAGTAGGGAACCTTGAGTGACCTGTATAGGAGGCTACTCCCTACAAATGTTGAAAAACTGATGTTAAAAATAAACTAAAAATTCTAGGAGGAAGACCTTTGCTGCCAATTACATCAAAGTACATATATTTTTCAATAATGTTTGATTCCAGTGTGGATGAGCTAATATTTTGTGATGATGATATTAACAGTACTGATGAGGGTGAGGGTGAGGATAAGGATGACAATGACATTATTCTACTGTAAATATGATGTATAACATAACAACACTGTTATCACCCTTAAGCTTGTTTTATGGTTGCCAAAACAAACAAAGTGGTAGTTTCTGCTTACTTTGTTAAACTGTGCATGCATTTTTTAATATTTAACATAAGGGAGGGTTGGAGCTTCTCGGCAGATACAGACTAGTATCATCAAATCATATAATTAATATTTAATTTTCAATTTGCCTAGGATCTTCCTTAAATCTGGAGGAATCAATATAATTGGGATTGTGAATGCTTAATTTTTATTTTCTATTTTTCTGGTTTACTTTTTTATAATTAAATTATTAACACTAAAGGTGCATACACACACAGTTATTGTTAACGATATCGTTTATCGTTCAATCGTTGAAAAAATCGTTCACTTTCTAAGTTAAAACGATGAACGATTATCGTTCATGCGCATTCACGTTTGTTGTTTGTAGTTTGTAGTTCAGTCAGACTGACCAACTCAACAATTTTCATTAAGGGAATATGCAAAAATCGTTCGTAGTTCATAAAAATCATTCATTACACTTTAAAATATCTGACAGATAATCTGACAGATAATCATTCATAAAATTGTTCAGAAAATCGTTGGTACCTAAATCATTGTGTGTATGCAGCTTAATTAATCAATCTCATATACAATCGAATTTGTTAATGGTTTGTTCAATATTTAATTTTTTAAATATATATTCTGTAATCAGTCAATGAATCTCATTGTAATTCTAGTTTTTTAATGATTCATTCCATCTATCAAGCTCTTTTTAATTTATAGTTATATTCTGTAATCAATTAATGAAACTATCAATTTATCAATTAATACATCAATCAACCTCATTGGGATTTTGGATGCTTGTTGTATTGAGGTTAATAATATTGTAGTAATTCTTTAGGAACAAATTAGGCCCAAACTACATGAATTTAACAGTTTTTATCAGTTTATATATAAATTCAGATTCAAAACCAAAATCAAAACACTTCAGAGTAGTTTGGGCAAATTCTAAACCTTTGATGGTGGTTTTGGCAAAATCAAAACCAAAATACGGGATCTGTGCACATCTCTCCTGCTTTTGTAATTACTATTCTTCCAGGGTTAGACTCAGCTTAAGATATCATAAGGCAGCTATGAAATAGCTTAGCATCTTAGAGCTGGTTACATTTGCTCATGTCACAGTCCATATAGACTTCTATGAGATTTGTGATAAAAAGGGACCACAGCAGTTACCTCCAATATCTTATGTGATATGCAAAAAATACATAAGAGGAAGCCAAATTAATGCAATAAGTGATTACTACATATACCTCTTGGTGATCTAACACGCAAAAATTACAATAATCTATGTTGAACACCACAAGTTTCTGTGTATCACATTGTCTTTTTGTAAGTGACCACCCATTATTATTGGGAAGAATATAATATAATTCTTCAAGCAGTAACTTGTCAAACAACATATTGCTGGATGCTTACATATGCTAAATGGGATGTAGTTATGTGACCGACTGCGGAATGCCAGCAAAGGGATTATTATAGGCATCAAAATTGTGATGCCTATCATAATCACAACATCGGAATCTAGCAGGACGCGTGCCCAAACTATGTAAGTACGATAGTTTGCAGGGTTAGCATTAGTTTTTTTGTGGGGGAGGTTAGGGTAAGGCACCCCTATGAGGAAGGGATAGGGTGAAGCACCCCAGGGAGAGATTAGGATTAAGCAACCACCAGGAGGGTTAGGTTTAGGGAGCAGTAAGTAAGGGTTAGGGTTAGGCACCACCAGGGGGAGGTTAGGTTTAGGCACTAGTGGGAAGGTTAGGAGTAGGCACAACTAAGGGAGGGTTAGGGTTAGAGGGGGACAGGGGAGGGTTAGAGTACTTATCTGCCCCATTAATTATCTTCATCCTGTTGGACGTCCACTGTTTTGAACTGGAGGCTAAACAGCTGCTGGCATTTCAATCCCATTCTAACTAAATATCTATGTGCATATAATTCTCTGCCCTTCAATTGTACATTCTAATCAGCATAATAACATTTATACAAATACCATTGGATATTTCTCCCTCTGAACACGGCACACAGTCATAGCAGCAGGCATGATGTCCTCCTATTGGAGCTTTTCTGAAACCATTATGACATTCTTCAGAACATCGAGCTTGGGGCATCTATTAAAATCAAAAAGTAAAAGATAACTTTTGATCATTACCACCTTATATATAATAATAACCTTTGATCATGACTACCTTAAATGACTTTGGAACAGTGTAATCAATCTTCCAGAAAATTAGCAGATATATGATATTGACAGGGTGATGTTTGTGGAAATTTGTTTATTCGTAACTTTTTACATTAAAAATTTTGGCAACTAAATCTAGAATGTCATCCAGTAATTGTTGTTCATGAGACTTGGTATGTGGGGGAATGTTATGCTGGACTTTGCGGCAATATCATGTCAGGTGGTGATAGTGAGCCTTATTTTCTGTGTGGGGCTGGAAGGACCCACCCACACAGGGTAGAAAAAGAAATTGTGAGCACACCTAGAGGCCTCCTTGAGGAAAGAGCTCAGATGAGGGCTAACAAGGCAAACCAGTCATTTCACCTTGTAGATTCAGTTCAGGGAGGACTGAGGCAGATACAGTGGCCAGTGTGACTGGAGGCCAGTGGGGCCAGACCTGCAGTTAGGCAGGGAGGACCGCAAATATATGGGACTGTTTGTGTGACTTTCTGGAAGTCATGCCAGGAGGCCAAAGTCCAGACCTGCAAGCTAAGCAGGAAGGACCACAAGAAAAACTGTGTGTGATGGGTAGGAGGCCGTGTTTGTACCTGTAAGAGACAAGACTGGGACTGCAATATACTGTGTAATATTTGCATACTAGCTACCCAATATAATCAGGGTTCAAGCACTGAGGTAGTGCCCTGCATGATGTGCTAGATTGTTTAATATTTTGTTCCTGAAATGCTAAGTAAAACACCATTTATTTTTATTTAATCCTTAAGAACTACATGTGGATCTTTCTTATGCACCTTTTTACTGCTCCACTGACTTCTCTACTGATCTAATTACCCCAGATATATCCCACTTTAAAATACATTTCTATATTGTACCAATGGAGATATTTAAGAGAAAGAATTGCTCAACACTTTGTATATAGCTGATTCTAGGGATTTGTTGCAAACTCTGCATGTGTCCTGGGCTGTATACACAGTTTTGTGCACATGACTCAGCCATTTATTTGTGGATTTAACATCCATTTATGGGCATAATATAATGGCCATTCATGGGTGGTAACTGGGCAGTGACATGGGAATACATGCAAGAGAACCATTATGTTCGTTGTGTCAGGTAACATGTAGCCAGAGTTACTCACTATTCTCAGCTAGGCAGATGCATTGTGGATGCTGAGCACAGTGATCTCCTGTACCTAGTTATGAGTTAGGTGTAACTGGTGATAATAGTGATGACAGCTGCTCTTGCAAATTGAGCAGTGGATGTACTGTAGTACATTTAAAAAATATGCCTACTACTCAGAATATGGGCACTTAGCAAATCACTAATAATATTGTAGAGAACACCAAGTAAGTGTATTACAAAGAAGAAGAAAAAAACAAATCACAAAATAAATGTCTAAAAATTTAAGACTATTATTATTAGAGATGAGCGGGTCTAGTTCTCTGAGAACTTGACCCACCCTAACATAGGGGACCTGAGTCTGGCTCAGGATTTCCCACCCAAATCAGATCCCAAAGTGTGGCA
The DNA here is from genome assembly GCA_031769625.1 of Taudactylus pleione. Classification (NCBI taxonomy): domain Eukaryota; kingdom Metazoa; phylum Chordata; class Amphibia; order Anura; family Myobatrachidae; genus Taudactylus; species Taudactylus pleione. Next base: position 74,593 of record JAUIMM010001910.1, on the reverse strand, counting down.
AAACATCATCTTCCTTCCTCTTCACTTTTTCGCGAGTCATGGCTCACATAAACAGTAAAAGTCCCTCCCCGCAATCGGTCACCATTTCACAAGTGAATCTGATGGAGTAGGCAGTGTAGGCAGGACTCTCAGTGAATATTAGTTAGTTAGCAGCTGCTACTGTAGTGCATATTCAGGTCCCTTCAAGTCTGTATAGACAAGGGCACTGTCTATTTGGAAGAGGGAGGATTGCATTGTGTGTGTGACACTGTGAATACAGCAGTGCAAAGTCATAGGTCCCTTCAAAAAATCTTTTCTTTTCTATCTTCTTTGTGTCTTACCAACACAGGAAGGCTATGCTACCTTGTCTACTGGACAGTGGGTCCAGTCAAGGGCCACTGTCGTAACATTTGAGCAGTACAATGGTGTTGTCTGTTGCATCCCCGCAATGGGTGGATGGAACGCAAGCCATGAATAAAGCATGTGTTATACTTGGCACTACAGCAGTGCATAACGGGTACTGTTGCAGCCTCTCCGCCGACCACATTAAAAAACACTGGGCACTTGTTTGGAGGGAGTGTGGGAATTGTCCATCAACTGTCCCACCTGCACAGTTCTGCATAGTCCATCAAGTTGCCCCCTGCTCCCCATTGACAGCTCTCAGACATCAGAGGTAAAGTTGGGCTCTTTGAAAGGGAGTGTGGGGTATGTCCATCCACTGGCCTGCCTGCACAAACCATCCATCAGCCCCCTGCTCCCAATTTACAGCTCTCCACATTTTCATAGAAAACAACAATGCGTTTATTGTGATAGGTATGACTGTTTTAAGAAATGCATTGTTGCTTTTCTATGAAAAATATGGTTATCAGACAGATTTTAATTTTCAGAATAAAATGTGGCTCTTCAAGACATCTAATTTTTCTCAAGTAGCTCCCATCCCAATTAAGGTTGGAGGCCACTGGCCTAGGGGCTTCATCAGGATTGTAAGAGAGCTCATTGCCTCAGGTCTCCTGCTTAAATCCTGTATTTGTAGCCATTACTTCCACCCTCATGAAGGCACAGCTGCCATCTTAAGTCCTGGTAATGTTGCATTGTTAACAAACCAGGCTCAGTAGTAGTGGTCCTCATTAGTTTTATACATCAAATTCTATTTTATTACAATGCTGGTCAGTGGTGGGTATAATAGATGGTTATTTGACGTTTTTGGTGCAATATAGCTGTTTTGCCCTTACAGAGTTACGGTGGCCATCTTACTTGATGGTAAACAAATAGGATACATAAAGGATGAGTGTGCAAATGAGATAAAAACAAACAAACATATAACATGTCTAAATATGTGTAGTCATAAAATATTTTGCTAGGAAAAGGGAAGGGATTCTTCATTTCTAAAATTGCATATATTTAAAATATAAAAAATGTATAAAAATTGGATAGTTTTGCTGTCACGTAGATTCAATAGACATAAGGAGAGGTGTTATGAAGTGTGCAGATGTTCAAGAAGAGTAGAAAAGGATACTGATAATAAAAAGTGTTATAAGGATGATCTTGCTTATTAAAAAGCTAAAAACTAAGAACAGCTTTAAAACTATGAAAAATATATAAAAGCTATATGAGGGGAAAGATAAATAGTATTTAATAATGGTGAATTGTAATAAAACAACTTATTATATAGAAACGGGGTAATCTCGAAATCTATATTTAACTAATAAAAAAAAATATTTGTTTAAAAGGCAAGATAATTCATAAACATATACAACAAGGAGATTCGGGATTAGGTACAAAAAAATAAATAAATAAATAAATAAATAAATGAGATATATAAATAGGTAGAGCAGCTTATCTGAGGTAGCAGCTTATTAGTTCATGTGGCATGTATGGCAACAGCAGGCACCAATACGTTTCGCCAGTTCAAGACTTCATCAAGGGAGTCCCTTGATGAAGTCTTGAACTGACGAAATGCATTGTATTTGTTTATGAATTGCCTTGCCTTTTAAACAAATATTGTTTTTATTCTAAAACTATTAAATAGTTTTTTAACTTTTACTGGTTGCACTTTTTCAATATAAAATCATACTAAATTAGTTTTGAATGTAGTAGTCTACATATACTATCTCCTTGCACTTGGTGGTATGTATTTATACCTATATATGAAATAGGTGAAATCACAATTGGGTATTATTTGCACATCTTGCACTGTCACTTTATAATTTATTCATTTATATACATATGTATATATGTTTTTTCGTGGTTTTTAGTCACACAATTAATTATAGTTATAACCAACTAGCCGGTCACTCTATAATTAATATCTATGTACAACTATATATATAATTATATATATATATATATATATATATATATATAAATATATATATATATATATAATATAGACTTGAAAAAAACTTCAATATATCCCAAAATAACATAGTATACAACCTGTACTATTAATGTAAGCCACCACACAAATTATTACACAATCATCTAGCTACAATACTACAACCCTCGACACAACTCACCCTAAAAAAACTTAGTATGCAACACTCCTGCGATACATTACTACACAACCTAACCAACCTCCCCTAATGGATAAAATAGCTATACACACCCCGATATATTACATCCCTAAACCCATCTCAATTCACAGATATTTTATAAGTATAAACCCCAAGATACATTACTATACCTCTATTTTCCCCTTTCCATCCCTGTTGCATAACTATACACCCACAGATACCCCCTCATACATTACTATACCCCCCAACCCACCTCACCCCCAGACAATATATTAACTCCCCTATACAATACACCCCTCAGCCCACCTCACACTTCAGGTAATAAATGTCAATGCCCCCTCCTCACCCACATAACATGAATAAATACATAGCCACAATAAGGTACTTACCTCTGATTGCAGCATTATGTGTTCTCACACACCGGCTGCTGTCTGCATGGGAGAAGGACAAGCCATGCAGAGCAGGAGGGGGCAGTGCCTTGGGGAGAGGGTGAGGAGTGGACTCTGGAAGAGGCAGGAAGACAGGACCTCACACTCCACCTGCAGGGTAGACAGACAGACCAGGCAGAGCAAGAGAAAAAGAGGAGGGGGTGGAACTCAGGAAGGGGGCAGGGAGAGGGGACTTAACTCATCACTTGCAAGGAAGAATAGGTGGCCGGGCATAGATGCAGATTGTGAATAGAGCAGTGCTGGAGCCTTTGCCCTTCTATGAGAATGGTACCAGCAGCTGCCTGTATGCTGATAGTCACAGGGGCAAGCAGAATGCTGATGATCCTAACAGCAAACTGCTCTGTACTTACAGGCAGTCATCTGCCTATAGCAGTTCACAGGCAGGATCATCTGCACTCTGCTGGGTCCCCTCTGAGCCTGGGCCCAGTACATTAGTACCATTGGTACCCCCCCTGATGGCAGCCCTGGGTACAGGGTGTGTAGTTTACATAAGCCACTGGGTCATGAGGGGCCTCACCGCACACCCTGCACCCATATTATCTAATACTTTCCTCTCTGAGGTCCGCATTGGGTGTCTCAGCCCTGCACAAAAGCCCTTCTCAAAACACCATAATATGGCCACCACAGCCTTTTTTTCCAGCGTTATGTGAATGCTCGGTGAGGAAATCACCAGGAAAATGGCACGTACACCTCTCATTTTGAATTCCTTGTTGTATTGTTGAGAGGTATATGTTTTAATTGATCTTTCTTTTGTTTCTTGGCTTGTTTTTTATATACAGTACATGTATTGCATCTAAAGAATCCTGTATTTTTTGGGTTTAGCCATGTAGTGATTAAGGGTTTTTTGTTTCCTTTTTGGCAAGTGAAATTGAAATTGAAAGGAAACTATATGAAGGAATACACTGAACAAGTTCTACAGCTTTAAGAAAGGGTCTAGAAAAAGGTACTCTTCAGAAAAAGTATGAGTTTCTGTATCCCAAGGATCCTGTCATACCCATACTATAATTATTGCCGAAAATCCACAAGAATTTGAAACGCCTCCCCAGGAAGACCAGTCATATCGGGAATAAGGTATTACAGCCTATAGTCACCAACAAAATGGCTACATTAAGAACACTATTCATATGCTCAATATGTTGAAAGAGATACACTGGGAAAAATATCAAATTTTAGTGATATGTGACAATAAATCATTATACACATGTATAGATTATGACATTGGATGTTTCAATGTAAAAAGTATGCTGGAAAGTGACTCTAATATGTTCCAAGATCAGATAGAATTCATTATGGAGGCCATGATTCTCAGACACAATTATTTCTGGTTCGGAAACAAATTCTACATACAACAACATAGAATGGCGATGGTGACAAAATTTCCACCTTCTTACTCAAATTTATTCCTGGTGGAGTGGGAATGAGAAAATGTCTGGTCAATCATCAAGTATAAGGAAAATTTGAGATTTATAGATGGCGTATTCATCATATGGAAAGGAAACAGAGAGGATTTAGAAACATTCATTGCAGAACTAAACAATAATTCTGTCACCCTATAAATTCACCAATGAAATCAGTTAAAAAATCAACTTTTTAGATTTAATGATTTTTGTGGAAAAGAACAATTAGAGACAAAAACTTATTTGAAACCTACAGATTGCAATAGCTTTTTAGATGCTAGGAGCAATCACCATAGAGCCTAGATATCAAATACACCCAGGGGGGCAAGATGAGATATAAGCAGCAGACCTGAGGTAATAAGCACTCTTACAATCCTGATTAAGCACCTTGGTAAACATATTGATTACAGAGTGCATCAAGTCTGGAAGATCCCTATACAGGACGGACATAATGGACTTGTCTACCAGCAGACCCTCAACACACTGTACAGAGACCGTACAGGTGCAGCCCTAAGACACAACACAAAATGCCCTAAGTCGCAATACTTATTTAAACTGTTGGGACAATATCTGTAAGTGCACAGGAGATTACAAGGTACAAGGTGTATAAAAACCATCTCATTGCTACTTTTTTAGAAGAGTGAGTAATTCACCTCTGTTTGTTTCACTCCTCATTAATTTTGTTTGATCTATCCCACTTATGTGTGTTGTTCTTTCTGTAGTCTGTACTGTTTTGTTTAGTGGTATTAGCCTTACATTTTTATAATTTGTGTACTATGTTTTATGATATATTACTTAATTAATTGATTTTATACTATTTATTGTTAGTGTACTTTTTGGAGGTGACTAACAGGACATGCACTGTCAATTATTGATTTCTTAGGCATCTTCTGCTACGTCTCATGATGATGTATGCCCTTCTCACACAGAGTCTAGAAGAGGTCTGAAAATAATTAAACCCACTAAAGTAGAGGAAACAACTGTGCGTTCAGATTTAGAATTGTCATAATTCCCTTAGGATAACCTAAGGGGTATATTTACAAAAGTGAGAGTTTTAGAATTGGAGATATTGCCCATCACAACCAATCAGATTCTAACTATTATCTTCTAGAAGGTGCTACTTAAATGCTAAGTACTGTATAATCTGTTTGGTTGCTTTGGCCAACATCTCCAATTCTAAAGACACTCACTTTAGTAAATATACCCCTAAGTGTGTAAGCAAGTGCAATGTGTGAGCCTGATCATTTCAACACTGCATTCGAAGAGGAGACTCCTTCCACTATTTCTGCACCCTCTGAAAATCAACAGTCAAGTCAACATGCTCACGAACTTGACATGGAAAAAATTATGCTACTGTGGAAGTGCAACAGGATGAGGGAGATATTTGCGTAGCTGGCACTTGTGTTAATAAGAATATAGATGATAAGGATGTTGTTAATGAGAATATTGTTTGTGTAAGTAAGGTACCAGTGGAAGCATTTCTTGCCCTCGATAAGATAAAGGCCATTGTCATGCCCTGGTATATGACAAAAAAATTCACCTCTTATGTTTGGAATAATTTTTAGAGGTAAGTACCTTAACCATTTATGTTCCTCTTTCCTCTTATGTCATTTGCAGTGCATTCATGAAAAGTTTTTATCAAAAAGTGAAAATTATGCTAAAAAGATAGTATAAACAAGCAGTACAGTGTTAGCTAGGTCCCTTTTCTCAGCTAGATCAAATCACCTGTCATCTCCACCACCAACATCATGGACAACAATATCCTCATTAATGATGAAGAGTAGTCCTTCATCCAATTTGATAAGGCTCACCGATTCCTCCCCTATCCAGGATTCCTAAGAAGAATCCTCGAGCACTTAGCCTGCCGCTGCTGTTGCTAGTGGTTTATGTTTATCCCAAAAAGGGACCAAGAAGAATAGTAGTAGTCTCAAAAAACAATTGATTGTTAAACAAACCTTTGCAAAAGCAAATAAGAATGACAGCTGTCACAGTTCCACAGCAGATCAATGACGGCATGACAGCTATGCTTGTATTAGATCTGCATCCAGTATCTGCCAATAATGCAGTGGGTTTTAGAAAGTTAAAAAAGGTCATCTGTCCCTGCTACCAAATCCCATCTAGTTTCCATAGTACTATAGAAGCAATTTCCCACCATTACATGGACATTAAAAGAAACATTATTATTGGCCTCCAAATTGCTGTTGTACGCACTGTCTACTTAACAACAGATAAGTGAAAAAGCAGAACTGGGAAAACATGACTGTGACAGCCCACTGGGTATGTGGTTTGTCTTTAGCAGCACCAACATCTAACAAATTCCAGCTCATTCAGATGCAGGAAACTCTGTGTACCATAGGCCTCAATGCAAGGCATACTGGTATCAACCCCATAGAAACACAACTAAAGGAAATTCATGGCTTACCCCGCATGGACTCTCCTGAAGAGTTTTTTCATTTCTAACAATGCCACAAATATTGTGAGAGCATTACAGTTGGGTGATTTTGAACATGTCCCATGTTTAGCTCACACATTAAATTTATTACTGCAGATTTTTTTAAAAATTGACAGGGTCATGCAAGAGATGTTGTTTGTTGCCCAAAAAATGTCGGGACATTTTCCTCATACAGCATCTGCATGTAGAAGATTGCAGCACCTACAAGAACATTTCAATTTGCCCTGCCACCAGCTTAAGCAAGAGGTAGTAACAAATTGTAATTACATCCTTTATATGCCTCAGTAGATGAAGTAATACAAAATATCCAATCAAAGCTACCCAATGGGCCATGACATACCTTACTCCAGTGCAGTGGAGAATACTTTGTGTTTAGCAAGGTTCTGAAACCCTTTAAAGTTGTCACCTGTGAAGTGAGTTCAGACACTGCCAGCTTGAGTCAGGTCATTCCCGTCATTAGACTTTTGGAAAATCAGCTCGAGAAAAAGAAGGAGAAGCTGAAATTAAGCAATTCTGCTAAGTATGTTGGACTTGTTAATCAAGTCCTTTATTTGATTCACCAGGATCCAAGGGTTGTCAGCATCTTAAAATCTGATAAATACATTTTGCCAGGAAAAAATAAAATTTGAAGACCCATGTACAAACTGCCTTTGCTTTATTTAAGCTTTCTACCCTCAGAAAGAGTTTTTACCACAGCCAGGAACCTTGTCAGCGATCAGTGTAGGAGGCTATTTCCTCAAAATGTAGAAAAGATTAAGTTCATCAAAATGAACTACAAATTCCATGAGGAAGACCTTTACCAGCAATTACAACAAATCCAGAGACACTTGAAATGGTTGATTATAGCAGGGACAATATTGTGTGAAGATGATGTTCACACTGATGAGGGTGAGGATGATAATAGCAATGACATATTGCCTCTGTAGAGCCAGTTTGTACATAGAGATATTTTCCAACAATATCAGCTGCCCATTCGTAGCTTGCTTTGTGGGGGCACAAACAAACCAATGACTTCAGCAACAAGTGGCAGTCCCTGTTGTTGAAGTGATTGTTTTTTTTTTTAAACTGTGCAAGTCCTGTTTAATATATACAATAAAAGAGTAGGTGGAAGGGCACCAGGACAGATCCATTTTGCACCTCGTTTCTTTGCATTATGTGCTGTTTCAGCATTGCTGACACTTTTATAGCTTATTAAACTGCCATCCTGTCTGCCACTGCAGTGTCATTGTCTACTAGATGTGCCATGTTGGAAGTTGAATTGCCACAGCCACTGAAAACTTCGACATGTGATTGCTGAAAGCCAAAAATGTTCAGATTTTTTTCTTTTCAAGGACAGCATCTCCTACATGCCCTTTTGATTTATAAAAAAATAAATTTAAACCACCAATGAGCTCCACTTAGGCATGGACTGATGTGAATGAGAAAATTGTCTCTGTAAATGCTCCCCTCCTCCCTCATATATTTGTTTTAGAATCCAAAAATTTAATTACATTTATTATAAATCAGTCCTTCCTTTGGCCTATACTGGAGGAAAGCAATATTGTAAGCTGTAAGGTGGTCACAATTTATGGGAAATTACTGGAAATTAAAGTTATTGAGGTTAATAATACTGTAAGGGTCAAAAAAGCCCAAATTATTTGATTTTAGCTTTTTTAATATATTTTATTAAATAAATACAGAACCAAATGCAAAGTTAATAGAGATTCAAAACCAAAACACAGGGGTCATCGCACATTTCTAGTGATTACATACATATAGAGAAAATAAACACACATAAATGATGGAAAAAAAACTCCAGACGATAAAAGAGATGTGTGCCAAAGGACCGATGTGTCCAGATATACATGTTTTATTTATTTTTATGCTAATGTCCACATTTTAAAGTTATTAGAAAGGCAATATATACCTCTGTTATGTAACATGCTTGGGCACAGCCAATCAGTATTCTCTTGCACCTTGACAAAGAAGGATTCCCTTCAAAACATGTTGCATCTATGTATAGGACAGTGTTTCCCTAAGCCAGTCTTTTTGGACCAATTACTGTCCAAACATAAGGGATATCCCTGTTTTAGCAGATGGGTAAATCAAACTGTCTTTTGTAATAATTAAGCACATGTGCTCAATAGAGATGAGTGGTTCAGTTTTCCTGGAAACCAAACACACCCGAATTTAGGGGTTCTTAGTGATTATGAATTCCAGCTTGGGTCTTCCTGCCAAGTTCAGATCCTAGAACACGGAAAAAAGTAATCTTCTTGGTACTCAGGAGCTCATTCAGAGTCAGTCGTGAGCGCTGAGCACTCAAATCTCACTCGATGTTGTCCCACAGCGCATGCGCACGACGGAGCCGGCTCCGTTGTGCGTATGCACGAGACCTGGCTAACGACAGGTGATCCATCGTTAAGGGTCTCGTCGCAGATGGGGCGAGCTGTCGATGTTGAGTGACAGCTCACCCCATTTGCTGGGTGGGCTGGGGGTGTGCCTGGCCAAAAGGAGGCATTCCAGTAGGAATGCTTGCCATTTGGGGGCGGCCCCACTGACATCATAAGTGATGTCAGTGGGGAGCTTCCTGCTCGATCAGAGCAGGAAGCTCCCTGGGGCTTAAGGTTGACGAGATTCTCGTCGTAAGCCCCGATGGTCGCGATGGTCTTGACCATCGTGACCATCACCCTTGTCGGTCGTTAGAGCTGTGGGTGTTAACCCACAGCCTAATGACCGACATGGAGGCGGCCGTTCAGGATGCAAGTGGCCGCCCTGTTTCAGAACGACCGCTTGCATCCTACAACCACCTCCGGATGAGGCCCTCAGTCTTTCTTGTTGTGGATTGCATTTAAGGGTCCTTCCCTCATAATTGGGCATCTTTTCATACAGGAGAGTGGAGGGAGAGGGTGTGTAAATATAATAAATCATACTGGTTTACTTTTTGTACTGCTTATATTAGTTCTGTCAAGCACACACAGGGGAAATCTCTGAAACATTTAACAAAGGATGTTTGGTCTGAGCACTGTCCTTGGGAAGAATTTGCTCATAACCATTACCATGAGTCCACCTCCTTCGCTAAATTCCATATAGTGTATGGACTGCATACTCAGGTACTTTACTTCTCTGCCATGTCCACTTCCTCAATTCCAGCAACAACATCTTTATTTTGAGATTTTGCAAGAAATTTGAGCAGGCTAGGACATCTCTTATAAAGTCCTCTCAATGTTTAAATTATATTAGTACATCAAAAGGAAGAGATTCTAAATGTGAAACCAGGTTATTCACACATAATTTGTGTCTCTGAGTCCCCTCTATGAAATTTGTTCAATGGAACATTAGACCCTTCAGCATAGCTCATGTCATCAATCCAGGTTCTCTTACAAACTTCATCTACCATCTTATCTTTGAGTACCTGACTCATTCCACAACTCCCTCCACAAACCACTTATTATAAATCAATTCTCTCCAAGGCAAGGTACTCAAAGGTAAAGAATTAATATGGGGAGGAATATGAAGTCAAAAGAATCCTTAATTTCCATCATCTTCATGATAAAATTAAATTTCTGATTGGAAGGGATATGATCCTGAGCATAGGTCTTTGATCAATGACTCCAGTGTTCATACTACTTATTTGAAAAATAGGTTCCACCTCCTATTTTCTACTAAACCTTGAGGTACATGTCCAGTGGCCCCTTCTGCAGGGTGAGGTACTGTCACATGATGGCTTCTAGACCCCTAGTATCAGGGGTTTCTCTATACTTTTGTCTTATTCACCTTTACAGCTTTTATCTTCCAATGCAAGCCTGGTGTTCTCCCTGGAAGCTCCCATGTCTTTAGCCCATGTTCACAACCATCTTGGAATGACATCACTTGGATGTCCAACCAATACAAGGAAGGCAGGTCACTGTCACTTGCCTGTCTAGACAAATTACCAGTAGGGGCACCCTATTAATTTTCTCAGATACTACCATGACCCCAAGTACAACTTATTTCCACGAGGCCTCAGTAATTTTGCTTTAGGTTCCTGTATGCTTTCTAGTGTACCCTGATATTCTTCAAATATAGTATGCACTGTACTATCCTGTTGTCCTGCTGGACAGACCTACTAAATCTGCACTGTGCAATCCTGATATCCTGCTAGGTCATCCTGCTAACTGCATATTTTGCTGTATTACTGTATGTGCATTCCTGCAAACTTGCCTGGTACATAACTTTGTTGTTGTTACTTGCATACTGTATTCTATTCTGAGGATCCTGAATTCCTGTACCTCAATAACTAGCCCTAGGGTTCTTGACCTGAATCCCAATCCTCCTAATGTCATGATATTTGGTCAATATCTGGTTCACAGGATGAAATAGGCAACAATTTTAACTTATGATTTGCTAGAATGAATATGCAGTGGCTTATTGTTATTATTTTTCACTTCACATATCACTTAGCATAGGGATCTCCAGAATGTATACACAATGGAAATATTTAATGGTAACAGGCAACGTTTCATCACAAGCTGTTATTAAGTAATTATGTTTAGTTGCCATAATCTGATATTTCTTTCTCTTAATTATTAGTCAGAGGTTTTAAGAAGTGTTAGAAATTATCGGTGCAAATGCCTCATTTAGATGTAGTCTGTGCTTAGCTAATTTAATATGAGTATTGCCCCATGAAACTCTTGGATTTATTCAGTGATCATGTATTTTCCATGCTTGTGATCTTAGGTCTGATTATGAGTGGCTCTGCAGTGGCAGACAGGATGGTAGTTTAAAATAAACTATATTATGCTACAGATTGTTTTTATTAATCAATAACTAGATCAGAGACCTGGGGGTAGTCAAAGAAATGGAGGTGGAGTATGTAGTGGAAGAGAGATTGATTGAGTAATTGATTGATTGAATAATCATTATTTTATTACTGCTATAAAAAAACAAAGCAGAGACGTGGAAAATGCTATTAAAACAAGCACCTAAAATGAATGAAAATGGTGCATGAATTAATTGATTCATTGATTAATTAATTATAATTGATTCATTGATTAAAAAAATAAAATTATAGCCATAAAAAATTGACATGGTTAATAGACAAGTACTCCATATAAGGTTTGTAATCGAAGCCAAGAAAATGAATAGATGCAATACAGAGCATCAAACGCCAAATCAGATTATCTTATACTAACAAGTATTATGAGGCTGACCTAATGACCATACTAACTTTCCCCCAAATTGGGTAGCACACCTCTGTAGTACATTTATGAGTGGTATGAGTATGAGGGATAATACATACAAAAACATGATTTTGCTAAAAGTAAAACAAATAAAATAAAAACCTGGCCACCAGCTGCAACACACTATGCAGATATTAAGGCAGTGATATATTACTGACTGTTATATATCAAAGACACAGTATAACATCCTTAAGTTTTTATCACAAAAAATAATCCAATTTTCATTCATGGTCACCCTTGGACTATCTTCAGGCATTTGTGACATTTCTAAACAAAATTTGTTCTACTGGCTTAGTACTTTTTTCAGCATAGATTTTCCAGGTCTAATTTTTTTGATAACTCTCCTACACTCTCAGTGAGAAGGGCTTGCATCACCATGAGAGGCAGAAGAAGATGGCTCACTGATAGCAGTTGTAGAACCACCAATCATAAATAAAGGCCAAGGCCTGAGCCTTTCCTTGCCACTGCATGTGGTAAATGGAATGTTGCCAATTCAATTCTATGTTTTCCTGCACTAAGCATTCTCATTTTTAGAGGTATTTTTTACTTTACCGCTGTAAAATTTTGATTTATTTATTTCAAATGCCCTGACGCTTTAGATTATGTTGAAGGACTAGTATTGGATTCATCAGACTGGTGGCAGCAGCTGCAGTAGTATTTGGTTGCTGCTACTGCTCTTGTCTTGACTGATCATTATCCATATCAACGAATACACAGACATAGTACAAACAATAGAAAATATATTTTTTCTACTTTTTTAAATTTGCAGTTTTGATCACTTTGTAGAGACACAGCATATTTATATGTACGGATGGAAAAAAATGCACTGGGGTACAGCGCACAGACATAGTACAAATAGAAAATAATATATATTTTTAATTTGTTCTACTAATTTTTAATTCATAGCTCAGCTCACTAAGTGGAGATACAGTGCTTTTTTATGTACACGAAAAAATGCACTGGGGTACAGCACACACATGTTGTTTTAAAAAATATCTTTTTATTATTTTTGTTACTCTTTCCACAAATGTCAACTGTGGAGTCACACATCTTATACTGTAGCACAGTGGGGTATGGCCTGCAGAGTCACAGTGTTTGTGACAGTAAGACTAGTAGGGGAATGGATGGATAATGCAGCAGCCACAGGGCAGAGAGAGTGGATAAACACATCAAAGCAGCAGCAAATGGAGGTGGAGAGGATGGACACAGCACAGCAGCCACTTGACACAGGGAGTCGATGGACACAGAAGCAGCCACTGGACACAGGGACTGGAGTGGACATAGCACAGCAGCATCCACTATATCAGTAGGTGTAGTGAATGGACACAGCACAGTAGCTACTGGACACAATAGCACAGCACAAAACTGGAGTTACTTTAAGATGGCACCTAAATCATCATGAGAGGGACTTATATAGAATCCAGAACCCAAAAGAATCAGATGCAGCGATGATGATGTTTTGCCTTAATTTGGAATCCAAGAAATGTGGTAAAACCTAAGCCAGTGCTCAAATTCACTTGGATCCATGAAGTTTGGGTGGGCTTGGTTTTCAGAAAACTGAGCCTGCACATCTCTATTTATGAGCGTATTAATCTGTTATATATGACCTCTGATAGGTTACATAAAAAATGGGCTTCTATTTTTCTAGTTAATGCGAACATAATTGTGGCCAGGATGGATAATTTTTTTCATGTTTATTGGGCATGCCCAAAGCTTAGACAGTCATTGTATCAGTTTTTTGAGTTAATCTCTAAGGTAATTCCAAAGTATCCAGGACTTCAATAACCCCATACCCTCTAGTATTTTTATTTAACTTCATCAGGGCTTATGGAGACAGGTATGTGATCTGGCAAATTTAATTGCCACTAAAACCCTCATTGCCCAACATTAGTGTGCAGACATCTTACCTAACCTTACTGCTATAGAAAATATAGTACAAACTCATTGTGACTTTAAGATGGTGGGAGTTTCCTATTCTTTTTAAGCTTCTAACCTATTAATAAAGTGGTTTGGGTGAAGTGACTACAGATTAGATTTTAGAGTTGCTGCGGACACAGTGGGTACTTAAATTAGCTTTATTTTGAGTTTATGGGTGTAGATATAGGTTCCAGTTCTAACCTGACTTTATTATTATTATTATTATTATTATTATTATTATTATTATTATTATTATTATCTGATCTGTTTATTATTTGTAACCATTTGCAGTATATTAGCAGTGTCCCAAATTGTTCTTTATATTTGGATTTATCCTGCCCCCCATCTGTTTTTATTATTTTATCTTATTTTTGTTATTTTGTTATATGTTTTTGTTGAATCATTTATATATTGAATGTATCTTATTATATAGCATAATTTCAAATAAAGTTTAATTTTAAAAATAAAAGAAAGGCAGACTTGGGGAGAGAGTGTGTTCCAGATGGTTGCACTGCAGGAAAAATCTTGGAGGCAGTAATGGGAGGTAGTGATCAGTGTAGAAGTGAGGTGGGGTTCAAAGGAGAATGGAAAGGGTGGGAGGGAGTGTGGACAGAGATAAGGTAGGAAGTGTATGTAGGTGAGTGATTAAGGTGTCTATGTCGGTAAGATCTTTTTTGCAGTAACAATGAAACCAGAAAGTATTTACTATCTGTATTGCTGTTTGAGGGGCAGTATAATCACATCGCTGGTAGCAAAAGGCTTCCGTGGATTCTCACTGTGTATTTTGAGCATAAATAAAATATGAAGGTCTGTCCTTATTGAAAATTCTATTTGTTTATTCATGTTTTTATTTCTGTGTATTGGGTCATGTGCACATGTGCTAAAAGTCTGTAACCACTGTAATCAGAAGCAGCTAGGGTTAGGAGGTAGCCAACTACTATGTATAATATTGGTAACCCAAATGTTAAATGCAGGTATTACTAATGTGTGTGACATCTGTCATCTATATTAGTGACATTTTTATTCTAATAACCAGCAGGATTAAGAATATATAAGAACCATTAGCAGATAATGTGTATTTTCAGGTATAGAGGGTTTGGAGAGGTAACCCCCAATACATTGAGGTGAGTAATTTACTAGATAATGATACACCCACATTACCAAAAGCTGCATTCTAGCTCAAGGCCCACACTCTAAGGACTGGGGTACATACCCTATATTTGAAGTGTCCATTTTTCGACTGAGAACATAAATTATACACATGTTACATATCACTTCAAATTCTGTTTTATAATTTGCTTTTAATTAATGTAATAAAGGTTACAGTTTAGGAGATAATGCTTATTTCAGTGCCCCAAATTAGAATACTACTGTACCCCTTTATCTAGTATGTGATAATTATTCTAGGATGCACCTCCTGCATGAAATTATAAATATATCAATTAAACCATATGTAAATATATGAACTGCTCTTGTACAGGTACTAAATTCATTTTTCTTCATAACATAAAAGAGTTTATCACAATAAATAATATTATAATTTATTTTAGTTAGACTAATAATTCATGAATAGTAGGGAAGGTGGTAATATAATATCATACAATGTACATAACAAGGGATGATGCTAAAATCCATATGAAACTAAGTAGTAAGATATGCATTGCCTAATTAACACATGGTGCTAATAATGTCAGACTTGACAGATACAACTAATAGAAATGAGCATGTAGCAATAACACAGGGATGGGGGTAGTGCAGAGGACATAGATAGGGCCAGGTTAGAGCGGGGAGGGAAGATGGAGTGCACCAGAGGATGCAGATAACTGGAGTTTAAGGTGTATATGTGGAACATAGTTGATCTGCAGGTGTAGTACAAGTAGTGTGTGGCCTGGTAGTTGAGGTACAGTCTGCCTATGGGGTCATGTCCAACCCTGGATATGGTTGCTGTCCTTTGGCCATATTATCATCACTCAGGTGGGAAGCTTGTTCTTGAACAGTGGGATGTTGCCAAGTTGTATGTGGAGCATCAATCTAGTCAGACCCAATGCAATTCAGCTGTTGTCCCAGCCTTTTTTAAGAATCAAAGGCTGCTTACACATCTAACCATAAGTCAGAATCTCCTGCCCATCCTGTAACCTTATTAGGATGCAAGAGACTACTTGTACTGTACCTGCAGATTGACAAAGTTCTACATAATGACCTTACATTCTGATATTCAGCCTCCATTGCCCTCCTCTACTCCCTCCTTTTATTAACCTGTCTATGACCTCCCCACTACTCCCATCCCTGTGTCCTGTCTACATGTTTATTTATATTAGTTGTAGCATGGTATGAACATCTTGCAACTTAGTTTTTATATTGATTTTAGAAGAGATTTTTAGAAGAGATGTTGCCCATAGCAACCATTAAGTTTCTACTTAACATTTATCTAGCACCTTCTAAAAGATAATAGCTAGAATCTGATTGGTTGCTATGGGCAACATCTCTTCTAAAACTCGCTGCTAAAAACTCTTAGTAAATTTATCCGTCCCAGTCAGTTGGCTCATATCAGGTGGTTGAAAGGCAATAGGTCAACATGATCAAAAGGTCAATAGGTATAAAAGGTTTTTTGACAAATAGTTGACTGTTCAATGGTCGACATGTACAATATGTCAACAGAGACAAATGGTTGACACACAAATGGTCAACACAAAAATGTTTGACACATTTTTTATTAAATTAACTCTAAACCTCCCCTAGTGCCTGGCCTAACTCTAACACTCCCACAGTGCCTAAACCTAACAGTCCCCTCCAGCAGCCAAACCCAAACCCTCTGCCAAGTGCCTAACCCTAGCCTTCACCCTAACCATTTACAATATGTGTGTCAAACTTTTGCACTGTCAACCAGTTGTGAGCCAGCCTTGTCCCTGTTTACTTATTGTATATATTGGTGTTGAACATTTGACTGTCAACCTATTCATTGAAGATCTTATATCAGGATACCATTCAGATGAACCAGGTATTTAAGAGCCAGTGCAGCCATGGATTTAGCAGCAAATAAATAATTTAACCACAGTCTCTGACCAGTTTTTGCTTAAGTAAAAAAACCTCCATTGTATTAACTGAGTTATCACCTGTATTGATGGGTGTATTTGATGATGTGTTGATGCCCACTTATAATAACAAGTAGCAGAAAGGCATATTTTGCAAAAGCACATATAAAATATACAAATAATTTTCTTACCTTATAGTATTTAAAATGTATAGTATATGTATAGTATATTAAAATGTGTTAAAGGAAAATGTATATGCGGCCAGTGGCTGCTCTTAACACTTCACTTTTCTTATTAGAGCGGTGCCTTGGGGTAGTTTAGCTGGGCTAGTATGGAGGTGTCCTGCGCTCTGGATTTGAGCCCTAGTATGTTAGGGACATGCCCGACAAAAGGTTACCCGGATATGGTGGGCAGGCCCATAACCTTGGCCAAGATTATGCCAAAAACCTCTATTTACTGCAAAATGTATTTATTTATATATATAATCAGTTAATTTGGAGTTGTGCACTTATATCTCTTCTTTGTGTATATATCAATGGTCTTCACAGGTAGCACCTACAATTATATATATATGTCCAGAGTGTGCAGTCTGAGATCCATTTTTCTTTGTAGACATTTGTTTTTAGCAACACATCACTTGGATATGTTTATTTCTGCCAGCTATATATCGATCACCATTCCTATTAAACCTGCTGCATTTCAGTACTGCAAACCCATTCCAGATTCTTCTCCTGCATCCACCTCGGGTTCAAAAAATATTTCAAACCTGACACAGAGGATGGGGCCGCTAAGCCTGACAGCCCTCCCCAGCCAAGTAAGTGTTGTAGAGTATATTCCATTGTGTTTTACTACTGTACTGTACTTTTCTTCCTTTGAAGAATGTATATGTTCCTCCTGTACTATACCTCACATTTTCCAAAGATGACACTGTTCCTTACATCTCCAACCTCATCTCCTAACACACTGCCTCCTGCCCTCTCCAAGTGGCCAATGACCCGTGCTTTGACTCTCCTAAAGAATGCACTAAAAACCCACTGGTGCTTTAAAGCAAACCCTTCCACTACATACTATAACCTTGTCACTAGGCCATCTCTACCTTGCTTACTTTCTGCCATCAGGTCTCTATCTACATGCTCCCACCTCATGACATCTCTCTGTCTGCCATCTCCCCAAGATTTTATTTCCCCAAGAGCAGGGTCCTCCTCTTTAATGTACTTACTGCCCTCTGCTTCATTTACAGCCTTAATCTAATCAGTGGCCATTTACATTAGCCCAGAATTACCCTCACTCATGACCATTTATCTCTCCCAGCAGCTCTACTTCTGCTACTTGTGACATCACTATTGCAGTCAGGTCAACTCATCTCTAAGTACTTCCTCACTTCCACCTTGCTTCCTAGCCCAATTGTGTCCTGAGAATCTACTGTAGGTACTAATTGTTAATAATAGTAGTACAGTCAGAGTTTATTTAATGTACAGTATAAACAGTACATACATGTTAAAATTTATTTTAAGAGAAATTATATATTTCCTCCTCCACCGCCATGAGGTGGAGGAGGCAGAGATGTAAGAACATCACATCTGCTGGAGTGGATGAGCATACAGATGTGTCCTCATACATCTAGCCTCCTTGCGCGCTAAACATCGGTTCTAGTCTCGCTATGATGTGACGAGACTCGTTAGTGTCGAGTAACTTTTCATGTGACTTTTTAACTTCAAATGTGTCTTATTCACACAGCGATGTTAATAGTTAGTGCAAGCAGCTTCTGCTGATTAAAATAATGTGCAGCATGCCTATACTCTGTGAGTGACTGCAAGTGTATCTGCATGTGAAACAATATGTTACAGTGTCAGAGGCTGTAGCACTGTAATGTAGAATTTCATATGCAGATACACCCACAGTCACACACAATATAGGGATGCTACATAATTTTAATCAGCAGAATCTGCTTGTGCTATTTATTTGCACCGCTGTGCGAATAAGATGCATTTGAAGATAAACAGTCACATGAAGCGGCGGTTGGTGCTACTGAATCACGCGGAGCTCCTGCATTATGTTTAGTATGACTTGTAGCGCGCAGAGGATATATGTATGTGTAAGTATCTGTAGCTCCCTGTCATTAACCACCCAGCCCCTCAATAATACAAGGGGGAGAAGCAGTATTAGCACACATAATGTGCGCTGATACCCCTTCTTCACCATATCGCCTTTAATACCCTCTGTTGTAATGTGGGGACAATAAAAGTACTTGAAACAGTAAAACATTAAGCTGGGATGAGTCTTGTAGTTGAGTGATGATTTCAAACACATTGCTGCAAAAATATAATAAAGGGTTTCCCCAAAAGCATAATTAACCCCGGCTCCTATGCCTGTCCTGGTTCTAAAAAATGGGTGGGGGGAATGTTTAGGGTTCTCCTGTATTATATGAACCATCACTAGGCTCTGTGAGCCAGTCTTGGTTTTAAAATAGGGGAACCATTTTGTGGGGTTCCCGCTATTATTAAAACCAGCACTGTACTCAAACTAGCTGGGGTGTAATGGCACAGCAAGGGGACCCTTTCATCAAGCTACCCACCCCAGGATTAGGCTAAAGCCCGGGGCTCTTCCCTGCACCCTCGCTGGTGGGTTAAGGGGCAATAATGGGATTTATATATGTCTACTATTGTTTATTACAGTGGGACTACAGGTGCCACCATGCCTGCCCTTTGGCAATAGTGGAACTACAAGTGCCAGCAGGCAGCCGGCACCCATACCCATGCTGTAAAAAAATAGTAAAATCATCTCAGTATACACACACTGTGGAAAGTTTTATTACAAACAAAACATATTCAGCCATACTTACTTTCTGCCAGGTGATTGGTCCCCTTGTCCAGTAGAATTCCCAAGGAAATCCTACAAAAAAATCTATACTCGCCTATCTGCTGGCGTAGTTACTTGGCACAATAAAAAAGATTAGCTTGGACCCATGAACACTTTAGAGATGCATGTATTTCCACACACATCTCTACCTTGCAAAATTATGTAGACAAGATGATTTCCATCATTTGCCGGGCATACAGCCAGTCAGAGGCCGCTCTAATGTAAGCATCCACTGATTGGCTGTAAGCTGCATGGCTGTCAATCAACAGCAAAGCTTGCTTGCTCTGGGGGAAGGGACCTAGAGGGCACAACACGTTTGTAATGTGATCGCACCACCTGCTCCATAGATTTCAAACTGTGCAGTAGCCCACCCCTCAACAACCACCACCATTCATTCTTAAAGAATACTATTTTATAACAAAAAAGAACACCTCTTCCTTTGCTGATGCTTGTAGTTATGTGATCATTTTATTGAGTGCCCTTCAAACCCCACTGCTCATTTTTCAGGCATGCCATCACAGTGTGAGCACCCCACACCACTTTCTACTGTGCCGCAGTGACTGGCACTTCCAGAGTTTTACTGATTAGTGATATTTTGTGCAAACAACTAGCGACACAGCTGTACTGACATTACCAAAAGTGTGCTGCATAAAATGTTTGTAATTCAAAGATATCTCTTTCTGGGCTGAGATTTGTAGTTCAGTGATGGTTTTATATACCACTGCTCAAAACCCACAACTAATTTCTAAGGCATGCCACCACAGTGCCAATGTCACCAGCACTTACTGATGTGTACAGATTACCATCATACTCTATAAACTCCTAGTGGCACAGCAGTTCTCCTAGTGCCTGGGAGATGGTGTCCTACCATTGGTCACCATTTCTCTCCTTTTAATGGCACATGTACTGTCATTTCAAGGGCAAACCTTGAGCTGACTGCTTAAATTCACTGTATAAAACACTATAGAGCAAGCCGCGCACACACAGATCATTGACATACATTGTAGTCTCAACCATAGCACAAGTCACAATACAGAAGCTTGCCACAAGTGTGCTGCAGAAAATCCACATTTAGGTTGTGTTCTAAAGCCACCTCTTTCTTCACTGAGACTTGTTATGTGATGATTTTATTGAGTGCCCTCCAAACTCCACTGTTCCGCTTTCAGTCATGCCATCACTGTGTGAGTGCCACACACCACTTTCTACAGTGCTGCAGTGACTGGCACTTACTGATGTGTAGCAATTAGCAACATCTTGTGCGAACTCCTAGCATCACAGCAGTGCCGACATTGCCACAAGTGTGATGCATAAAACTTACAGTCAGATTGTAATTCAAAGATACCTTTATATGGGCTGAGACTTCAAGTTCAAGCACGGTTTCATACATCACTGCTCAAGCCCCACTACTAATTACTAAGACATGCCATCACTGTGTGAGCGCTACACACCACATTCTACAGTGTCACAGTGACCCGCACTAACTGGTGTGTACCTATTAGTGATATGTTGTACAAACTGACACTTGTAGTTCAGTGTTGGTTTCATACAGAGCTGCTAAAACCCCACTACTAATTTCTGTACTATCATATTTTGTAGTGCCATATTCATCCACTGCTATCTAATTCATTACTATAGTTTTAAACAGTAAAGCACTGGTCACCCAGCAGTGAAGCTGTGTATTGCATTTTATTATTTATTTATTACCAGTTATTTATATAGCGCACACATATAACGCAGCACTTTACAGAGCATTTATGGCCACTCACATCAGTCCCTTCCCCAGAGGAGCTTATAATCCATATTCCCTACCACATGTACATGCACACACATACAAACTAGGGTTAATTTTTGGTGGGAGCCAATTAAGCTACTAGTATATTTTTGGAGTGCCATGGATATTGTCAAGTCTCACTGCACCATACTGCATTATTCTCATGTAGCGACTTAGAAGCTTGTCTGGCATACTATGAGCAAAGATATAGCAGGACACATCTGTAGTTTATATTAAACTGCCATCCTGCCTGGCACTGCAGTGCCAAAAAGTTTTGCCAAAAATTCAGATCCAAAACCAAAACATGATGAAGAATTAGAACCACAACACAGGGGTCAGTGCCAATGGTGGCTCTATAGGTGGGGCTGCAGCACAGTCCAAAATTCGAAAAAGAGGAACCATACCAACTGCCATTTCAAATGCAGCTAAACATGGATGGCTGGGACTCCCTGGCAGTTGGTGTGGCTCCACTTTTTGAATTTTGAACTGTGCTGCAGCCCCACCCCTGGAGCCACCACTGGTCAGTGAACATCTCTAGTACTACTGTGGGTGTTTTACTCCAAATATTACCCCAACAAATTAAAGCCTTTCTTTATTGCAGATTACTTTTTCTATTCAAATGTAATTAGCATCTGCAAAAAGGAAACCTCAATTGCACATTCATAATACTGATAGTGGTGATCTAGGTAACTCTAACATTTAGCACGTGAGGGATACTGTGTGGCCAATTCTAAGTTGGAAGCAAAGCAAACAAAGGATAATCACTTACTGATTTTGCTGCTTTTGCATGTACTGTATTCCACAAATGTTGGACAGCTTTCTTTTTACGCTGCAATTTCCATTTTAACATTAAATCTCGCTGCACATTTCACATCTGCCCCATTTGCAGAGCAAGGTGGTTTTGCCACAGTGCAAAGTTACTCAAAACTCAGTATCAGCCCCGGTATGTGTGTCTGAGCTATGGTTATACAGGTAACATAATGGGAGATATGAAAAGTAGGTAAAGCATTTATGAATGGTTCAAATTTAGACAAATCTGTTATAGCTAAGTTTCTCTAAACCTTGTTAAATCAAAGTCAGGAGCCACTTCCTCCTGTTAAAATCAGACTTAGAAATGAAGCTAAGTGTCACATTGCCAGATATGAAAATGTTCTGATTTTGGATTGCATGTAATCTGCTCCCTACTGATCTCAAGTGTCATTTACATTAGCGACGATGGTACAGGAGTCATAGGGACATATTATTATGTGGTTATTGATAAATTTGCCCATTTTTCTGTTATTCCAACAACAGTGAGTAACAGAAAAATGGGCATATTTATCAATATTATTTTTACAAAAATAATGTGAAAAAAAGATGTTTTCACACCCTTTTTACAATGGGGACAGGAGTCATAGGGACATATTATTATGTGGTTATTGATAAATTTGCACATTTTTCTGTTATTCCAACAACAGTGAGTAACAGAAAAATGGGCATATTTATCAATATTATTTTTACAAAAATAATGTGAAAAAAAGATGTTTTCACACCCTTTTTACAATATTTTAGTATCACTTAAATTGATCAAAGGGCTTTTGGAGCAGTCTTTGTAAATATTTGCTCCAAGCCCCTAAATGTGCATTCTTTTAGTGAGCAGATCACATCTCCCATACAGTCATACATGCCTACCCTCCCAGTCAGAACTGTAACTAGACTTTTTGGTGCCCTGTGCCAGAAAGAGCATTAGCGCCCCCCATATTTTTCAAAGGGACAAAATGCACCTAAAAAAAGGGAATGACCTCATGGGGGAGGGCCAGGAAAGAGATAGGGGAGGCCAGGAGATGCTGGGGATGAAATAAGAGGAAGCTACAAGTGAGAATGATAATAAACAGAAATTTGACAGGCCCAAACAGCGCCCCCTGACCTGTGGTGCCCTGTGCGATGGCACCGGCTGCACTACCCTAACTACGGCCCTGCTCCCAGTTTTCACGGGAGGCTCGCAATTTTTCAGGTAACCCCAAAGCACCCTTGGAAGGGTAGGTACTTCTCCTGCATTCTGCCCACTTCCTAGCGAAGTGGGCAGAATGAGGAGAATTGCTGTGGCTATCGCAGGTCCCTGTGTAGTGGGCGAGGCTTAATGACAAGCAGAGCAGTTCAGGGAGCTGGCACCTGTGATCAGCTTTGTATGTCTAAATAAACCATAAGTAAAACAAAAATTGAAAGAAAAATTAACAGAAACTTACCTGCACTCAGGGACATGTTAAAAGTGATCCAGTGAGCTCCTCTGCAAGCAGCAGGTAGCTTTGCAATTGCGATGCTTGCAGATATGGGAATGCATCAGGAGGCATCATGCTTACTGTGCATTACTTATCCAAGCTGCGTTGTCCAACGCAGCATCAGATAATCTGTGTAACATCAGCTGGCTGCAGTGACCCATGGGGTCCCGCATCCGGCCGTAGTTTAGAGAAAGAGGTCACAGGTCTCAGATACTGGAAATGGAGGGCATCACTGCCCCCTCCCTGCCCACAATTGGCAGCAGACTGTCAATCACTGCCAGTCTGCTGCCAGTCTGCGAGCATGTAAGCAGGAACCATTCTGCACACTCGCAGAATATGTCCTGCAACTGGCTGCTTGTTTTGTTTCACTCTTTTAGTGGTATTCCAAAAAAAACAGAACCCAAAAAGCATTTAATTGTTATACTGTTGTGTGAGGAGCAATATAATTACATCTCTGATAGCAAAAGTTTGCTTTGGATATTTCACTGTGTATTTCTTTTTTTTTTATTCTTTATTTAGAAATCTCACATAAAAAAACATGGAAAGACACAAATACAATAAACATTACAAATTATAATTGGCAATAAGCATATGAAGGGGTCAGTAGAAGGTAAGGTATTGGGGAGTGAAAAAGGACTACCAAGAGAAGCAAGGTACCATAGAGAATACCAGACAGGAAGCATTTGATGGAAGAAAGAAAAATGTGCCATTTGGAGAGCAGCAGATAAAAGTATTTAGTTAATTAGGGGGGTTTGTGACAGAGGGGTCGGTTTCGGGGGAGCAGTCTCAGCCATCGCACATGGATCACAAATGGGTAGTGAGCATGGTTTGCAAAGGTGGCAAAGTGCCATCATATGAGAGTCACGGATCCCAAACCTGAGAAAACATATGGCCTCTATCATGAAGATAGTAGGTAATATTTTCCATTTCCGCTATATGCCGGATTTGTGACTTTAGGGCAGAGAGGGTTGGTGGAAGAGGATTTTTCCAGTTGCGAGTGCTCAAACTTCTAGCAGCAACTAAAATGTGGGATAACAATTTAACAGAGCAGTTACTAAGATCAGGAGGGGGTGACTTAAAAGCAAGGTCCATTGATCCTTCGAAATCAGGGTCCCAAAGATCATGTTCAGAAAAGCATGAACTGAGGTCCAGAAAGGTTCAATGGTCAGGCAGGTCCACCAGATATGGGTGAGGGTACCTTGAAGGCCACATTTTCTTAGACAGAGGGGTGAAGCAGAGGGGAACATATGGGAGAGCCATACTGGGGTATAGTACTTGCGGTAATATAATTTTTAAGAAGTTTCTTTAAGGTGAGTAGAGATAGAGGTTTTAGCAATTGCTAGTATTATGTCATCCCAAGCCTCTTTGTCAGGTGGAGGGCCAAGATCTATCTGCCAGGAGGATTCATGGGGATTATTAGTGGGGAGAGCAGCATCGATGAGAATGCCATATATTTGAGAGATAATTTCTTTAGGCATGGGGCAATGTTTACAAAGTCATTCAAAAGGAGTCAGGTCGCGGAGATGTGAGACCTGTAGTAAGGAGCCTAAAAAGTGTTGTATTTGGAAATATGCAAAGGGATTTAGGGAATGGGTTGGACATTGCAGTTGTAGGTCTGAGAGAGAAAGCCAGAGCCCCTGTGAGCTAAAATCCGCAGGAAATTTAATTTAAGGGACGCTGTTATCCACGACTTCATGCATGCCATATGTAAACCTGGGAGAAAATTGGGGTTAAACCATATGGGGTAAGAGGAGATATAATGGTGGTAATAGCAAATTTAAGTGAGTATAAAACCCATATGCGTAAAAGGAATTTAAGTGTTGGAAAAAGGTTAGAGGGAGGAGGATGGTGTTTCTTTTGTAGGCCCCATAGGGAGGATAAGTCTGTGTAATTGATATACTGTAGTTAGATTCACTATCAAGCCAGTAGGTGGAAACAATTTGGGAAAAATGTGAAGTGAGGTAGTAGAGCTTAAAATCCAGGAGACCTCTACCTCCCTTGGAAATAGTTTTTTTAAGGATGGTCGAAGATGGCCTAAGGGGTTTGCTATTCCAAATAAAACAGTTGATGGATTTCTAAAAATATTGAAGTAGGGTAATGGAACTTGCCACTGGGAGGGTCTGGAAAAGGTAGAGCCATTTAGGGAGAATATTCATTTTGACTGCAATGACTCAGCCACGGGAGTATAATCCATTTGCAGGAAGTAGTTTCGTAAAAAGCTGTGGAAAATTATCCTGATATAATAGATCATAATGGGATGTCAGGAAGGTCCCAAGGTATTTGATTTTTCTATGTTGCCATTTAAAGATGTAGGAGGATTTAAGGGCCTCAGCATCTAAATCAGATTTAGAAAAATTGATTTTATATCTGGAGAGCACGCCATAGTGGTCTAATAAATTGTAAAGATTAGGTAAATATATCTGGGTTTGAGTGAGGGTAAGTAAAATGTATTAAAAAAAGGGTGATTTTGGAAGATGTACTCTCAACCTGCACTCCATGAATGCTAGGGTTTATTTGGACAAGAGAAACCAAAGGTTCTATCACAAGGGTGTAGAAAAAAAGGGACAAAGGGCAGACCTACCTGGTGCCATTTTAGATAAGGAAACAGATGAAAGGGATGCCGTTGAAGGAGACAGTAGCAGAGGGAGTAGCATAGAGGGCCGTTACACCAGTCAGGAAGTCTCCCAATATCCCAAATGATCGTAGAGTTAGGGACATAAAGGTGTAGGAGTTCCTATTGATTGCTTTTTCAGCATCGAGATAAAAGATAACAGCTGGGGATCTCCTAGAATTGATGGTATGGATTAAATTTATGGTCATACGGGTATTTTCCCAAGCTTTACGTCCCAGGCACAAAGCCAAGTTGATCATACTTGACCAAGGAGGGAAGGACCTGGTTACATTTGTTGGCTGAAATGTTAGCATATATTGTAATATGTCGTTTGAGGAGGGAGGCCTATAACTAGCACAATTGTGTGGGTCCTTAGCATTTCTGTAGGAAATGAGTCCCCATGTAGAATATCATTAAAAAGGGAATGCAGGTAGGGAACCAGATGCCCCATACATTTTTTATAGTATGCAGCTGTAAAGCCATCGGGTCCAGGGGACTTGCTGGACTTCTGCAGTTTAATAGAATTACAATTTCCTCCTCCGAGATCTCCTCACTCAAACCCCTGATCACCTCATGGAACAACTGAGGAATATTGGAAGGGGGAAAAACTTCTCAGTGGGTGGGATAGAAGCTGGGTTTGAGGCAGACTGCAGATTGTATAAGTTACTGTAGAATCTCTGGAATTCAGAATTAAAAGCTGCAGGGTCATGACAAAGGTGATTTTTTTAATCATGAGGATGTTTTAATGTGTTCATGCCGCATGGAGCCTAGATGCCAATAAGTTATCAGCCTTAGCTTCCTTTCATAAAAGGTTTGGCATAATCATTTTAGATTTTTAGCCGTGTGTTGGGAAAAAAGGAGAGCAAGAGAATGCCAAACAGTGACAAGATCTTGTTGAAGGAAAGGTTTAGGGAACTGTTTATGTTGTGACTCCAGTTGCTGGAGCCAGATGGAATGGGAGTTAGTACGAGTTAGAAAGTATTTTTTAGTTTTATAGGCTATACTAACAAATGCCCCCATAGAACAGCTTTATGAGCCAACCAGAGAGTGGAGAGAGAAGTGCCTGGAAGAGCATTTAATTGAAAATAATCCGTAACAAGAATATTGAGATGGGTGATCATATCGCGAGAATGAAGAATAGTATCATTTAAACTCCATGTCATTGGATGAGTACTTTCAGTGATACAGGAGAGGTCAGCTAAAACAGGAGCGTGATCAGACCATATCAAAGGAAGGACTCAAACATCCACAAGTTGTAGGGCTAGGCCGTGGCTGAGCAGTATCATGTATATACGGGAATAAGAGTTGTACACAGAGGAGAAGAAGGCATAGTCCTAAGTGAGGGGCTCTCTAACCCGCCAGGAATCATAGAGAAGCTGGGACTTCATGAGATCAAGCAGTGCTTTGGAGTTACAAAGATCTGCCCTGTTGGAGTCAGTGGTCCCCAAGGTAGATCCATCCAATGAGGGGTTCAAAACTGCTTTAAAATCACCAGATACAATAGTGGAGTGCTGCCATTTATGAGAGAGAAGGGTATCTTGTCTAGTGAAAAAAAGCAGACTGGGCTTGGTTAGGGGCATATACATTAACAATAGTATAGAGAGTATTGTTAAGAGTGCCCACAAGAATAAGGAAGTGGCCCTTCTTATCTTCAAAAGAGTCAATCATATCAAAAGTGAGGTGGCGGAGGGCAAAGAATATAGCAACACCTTGTTTTTCTGCCTAGAGTCACAGCTATGGTAGGTAGTGGGATAGGTTTTAGAGCAAAGTTCTGGATGGAGAAATAGTTAGTATCCTTTGTATAAATTAATAGTGGTTAAAAGTTTGCTATGTTTTGGGGAGCTATTGAGGCCCTTCACATTAAAGGAGAGTATTGTAAAACCCATACACAATGGTTGGGAGGAAAGCTAGATAGGAAAACAATACTGTAAATGATTCCCATAGTGAGATATACTGTAAATGAGGGCCATAGTGATACTTACTGTAAATGAGGCCCATAGTGATACATACTGTAACTGAGGCCCATAGTGAGACATACTGTAAATGAGGACCATAGTGAGATATACTGTAACTGAGGCCCATAGTGAGACATACTGTAAATGAGGCCCATAGTGAGACATACTGTAAATGAGGCCATAGTGAGACATACTGTAAATGAGGCACATAGTGAGACATACTGTAAATGAGGTCCATGGTGAGACATACTATAAATGAGGCCCATAGTGATACATAGTGTAAATGAGGCCCAAAGTGAGGCATACTGTAAATGAGGCCCATAGTGATACATACTGTAACTGAGGCCCATAGTGAGACATACTGTAAATGAGGCCCATAGTGATACATACTGTAAAAGAGGCCCATAGTGAGACATACTATAAATGAGGCCCATAGTGAGACATACTGTAAATGAAGCCCATAGTGAGACATACTGTAAATGAGGCCCATAGTGAGACATACTGTAAATGATTCCCATAGTGAGACATACTGTAACTGAGGCCCATAGTGATATATACTGTAAATGAGGCCCATAGTGAGACATACTATAAATGAGGCCCATAGTGAGACATACTATAAATGATTCCCATAGTGATACATAGTGTAAATGAGGCCCATAGTGAGACATACTATAAATGAGGCCCATAGTGAGACATACTATAAATGAGGCCCATAGTGAGACATAGTGTAAATGAGGCCCATAGTGAGACATAGTGTAAATGAGGCCCATAGTGAGACATACTATAAATGAGGCCCATAGTGAGACATACTATAAATGAGGCCCGTAGTGATACATAGTGTAAATGAGGCCCATAGTGAGACATACTATAAATGAGGCCCATAGTGAGACATACTATAAATGAGGCTCATAGTGAGACATAGTGTAAATGAGGCCCATAGTGAGACATACTGTAAATGATTCCCATAGTGAGACATGCTGTAACTGAGGCCCATAGTGAGACATACTATAAATGAGGCCCATAGTGAGACAGACTGTAAATGAGGCCATAGTGAGACATACTGTAAATGAGGCCCATAGTGAGACATACTGTAAATGAGGCCCATAGTGAGACATACTGTAAATGATTCCCATAGTGAGACATACTGTAACTGAGGCCCATAGTAAGACATACTGTAACTGTGGCCCATAGTGAGACATACTGTAAATGAGGCCCATAGTGAGACAGACTGTAAATGAGGCCATAGTGAGACATACTGTAAATGAGGCCCACAGTGAGACATACTGTAAACGAGGCCCATAGTGAGACATACTGTAAATGATTCCCATAGTGAGACATACTGTAAATGAGGCCCATAGTGAGACATACTATAAATGAGGCCCATAGTGAGACATACTATAAATGAGGCCCATAGTGATACATAGTGTAAATGAGGCCCATAGTGAGACATACTATAAATGAGGCCCATAGTGAGACATACTATAAATGAGGCCCATAGTGAGACATACTGTAAATGATTCCCATAGTGAGGCATACTGTAACTGAGGCCCATAGTGAGACATACTATAAATGAGGCCCATAGTGAGACATACTATAAATGAGGGCCATAGTGAGACATACTGTAAATGAGGCCCATAGTGAGACATACTGAAAATGATTCCCATAGTGAGACATACTGTAACTGAGGCCCATAGTGAAACATACTGTAAATGAGGCCCATAGCAAAACATTCTATAAATGAGGCCCATAGTGAGATATACTATAAATGAGGCCCATAGTGAGACATACTATAAATGAGGCCCACAGTGAGACATACTATAAATGAGGCCCATAGTGAGACATACTGTAAATGATTC
This sequence comes from Taudactylus pleione, assembly GCA_031769625.1. Classification (NCBI taxonomy): domain Eukaryota; kingdom Metazoa; phylum Chordata; class Amphibia; order Anura; family Myobatrachidae; genus Taudactylus; species Taudactylus pleione. The sequence goes on along the minus strand of JAUIMM010001910.1, from coordinate 44,346 downwards.
CCATAGTGAGACATACTGTAACTGAGGCCCATAGTGAAACATACTGTAAATGAGGCCCATAGTGAAACAAACTATAAATGAGGCCCATAGTGAGATATACTATAAATGAGGCCCATAGTGAGATATACTATAAATGAGGCCCATAGTGAGACATACTATAAATGAGGCTCATAGTGAAACATACTATAAATGAGGCCCATAGTGAGATATACTATAAATGAGGCCCATAGTGAGATATACTATAAATGAGGCTCATAGTGAGACATACTATAATGAGGCCATAGTGAGATATACTGTAAATGAGGCCCATAGTGAGACATACTATAAATGAGGCCCATAGTGAAACATACTATAAATGAGGCCCATAGTGAGATATACTATAAATGAGGCCCATAGTGAGATATACTATAAATGAGGCCCATAGTAAGACATACTATAACTGAGGCCATAGTGAGATATACTGTAAATGAGGCCCATAGTGAGATATACTGTAAATGATTCCCATAGTGAGAGATACTGTAACTGAGGCCCATAGTGAGACATACTGTAAATTAGGTCCATTGTGAGACATACTGTAAATGAGGCCATAGTGAGATATACTGTAAATGAGGCCCATAGTGAGACAGACTGTAAATGAGGCCATAGTGAGACATACTGTAAATGAGACCCATAGTGATACATACTGTAAATGAGGCCCATAGTGAGACATTCTGTAACTGAGGCCCATAGTGAAACATACTGTAAATGAGGCCCATAGTGAAACATACTATAAATGAGTCCCATAGTGAGATATACTATAAATGAGGCCCATAGTGAGACATACTGTAAATGAGGCCCATAGTGAAACATACTATAAATGAGGCCCATAGTGAGATATACTATAAATGATGCCCATAGTGAGACATACTATAAATGAGGCCCATAGTGAGACATACTATAAATGAGGCCCATAGTGAGACATACTGTAAATGATTCCCATAGTGAGACATACTGTAACAGAGGCTCATAGTGAAACATACTGTAAATGAGGCCCATAGTGAAACATACTATAAATGAGGACTATAGTGAGATATACTATAAATGAGGCCCATAGTGAGATATACTATAAATGAGCCCCATAGTGAGACATACTATAAATGAGGCCCATAGTGAAACATACTATAAATGAGGCCCATAGTGAGATATACTATAAATGAGGCCCATAGTGAGACATACTATAAATGAGGCCCATAGTGAGACATACTGTAAATGATTCCCATAGTGAGACATTCTGTAACTGAGGCCCATAGTGAAACATACTGTAAATGAGGCCCATAGTGAAACATACTATAAATGAGGCCCATAGTGAGATATACTGTAAATGATTCCCATAGTGAGAGATACTGTAACTGAGGCCCATAGTGAGACATACTGTAAATTAGGTCCATTGTGAGACATACTGTAAATGAGGCCATAGTGAGATATACTGTAAATGAGGCCCATAGTGAGACAGACTGTAAATGAGGCCATAGTGAGACATACTGTAAATGAGACCCATAGTGATACATACTGTAAATGAGGCCCATAGTGAGACATTCTGTAACTGAGGCCCATAGTGAAACATACTGTAAATGAGGCCCATAGTGAAACATACTATAAATGAGGCCCATAGTGAGATATACTATAAATGAGGCCCATAGTGAGACATACTATAAATGAGGCCCAAAGTGAGACATACTATAAATGAGGCCCATAGTTAGACATACTGTAAATGATTCCCTTAGTGAGACATACTGTAACTGAGGCCCATAGTGAAACATACTGTAAATGAGCCCCATAGTGAAACATACTGTAAATGAGACCCATAGTGAGATATACTATAAATGAGGCCCATAGTGAGATATACTATAAATGAGGCCCATAGTGAGACATACTATAAATGAGGCCCATAGTGAAACATACTATAAATGAGGCCCATAGTGAGATATACTATAAATGAGGCCCATAGTGAGATATACTATAAATGAGGCCCATAGTAAGACATACTATAACTGATGCCATAGTGAGATATACTGTAAATGAGGCCCATAGTGAGATATACTGTAAATGATTCCCATAGTGAGAGATACTGTAACTGAGGCCCATAGTGAGACATACTGTAAATTAGGTCCATTGTGAGACATACTGTAAATGAGGCCATAGTGAGACATACTGTAAATGAGGCCCATAGTGAGACAGACTGTAAATGAGGCCATAGTGAGACATACTGTAAATGAGACCCATAGTGATACATACTGTAAATGAGGCCCATAGGGAGACATACTGTAAATGAGGCCCATAGTGAGACATACTGTAAATGAGGCCCATAGTGATACATACTGTAAATGAGGCCCATAGTGAGACATACTGTAAATGATTCCCATAGTGAGACATACTGTAACTGAGGCCCATAGTGAGACATACTATAAATGAGGCCCATAGTGAGACGTACTATAAATGAGGCCCAAAGTGATACATAGTGTAAATGAGGCCCATAGTGAGACATACTATAAATGAGGCCCATAGTGAGACATACTATAAATGAGGCCCATAGTGAGACATACTGTAAATGAGGCCCATAGTGATACATACTGTAAATGATTCCCATAGTGAGACATACTGTAACTGAGGCCCATAGTGAAACATACTGTAAATGAGGCCCATAGTGAGACATACTATAAATGAGGCCCATAGTGAGACATACTATAAATGAGGCCCATAGTGAGACATACTGTAAATGAGGCCATAGTGAGACATACTGTAAATGATTCCCATAGTGAGACATACTGTAACTGAGGCCCATAGTGAAACATACTGTAAATGAGGCCCATAGTGAGACATACTATAAATGAGGCCCATAGTGAGACATACTATAAATGAGGCCCATAGTGAGACATACTGTAAATGAGGCCCATAGTGAGACATACTATAAATGAGGCCCATAGTGAGACATACTATAAATGAGGCCCATAGTGAGACATAGTGTAAATGAGGCCCATAGTGAGACATACTGTAAATGATTCCCATAGTGAGACATACTATAAATGAGGCCCATTGTGAGACAGACTGTAAATGAGGCGATAGTGAGACATACTGTAAATGAGGCCCATAGTGAGACATACTGTAAATGAGGCCCATAGTGAGACTTACTGTAAATGATTCCCATAGTGAGACATACTGTAAATGAGGCCCATAGTGAGACATACTGTAACTGTGGCCCATAGTGAGACAGAATGTAAATGAGGCCATAGCGAGACAGACTGTAAATGAGGCCCATAGTGAGACATACTGTAAATGAGGCCCATAGTGAGACATACTGTAAATGATTCCCATAGTGAGACATACTGTAAATGATGCCCATAGTAAGACATACTGTAACTGTGGCCCATAGTGAGACATACTGTAAATGAGGCCATAGTGAGACATACTGTAAATGAGGCCCATAGTGAGACATACTGTAAATGATACCCATAGTGAGACATGCTGTAAATGAGGCCCATAGTGAGACATACTATAAATGAGGCCCATAGTGAGACAGACTGTAAATGAGGCCATAGTGAGACATACTGTAAATGAGGCCCATAGTGAGACATACTGTAAATGATTCCCATAGTGAGACATACTGTAACTGAGGCCCATAGTAAGACATACTGTAACTGTGGCCCATAGTGAGATATACTGTAAATGAGGCCCATAGTGAGACAGACTGTAAATGAGGCCATAGTGAGACATACTGTAAATGAGGCCCAGAGTGAGACATACTGTAAATGAGGCCCATAGTGAGACATACTGTAAATGATTCCCATAGTGATTCATACTGTAACTGATGCCCATAGTGATATATACTGTAAATGAGGCCCATAGTGAGACATACTATAAATGAGGCCCATAGTGAGACATACTATAAATGAGGCCCATAGTGATACATAGTGTAAATGAGGCCCATAGTGAGACATACTGTAAATGAGGCCCATAGTGAGACATACTATAAATGAGGCCCATAGTGAGACATACTGTAAATGATTCCAATAGTGAGACATACGGTAACTGAGGCCCATAGTGAGACATACTATAAATGAGGCCCATAGTGAGACATACTATAAATGAGGCCCATAGTGAGACATACTATAAATGAGGCCCATAGTGAGACATACTGTAAATGAGGCCCATAGTGATACATACTGAAAATGAATCCCATAGTGAGACATACTGTAACTGAGGCCCATAGTGAAACATACTGTAAATGAAGCCCATAGTGAAACATACTATAAATGAGGCCCATAGTGAGATATACTATAAATGAGGCCCATAGTGAGACATACTATAAATGAGACCAATAGAGAGACATACTATAAATGAGGCCCATAGTGAGACATACTGTAAATGATTCCCATAGTGAGACATACTGTAACTGAGGCCCATAGTGAAACATACTGTAAATGAGGCCCATAGTGAAACATACTATAAATGAGGCCCATAGTGAGATATACTATAAATGAGGCCCATAGTGAGATATACTATAAATGAGGCCCATAGTGAGACATACTATAAATGAGGCCCATAGTGAAACATTCTATAAATGAGGCCCATAGTGAGATATACTATAAATGAGGCCCATAGTGAGATATTCTATAAATGAGGCCCATAGTGAGACATACTATAAATGAGGCCATAGTGAGATATACTGTAAATGAGGCCCATAGTGAGATATACTGTAAATGAGGCCCATAGTGAGACATACTATAAATGAGGCCCATAGTGAGACATACTGTAACTGAGGCCCATAGTGAGACATACTGTAACTGAGGCCCATAGTGAGACATACTGTAAATTAGGCCCATAGTGAGACATACTATAAATGAGGCCCATTGTGAGACAGACTGTAAATGAGGCCATAGTGAGACATACTGTAAATGAGGCCCATAGTGAGACATACTGTAAATGAGGCCCATAGTGAGACATACTATAAATGAGGCCCATTGTGAGACAGACTGTAAATGAGGCCATAGTGAGACATACTGTAAATGAGGCCCATAGTGAGACATACTGTAAATGAGGCCCATAGTGAGACATACTGTAAATGATTCCCATAGTGAGACATACTGTAAATGAGGCCCATAGTGAGGCATACTGTAACTGTGGCCCATAGTGAGACAGACTGTAAATGAGGCCATAGTGAGACATACTGTAAATGAGGCCCAAAGTGAGACATACTGTAAATGAGGCCCATAGTGAGAAATACTGTAAATGATTCCCATAGTGAGACATACTGTAACTGAGGCCCATAGTAAGACATACTGTAACTGTGGCCCATAGTGAGACATACTGTAAATGAGGCCCATAGTGAGACAGACTATAAATGAGGCCATAGTGAGACATACTGTAAATGAGGCCCATAGTGAGACATACTGTAAATTATTCCCATAGTGAGACATACTGTAAATGATTCCCATAGTGAGACATGCTGTAACTGAGGCCCATAGTGAGACATACTATAAATGAGGCCCATAGTGAGACAGACTGTAAATGAGGCCATAGTGAGACATACTGTAAATGAGGCCCATAGTGAGACATACTGTAAATGAGGCCGATAGTGAGACATGCTGTAACTGAGGCCCATAGTGAGACATACTATAAATGAGGCCCATAGTGAGACAGACTGTAAATGAGGCCATAGTGAGACATACTGTAAATGATTTCCATAGTGAGACATACTGTAAATGAGGCCCATAGTGAGACATACTGTAAATGATTCCCATAGTGAGACATAGTGTAACTGAGGCCCATAGTGATATATACTGTAAATGAGGCCCATAGTGAGACATACTATAAATGAGGCCCATAGTGAGACATACTATAAATGAGGCAAATAGTGATACATAGTGTAAATGAGGCTCATAGTGAGACATACTATAAATGAGGCCCATACTGAGACATACTATAAATGAGGCCCATAGTGAGACATACTATAAATGAGGCCCATAGTGAGACATACTGTAAATGAGGCCCATAGTGAGACATACTGAAAATGAATCCCATAGTGAGACATACTGTAACTGAGGCCCATAGTGAAACATACTGTAAAAGAGGCCCATAGTGAAACATACTATAAATGAGGCCCATAGTGAGATATACTATAAATGAGGCCCATAGTGAGACATACTATAAATGAGGCCCATAGAGAGACATAGTATAAATGAGGCCCATAGTGAGACATACTGTAAATGATTCCCATAGTGAGACATACCGTAACTGAGGCCCATAATGAAACATACTGTAAATGAGGCCCATAGTGAGACATACTATAAATGAGGCACATAGTGAGATAAACTATAAATGAGGCCCATAGTGAGATATACTATAAATGAGGCCCATAGTGAGATATACTATAAATGAGGCCCATAGTGAGACATACTATAAATGAGGCCCATAGTGAAACATACTATAAATGAGGCCCATAGTGAGATATACTATAAATGTGGCCAATAGTTAGATATACTATAAATGAGGCCGATAGTGAAACATACTATAAATGAGGCCCATAGTGAGATATACTATAAATGAGGCCCATAGTGAGATATACTATAAATGAGGCCCATAGTGAGACATACTATAAATGAGGCCCATAGTGAAACATACTATAAATGAGGCCCATAGTGAGATATACTATAAATGTGGCCAATAGTGAGATATACTATAAATGAGGCCCATAGTGAGATATACTGTAAATGAGGCCCATAGTGAGATATACTGTAAATGAGGCGCATAGTGAGACATACTATAAATGAGGCCCATAGTGAGACATACTGTAAATGATTCCCATAGTGAGACATACTGTAACTTAGGCCCATAGTGAGACATACTGTAACTGAGGCCCATAGTGAGACATACTGTAAATTAGGCCCATTGTGAGACATACTGTAAATGAGGCCATAGTGAGACATACTGTAAATGAGGCCCATAGTGAGACAGACTGTGAATGAGGCCCATAGGGAGACATACTGTAAATGAGGCCCATAGTGAGACATACTGTAAATGAGGCCCATAGTGAGACATACTGTAAATGATTCCCATAGTGAGACATACTGTAACTGAGGCCCATAGTGAGACATACTATAAATGAGGCCCATAGTGAGACATACTATAAATGAGGCCCATAGTGATACATAGTGTAAATGAGGCCCATAGTGAGACATACTATAAATGAGGCCCATAGTGAGACATACTATAAATGAGTCCCATAGTGAGACATACTGTAAATGAGGCCCATAGTGAGACATACTGTAAATGATTCCCATAGTGAGACATACTGTAACTGAGGCCCATAGTGAAACATACTGTAAATGAGGCCCATAGTGAGACATACTATAAATGAGGCCCATAGTGAGACATACTATAAATGAGGCCCATAGTGAGACATACTGTAAATGAGGCCCATAGTGAGACATAGTATAAATGAGGCCCATAGTGAGACATACTATAAATGAGGCCCATAGTGAGACATAGTGTAAATGAGGCCCATAGTGAGACATACTGTAAATGATTCCCATAGTGAGACATGCTGTAACTGAGGCCCATAGTGAGACATACTATAAATGAGGCCCATAGTGAGACAGACTGTAAATGAGGCCATAGTGAGACATACTGTAAATGAGGCCATAGTGAGACATACTGTAAATGATTCCCATAGTGAGACATACTGTAACTGAGGCCCATAGTAAGACATCCTGTAACTGTGGCCCAAAGTGAGACATACTGTAAATGAGGCCCATAGTGAGACAGACTGTAAATGAGGCCATAGTGAGAAATACTGTTAATGAGGCCCATAGTGAGACATACTGTAAATGAGGCCCATAGTGAGACATACTGTAACTGAGGCCCATAGTGATATATACTGTAAATGAGGCCCATAGTGAGACATACTATAAATGAGGCCAATAGTGAGACATACTATAAATGAGGCCCATAGTGATACATAGTGTAAATGAGGCCCATAGTGAGACATACTATAAATGAGGCCCATAGTGAGACATACTATAAATGAGGCCCATAGTGAGACATACTGTAAATGATTCCCATAGTGAGACATACTGTAACTGAGACCCATAGTGAAACATACTGTAAATGAGGCCCATAGTGAAACATACTATAAATGAGGCCCATAGTGAGATATACTATAAATGAGGCACATAGTGAGACATACTATAAATGAGGCCCATAGTGAGACATACTATAAATGAGGCCCATAGTGAGACATACTGTAAATGATTCCCATAGTGAGACATACTGTAACTGAGGCCCATAGTGAAACATACTGTAAATGAGGCCCATAGTGAAAAATACTATAAATGAGGCCCATAGTGAGATATACTATAAATGAGGCCCATAGTGAGATATACTATAAATGAGGCCCTTTGTGAGACATACTGTAAATGAGGCCCATAGTGAAACATACTATAAATGAGGCCCATAGTGAGATATACTATAAATGAGGCCCATAGTGAGACATACTATAAATGAGGCCCATTGAGAGACATACTATAAATGAGGCAATAGTGAGACATACTGTAAATGAGGCCCATAGTGAGACATACTATAAATGAGGCCCATAGTGAGACATACTGTAAATGATTCCCATAGTGAGACATACTCTAACTGAGGCCCATAGTAAGACATACTGTAACTGAGGCCCATAGTGAGAAATACTGTAAATTAGGCCCAATGTGAGACATACTGTAAATGAGGCCATAGTGAGACATACTGTAAATGAGGCCCATAGTGAGACAGACTGTAAATGAGGCCATAGTGAGACATACTGTAAATGAGACCCATAGTGATACATACTGTAAATGATTCCCATAGTGAGACATACTGTAAATGATTCCCATAGTGAGACATACTGTAACTGAGGCCCATAGTGAGACATACTATAAATGAGGCCCATAGTGAGACAGACTATAAGTGTGGCCCATAGTGATACATAGTGTAAATGAGGCCCATAGTGAGACATATTATAAATGAGGCCCAAAGTGAGACATACTATAAATGAGGCCCATAGTGAGACTTACTATAAATGAGGCCCATAGTGAGATATACTATAAATGAGGCCCATAGTGAGATATACTGTAAATGAGGCCCATAGTGAGACATACTATAAATGATTCCCATAGTGAGACAAAGTGTAAATGAGGCCCATAGTGAGACATACTGTAAATGATTCCCATAGTGAGGCATACTGTAACTGAGGCCCATAGTGAGACATACTATAAATGAGGCCCATAGTGAGACATACTATAAATGAGGCCCATAGTGAGACATACTATAAATGAGGCCCATAGTGAAACATACTGTAAATGAGGCCCATAGTGAAACATACTATAAATGAGGCCCATAGTGAGATATACTATAAATGAGGCCCATAGTGAGACATACTATAAATGAGGCCCATAGTGAGACATACTATAAATGAGGCCCACAGTGAGACATACTGTAAATGATTCCCATAGTGAGACATACTGTAACTGAGGCCCATAGTGAAACATACTATAAATGAGGCCCATAGTGAGATATGCTATAAATGAGGCCCATAGTGAGACATACTATAAATGAGGCCCATAGTGAGACATACTGTAAATGATTCCCATAGTGAGACATACTGTAACTGAGGCCCATAGTAAGACATCCTGTAACTGTGGCCCAAAGTGAGACATACTGTAAATGAGTCCCATAGTGAGACAGACTGTAAATGAGGCCATAGTGAGAAATACTGTTAATGAGGCCCATAGTGAGACATACTGTAAATGAGGCCCATAGTGAGACATACTGTAACTGAGGCCCATAGTAATATATACTGTAAATGAGGCCCATAGTGAGACATACTGTAAATGAGGCCCATAGTGAGACATACTATAAATGAGGCCCATAGTGATACATAGTGTAAATGAGGCCCATAGTGAGACATACTATAAATGAGGCCCATAGTGAGACATACTATAAATGAGGCCCATAGTGAGACATACTGTAAATGATTCCCATAGTGAGACATACTGTAACTGAGGCCCATAGTGAAACATACTGTAAATGAGGCCCATAGTGAAACATACTATAAATGAGGCCCATAGTGAGATATTCTATAAATGAGGCACATAGTGAGACATACTATAAATGAGGCCCATAGTGAGACATACTATAAATGAGGCCCATAGTGAGACATACTGTAAATGATTCCCATAGTGAGACATACTGTAACTGAGGCCCATAGTGAGACATACTGTAAATGAGGCCCATAGTGAAAAATACTATAAATGAGGCCCATAGTGAGATATACTATAAATGAGGCCCATAGTGAGATATACTATAAATGAGGCCCTTTGTGAGACATACTATAAATGAGGCCCATAGTGAAACATACTATAAATGAGGCCCAAAGTGAGATATACTATAAATGAGGCCCATAGTGAGACATACTATAAATGAGGCCCATTGTGAGACATACTATAAATGAGGCAGTAGTGAGACATACTGTAAATGAGGCCCATAGTGAGACATACTATAAATGAGGCCCATAGTGAGACATACTGTAAATGATTCCCATAGTGAGACATACTGTAACTGAGGCCCATAGTAAGACATACTGTAACTGAGGCACCATAGTGAGACATACTGTAAATTAGGCCCATTGTGAGACATACTGTAAATGAGGCCATAGTGAGACATACTGTAAATGAGGCCCATAGTGAGACAGACTGTAAATGAGGCCATAGTGAGACATACTGTAAATGAGACCCATAGTGATACATACTGTAAATGATTCCCATAGTGAGACATACTGTAACTGAGGCCCATAGTGAGACAAACTATAAATGAGGCCCATAGTGAGACAGACTATAAGTGTGGCCCATAGTGAAACATAGTGTAAATGAGGCCCATAGTGAGACATATTATAAATGAGGCCCATAGTGAGACATACTATAAATGAGGCCCATAGTGAGACTTACTATAAATGAGGCCCATAGTGAGATATACTATAAATGAGGCCCATAGTGAGATATACTGTAAATGAGGCCCATAGTGAGACATACTATAAATGATTCCCATAGTGAGACAAAGTGTAAATGAGGCCATAGTGAGGCATACTGTAACTGAGGCCCATAGTGAGACATACTATAAATGAGGCCCATAGTGAGACATACTATAAATGAGGCCCATAGTGAGACATACTATAAATGAGGCCCATAGTGAGACATACTGTAAATGAGGCCCATAGTGAGACATACTGTAAATGATTCCCATAGTGAGGCATACTGTAACTGAGGCCCATAGTGAGACATACTATAAATGAGGCCCATAGTGAGACATACTATAAATGAGGCCCATAGTGAGACATACTATAAATGAGGCCCATAGTGAAACATACTGTAAATGAGGCCCATAGTGAAACATACTATAAATGAGGCCCATAGTGAGATATGCTATAAATGAGGCCCATAGTGAGACATACTATAAATGAGGCCCATAGAGAGACATACTATAAATGAGGCCCATAGTGAGACATACTGTAAATGATTCCCATAGTGAGACATACCGTAACTGAGGCCCATAGTGAAACATACTGTAAATGAGACCCATAGTGAGACATACTATAAATGAGGCACATAGTGAGATATACTATAAATGAGGCCCATAGTGAGATATACTATAAATGAGGCCCATAGTGAGACATACTATAAATGAGGCCCATAGTGAAACATACTATAAATGAGGCCCATAGTGAGATATACTATAAATGTGGCCAATAGTGAGATATACTATAAATGAGGCAGATAGTGAAACATACTATAAATGAGGCCCATAGTGAGATATACTATAAATGAGGCCCATAGTGAGACATACTATAAATGAGGCCCATAGTGAAACATACTATAAATGAGGCCCATAGTGAGATATACTATAAATGTGGCCAATAGTGAGATATACTATAAATGAGGCCCATAGTGAGATATACTGTAAATGAGGCCCATAGTGAGATATACTGTAAATGAGGCGCATAGTGAGACATACTATAAATGAGGCCCATAGTGAGACATACTGTAAATGATTCCCATAGTGAGACATACTGTAACTTAGGCCCATAGTAAGACATACTGTAACTGAGGCCCATAGTGAGACATACTGTAAATTAGGCCCATTGTGAGACATACTGTAAATGAGGCCATAGTGAGACATACTGTAAATGAGGCCCATAGTGAGACAGACTGTAAATGAGGCCCATAGGGAGACATACTGTAATTGAGGCCCATAGTGAGACATACTGTAAATGAGGCCCATAGTGAGACATACTGTAAATGATTCCCATAGTGAGACATACTGTAACTGAGGCCCATAGTGAGACATACTATAAATGAGGCCCATAGTGAGACATACTATAAATGAGGCCCATAGTGATACATAGTGTAAATGAGGCCCATAGTGAGACATACTATTAATGAGGCCCATAGTGAGACATACTATAAATGAGGCCCATAGTGAGACATACTGTAAATGAGGCCCATAGTGAGACATACTGTAAATGATTCCCATAGTGAGACATACTGTAACTGAGGCCCATAGTGAAACATACTGTAAATGAGGCCCATAGTGAGACATACTATAAATGAGGCCCATAGTGAGACATACTATAAATGAGGCCCATAGTGAGACATACTGTAAATGAGGCCCATAGTGAGACATACTATAAATGAGGCTCATAGTGAGACATACTATAAATGAGGCCCATAGTGAGACATAGTGTAAATGAGGCCCATAGTGAGACATACTGTAAATGATTCCCATAGTGAGACATGCTGTAACTGAGGCCCATAGTGAGACATACTATAAATGAGGCCCATAGTGAGACAGACTGTAAATGAGGCCATAGTGAGACATACTGTAAATGAGGCCAATAGTGAGTCATACTGTAAATGATTCCCATAGTGAGACATCCTGTAACTGAGGCCCATAGTAAGACATCCTGTAACTGTGGCCCAAAGTGAGACATACTGTAAATGAGGCCCATAGTGAGACAGACTGTAAATGAGGCCATAGTGAGAAATACTGTAAATGAGGCCCATAGTGAGACATACTGTAAATGAGGCCCATAGTGAGACATACTGTAACTGAGGCCCATAGTGATATATACTGTAAATGAGGCCCATAGTGAGACATACTATAAATGAGGCCCATAGTGAGACCTACTATAAATGAGGCCCATAGTGATACATAGTGTAAATGAGGCCCATAGTGAGACATACTATAAATGAGGCCCATAGTGAGACATACTATAAATGAGGCCCATAGTGAGACATACTGTAAATGATTCCCATAGTGAGACATACTGTAACTGAGGCCCATAGTGAAACATACTGTAAATGAGGCCCATAGTGAAACATACTGTAAATGAGGACCATAGTGAGATATACTATAAATGAGGCCCATAGTGAAACATATTATAAATGAGGCCTATAGTGAGACATACTATAAATGAGGCCCATAGTGAGACATACTGTAAATGATTCCCATAGTGAGACATACTGTAACTGAGGCCCATAGTGAAACATACTGTAAATGAGGCCCATAGTGAAAAATACTATAAATGAGGCCCATAGTGAGATATACTATAAATGAGGCCCATAGTGAGATATACTATAAATGAGGCCCTTTGTGAGACATACTATAAATGAGGCCCATAGTGAAACATACTATAAATGAGGCCCATAGTGAGATATACTATAAATGAGGCCCATAGTGAGACATACTATAAATGAGGCCCATTGTGAGACATACTATAAATGAGGCAATAGTGAGATATACTGTAAATGAGGCCCATAGTGAGACATACTATAAATGAGGCCCATAGTGAGACATACTGTAAATGATTCCCATAGTGAGACATTCTGTAACTGAGGCCCATAGTAAGACATACTGTAACTGAGGCCCATAGTGAGACATACTGTAAATTAGGCCCATTGTGAGACATACTGTAAATGAGGCCATAGTGAGACACACTGTAAATGAGGCCCATAGTGAGACAGACTGTAAATGAGGCCATAGTGAGACATACTGTAAATGAGACCCATAGTGATACATACTGTAAATGATTCCCATAGTGAGACATACTGTAAATGATTCCCATAGTGAGACATACTGTAACTGAGGCCCATAGTGAGACATACTATAAATGAGGCCCATAGTGAGACAGACTATAAGTGTGGCCCATAGTGATACATAGTGTAAATGAGGCCCATAGTGAGACATATTATAAATGAGGCCCATAGTGAGACATACTATAAATGAGGCCCATAGTGAGACATACTGTAACTGAGGCCCATAGTGAAACATACTGTAAATGAGGCCCATAGTGAGACATACTATAAATGAGGCCCATAGTGAGACTTACTATAAATGAGGCCCATAGTGAGATATACTATAAATGAGGCCCATAGTGAGATATACTGTAAATGAGGCCCATAGTGAGACATACTATAAATGATTCCCATAGTGAGACATAGTGTAAATGAGGCCATAGTGAGGCATACTGTAACTGAGGCCCATAGTGAGACATACTATAAATGAGGCCCATAGTGAGACATACTATAAATGAGGCCCATAGTGAGACATACTATAAATGAGGCCCATAGTGAGACATACTGTAAATGAGGCCCATAGTGAGACATACTGTAAATGATTCCCATAGTGAGACATACTGTAACTGAGGCCCATAGTGAAACATACTGTAAATGAGGCCCATAGTGAAACATACTATAAATGAGGCCCATAGTGAGATATACTATAAATGAGGCCCATAGTGAGATATACTATAAATGAGGCCCATAGTGAGACATACTATAAATGAGGCCCATAGTGAGACATACTGTAAATGATTCCCATAGTGAGACATACTGTAACTGAGGCCCATAGTGAAACATACTGTAAATGAGGACCATAGTGAAAAATACTATAAATGAGGCCCATAGTGAGATATACTATAAATGAGGCCCATAGTGAAACATACTATAAATGAGGCCCATAGCGAGATATACTATAAATGAGGCCCATAGTGAGACATACTATAAATGAGGCCCATAGTGAGACATACTATAAATGAGGCAATAGTGAGATGTATTGTAAATGAGGCCCATAGTGAGACATACTATAAATGAGGCCCATAGTGAGACATACTGTAAATGATTCCCATAGTGAGACATACTGTAACCGAGGCCCATAGTAAGACATACTGTAACTGAGGCCCATAGTGAGACATACTGTAAATTAGGCCCATTGTGAGACATACTGTAAATGAGGCCATAGTGAGACATACTGTAAATGAGGCCCATAGTGAGACAGACTGTAAATGAGGCCATAGTGAGACATACTGTAAATGAGACCCATAGTGATACATACTGTAAATGATTCCCATAGTGAGACATACTGTAAATGATTCCCATAGTGAGACATACTGTAACTGATGCCCATAGTGAGACATACTATAAATGAGGCCCATAGTGAGACATACTATAAGTGAGGCCCATAGTGATACATAGTGTAAATGAGGCCCATAGTGAGACATACTATAAATGAGGCCCATAGTGAGATATGCTATAAATGAGGCCCATAGTGAGACATACTATAAATGAGGCCCATAGAGAGACATACTATAAATGAGGCCCATAGTGAGACATACTGTAAATGATTCCCATAGTGAGACATACCGTAACTGAGGCCCATAGTGAAACATACTGTAAATGAGGCCCATAGTGAGACATACTATAAATGAGGCCCATAGTGAGATATACTATAAATGAGGCCCATAGTGAGATATACTATAAATGAGGCCCATAGTGAGATATACTATAAATGAGGCCCATAGTGAGACATACTATAAATGAGGCCCATAGTGAAACATACTATAAATGAGGCCCATAGTGAGATATACTATAAATGTGGCCAATAGTGAGATATACTATAAATGAGGCAGATAGTGAAACATACTATAAATGAGGCCCATAGTGAGATATACTATAAATGAGGCCCATAGTGAGATATACTATAAATGAGGCCCATAGTGAGACATACTATAAATGAGGCCCATAGTGAAACATACTATAAATGAGGCCCATAGTGAGATATACTATAAATGTGGCCAATAGTGAGATATACTATAAATGAGGCCCATAGTGAGATATACTGTAAATGAGGCCCATAGTGAGATATACTGTAAATGAGGCGCATAGTGAGACATACTATAAATGAGGCCCAAAGTGAGACATACTGTAAATGATTCCCATAGTGAGACATACTGTAACCGAGGCCCATAGTAAGACATACTGTAACTGAGGCCCATAGTGAGACATACTGTAAATTAGGCCCATTGTGAGACATACTGTAAATGAGGCCATAGTGAGACATACTGTAAATGAGGCCCATAGTGAGACAGACTGTAAATGAGGCCATAGTGAGACATACTGTAAATGAGACCCATAGTGATACATACTGTAAATGATTCCCATAGTGAGACATACTGTAAATGATTCCCATAGTGAGACATACTGTAACTGATGCCCATAGTGAGACATACTATAAATGAGGCCCATAGTGAGACATACTATAAGTGAGGCCCATAGTGATACATAGTGTAAATGAGGCCCATAGTGAGACATACTATAAATGAGGCCCATAGTGAGATATGCTATAAATGAGGCCCATAGTGAGACATACTATAAATGAGGCCCAAAGTGAGACATACTGTAAATGATTCCCATAGTGAGACATACTGTAACCGAGGCCCATAGTAAGACATACTGTAACTGAGGCCCATAGTGAGACATACTGTAAATTAGGCCCATTGTGAGACATACTGTAAATGAGGCCATAGTGAGACATACTGTAAATGAGGCCCATAGTGAGACAGACTGTAAATGAGGCCATAGTGAGACATACTGTAAATGAGACCCATAGTGATACATACTGTAAATGATTCCCATAGTGAGACATACTGTAAATGATTCCCATAGTGAGACATACTGTAACTGATGCCCATAGTGAGACATACTATAAATGAGGCCCATAGTGAGACATACTATAAGTGAGGCCCATAGTGATACATAGTGTAAATGAGGCCCATAGTGAGACATACTATAAATGAGGCCCATAGTGAGATATGCTATAAATGAGGCCCATAGTGAGACATACTATAAATGAGGCCCATAGAGAGACATACTATAAATGAGGCCCATAGTGAGACATACTGTAAATGATTCCCATAGTGAGACATACCGTAACTGAGGCCCATAGTGAAACATACTGTAAATGAGGCCCATAGTGAGACATACTATAAATGAGGCCCATAGTGAGATATACTATAAATGAGGCCCATAGTGAGATATACTATAAATGAGGCCCATAGTGAGATATACTATAAATGAGGCCCATAGTGAGACATACTATAAATGAGGCCCATAGTGAAACATACTATAAATGAGGCCCATAGTGAGATATACTATAAATGTGGCCAATAGTGAGATATACTATAAATGAGGCAGATAGTGAAACATACTATAAATGAGGCCCATAGTGAGATATACTATAAATGAGGCCCATAGTGAGATATACTATAAATGAGGCCCATAGTGAGACATACTATAAATGAGGCCCATAGTGAAACATACTATAAATGAGGCCCATAGTGAGATATACTATAAATGTGGCCAATAGTGAGATATACTATAAATGAGGCCCATAGTGAGATATACTGTAAATGAGGCCCATAGTGAGATATACTGTAAATGAGGCGCATAGTGAGACATACTATAAATGAGGCCCATAGTGAGACATACTGTAAATGATTCCCATAGTGAGACATACTGTAACTTAGGCCCATAGTGAGACATACTGTAACTGAGGCCCATAGTGAGACATACTGTAAATGAGGCCATAGTGAGACATACTGTAAATGAGGCCCATAGTGAGACAGACTGTAAATGAGGCCATAGTGAGACATACTGTAAATGAGACCCATAGTGATACATACTGTAAATGAGGCCCATAAGGAGACATACTGTAAATGAGGCCCATAGTGAGACATACTGTAAATGAGGCCCATAGAGAGACATACTGTAAATGATTCCCATAGTGAGACATATTGTAACTGAGGCCCATAGTGAAACATACTGTAAATGAGGCCCATAATGAAACATACTATAAATGAGGCCCATAGTGAGATATACTATAAATGAGGCCCATAGTGAGATATACTATAAATGAGGCCCATAGTGAGACATACTATAAATGAGGCCCATAGTGAAACATACTATAAATGAGGCCCATAGTGAGATATACTATAAATGTGGCCAATAGTGAGATATACTATAAATGAGGCCCATAGTGAGATATATTGTAAATGAGGCCCATAGTGAGATATACTGTAAATGAGGCGCATAGTGAGACATACTATAAATGAGGCCCATAGTGAGACATACTGTAAATGATTCCCATAGTGAGACATACTGTAAATGAGGCCCATAGTAAGACATACTGTAACTGAGGCCCATAGTGAGACATACTGTAAATTAGGCCCATTGTGAGACATATTGTAAATGAGGCCATAGTGAGACATACTGTAAATGAGGCCCATAGTGAGACAGCCTGTAAATGAGGCCCATAGGGAGACATACTGTAAATGATTCCCATAGTGAGACATACTGTAACTGAGGCCCATAGTGAGACATACTATAAATGAGGCCTATAGTGAGACATACTATAAATGAGGCCCATAGTGATACATAGTGTAAATGAGGCCCATAGTGAGACATACTATAAATGAGGCCCATAGTGAGACATACTATAAATGAGGCCCATAGTGAGACATACTGTAAATGAGGCCCATAGTGAGACATACTGTAAATGATTCCCATAGTGAGACATACTGTAACTGAGGCCCATAGTGAAACATACTGTAAATGAGGCCCATAGTGAGACATACTATAAATGAGGCCCAAAGTGAGACATACTATAAATGAGGCCCATAGTGAGACATACTGTAAATGAGGCCCATAGTGAGACATACTATAAATGAGGCCCATAGTGAGACATACTATAAATGAGGCCCATAGTGAGACATAGTGTAAATGAGGCCCATAGTGAGACATACTGTAAATGATTCCCATAGTGAGACATGCTGTAACTGAGGCCCATAGTGAGACATACTATAAATGAGGCCCATAGTGAGACAGACTGTAAATGAGGCCATAGTGAGACATACTGTAAATGAGGCCCATAGTGAGTCATACTGTAAATGATTCCCATAGTGAGACATACTGTAACTGAGGCCCATAGTAAGACATCCTGTAACTGTGGCCCAAAGTGAGACATACTGTAAATGAGGCCCATAGTGAGACAGACTGTAAATGAGGCCATAGTGAGAAATACTGTAAATGAGGCCCATAGTGAGACATACTGTAAATGAGGCCCATAGTGAGACATACTGTAACTGAGGCCCATAGTAATATATACTGTAAATGAGGCCCATAGTGAGACATACTATAAATGAGGCCCATAGTGAGACCTACTATAAATGAGGCCCATAGTGATACATAGTGTAAATGAGGCCCATAGTGAGACATACTATAAATGAGGCCCATAGTGAGACATACTATAAATGAGGCCCATAGTGAGACATACTGTAAATGATTCCCATAGTGAGACATACTGTAACTGAGGCCCATAGTGAAACATACTGTAAATGAGGCCCATAGTGAAACATACTATAAATGAGGCCCATAGTGAGATATACTATAAATGAGGCCCATAGTGAGACATACTATAAATGAGGCCCATAGTGAGACATACTATAAATGAGGCCCATAGTGAGACATACTGTAAATGATTCCCATAGTGAGACATACTGTAACTGAGGCCCATAGTGAAACATACTGTAAATGAGGCCCATAGTGAAAAATACTATAAATGAGGCCCATAGTGAAATATACTATAAATGAGGCCCATAGTGAGATATACTATAAATGAGGCCCTTTGTGAGACATACTATAAATGAGGCCCATAGTGAAACATACTATAAAAGAGGCCCATAGTGAGATATACTATAAATGAGGCCCATAGTGAGACATACTATAAATGAGGCCCATTGTGAGACATACTATAAATGAGGCAATAGTGAGATATACTGTAAATGAGGCGCATAGTGAGACATACTATAAATGAGGCCCATAGTGAGACATACTGTAAATGATTCCCATAGTGAGACATACTGTAACTGAGGCCCATAGTAAGACATACTGTAACAGAGGCCCATAGTGAGACATACTGTAAATTAGGCCCATTGTGAGACATACTGTAAATTAGGCCATAGTGAGACATACTGTAAATGAGGCCCATAGTGAGACAGACTGTAAATGAGGCCATAGTGAGACATACTGTAAATGAGACCCATAGTGATACATACTGTAAATGATTCCCATAGTGAGACATACTGTAAATAATTCCCATAGTGAGACATACTGTAACTGAGGCCCATAGTGAGACATACTATAAATGAGGCCCATAGTGAGACAGACTATAAGTGTGGCCCATAGTGATACATAGTGTAAATGAGGCCCATAGTGAGACATATTATAAATGAGGCCCATAGTGAGACATACTATAAATGAGGCCCATAGTGAGACATACTGTAACTGAGGCCCATAGTGAAACATACTGTAAATGAGGCCCATAGTGAGACATACTATAAATGAGGCCCATAGTGAGACTTACTATAAATGAGGTCCATAGTGAGATATACTATAAATGAGGCCCATAGTGAGATATACTGTAAATGAGGCCCATAGTGAGACATACTATAAATGATTCCCATAGTGAGACATAGTGTAAATGAGGCCATAGTGAGGCATACTGTAACTGAGGCCCATAGTGAGACATACTATAAATGAGGCCCATAGTGAGACATACTATAAAAGAGGCCCATAGTGAGACATACTATAAATGAGGCCCATAGTGAGACATACTATAAATGAGGCCCATAGTGAGACATACTGTAAATGATTCCCATAGTGAGACATACTGTAACTGAGGCCCATAGTGAAACATACTGTAAATGAGGCCCATAGTGAAACATACTATAAATGAGGCCCATAGTGAGATATACTATAAATGAGGCCCATAGTGAGACATACTATAAATGAGGCCCATAGTGAGACATACTATAAATGAGGCCCATAGTGAGACATACTGTAAATGATTCCCATAGTGAGACATACTGTAACTGAGGCCCATAGTGAAACATACTGTAAATGAGGCCCATAGTGAAAAATACTATAAATGAGGCCCATAGTGAGATATACTATAAATGAGGCCCATAGTGAGATATACTATAAATGAGGCCCTTTGTGAGACATACTATAAATGAGGCCCATAGTGAAACATACTATAAATGAGGCCCATAGTGAGATATACTATAAATGAGGCCCATAGTGAGACATACTATAAATGAGGCCCATTGTGAGACATACTATAAATGAGGCAATAGTGAGATATACTGTAAATGAGGCCCATAGTGAGACATACTATAAATGAGGCCCATAGTGAGACATACTGTAAATGATTCCCATAGTGAGACATACTGTAACTGAGGCCCATAGTAAGACATACTGTAACAGAGGCCCATAGTGAGACATACTGTAAATTAGGCCCATTTTGAGACATACTGTAAATGAGGCCATAGTGAGACATACTGTAAATGAGGCCCATAGTGAGACAGACTGTAAATGAGGCCATAGTGAGACATACTGTAAATGAGACCCATAGTGATACATACTGTAAATGATTCCCATAGTGAGACATACTGTAAATGATTCCCATAGTGAGACATACTGTAACTGAGGCCCATAGTGAGACATACTATAAATGAGGCCCATAGTGAGACATACTATAAATGAGGCCCATAGTGAGACATACTATAAATGAGGCCCATAGTGAGACATACTGTAAATGAGGCCCATAGTGAGACATACTGTAAATGATTCCCATAGTGAGACATACTGTAACTGAGGCCCATAGTGAAACATACTGTAAATGAGGCCCATAGTGAAACATACTATAAATGAGGCCCATAGTGAGATATACTATAAATGAGGCCCATAGTGAGACATACTATAAATGAGGCCCATAGTGAGACATACTATAAATGAGGCCCATAGTGAGACATACTGTAAATGATTCCCATAGTGAGACATACTGTAACTGAAGCCCATAGTGAAACATACTGTAAATGAGGACCATAGTGAAAAATACTATAAATGAGGCCCATAGTGAGATATACTATAAATGAGGCCCATAGTGAAACATACTATAAATGAGGCCCATAGTGAGATATACTATAAATGAGGCCCATAGTGAGACATACTATAAATGAGGCCCATAGTGAGACATACTATAAATGAGGCAATAGTGAGATATACTGTAAATGTGGCCCATAGTGAGACATACTATAAATGAGGCCCATAGTGAGACATACTGTAAATGATTCCCATAGTGAGACATACTGTAACCGAGGCCCATAGTAAGACATACTGTAACTGAGGCCCATAGTGAGACATACTGTAAATTAGGCCCATTGTGAGACATACTGTAAATGAGGCCATAGTGAGACATACTGTAAATGAGGCCCATAGTGAGACAGACTGTAAATGAGGCCATAGTGAGACATACTGTAAATGAGACCCATAGTGATACATACTGTAAATGATTCCCATAGTGAGACATACTGTAAATGATTCCCATAGTGAGACATATTGTAACTGAGGCCCATAGTGAGACATACTATAAATGAGGCCCATAGTGAGACATACTATAAGTGAGGCCCATAGTGATACATAGTGTAAATGAGGCCCATAGTGAGTCATACTATAAATGAGGCCCATAGTGAGACATACTATAAATGAGGCCCATAGTGAGACATACTGTAACTGAGGCCCATAGTGAAACATACTGTAAATGAGGCCCATAGTGAGACATACTATAAATGAGGCCCATAGTGAGACATACTATAAATGAGGCCCATAGTGAGATATACTATAAATGAGGCCCATAGTGAGACATACTGTAAATGAGGCCCATAGTGAGACATACTATAAATGATTCCCATAGTGATACATACTGTAAATGAGGCCCATAGTCAGACTTAGTGGAAATGAGGCCCATAGTGAGACAGACTATAAGTGTGGCCCATAGTGATACATAGTGTAAATGAGGCCCATAGTGAGACAAATTATAAATGAGGCCCATAGTGAGACATACTATAAATGAGGCCCATAGTGAGACATACTGTAACTGAGGCCCATAGTGAAACATACTGTAAATGAGGCCCATAGTGAGACATACTATAAATGAGGCCCATAGTGAGACTTACTATAAATGAGGCCCATAGTGAGATATACTATAAATGAGGCCCATAGTGAGATATACTGTAAATGAGGCCCATAGTGAGACATACTATAAATGATTCCCATAGTGAGACATAGTGTAAATGAGGCCATAGTGAGGCATACTGTATCTGAGGCCCATAGTGAGACATACTATAAATGAGGCCCATAGTGAGACATACTATAAATGAGGCCCATAGTGAGACATACTATAAATGAGGCCCATAGTGAGACATACTGTAAATGAGGCCCATAGTGAGACATACTGTAAATGATTCCCATAGTGAGACATACTGTAACTGAGGCCCATAGTGAAACATACTGTAAATGAGGCCCATAGTGAAACATACTATAAATGAGGCCCATAGTGAGATATACTATAAATGAGGCCCATAGTGAGACATACTATAAATGAGGCCCATAGTGAGACATACTATAAATGAGGCCCATAGTGAGACATACTGTAAATGATTCCCATAGTGAGACATACTGTAACTGAGGCCCATAGTGAAACATACTGTAAATGAGGACCATAGTGAAAAATACTATAAATGAGGCCCATAGTGAGATATACTATAAATGAGGCCCATAGTGAAACATACTATAAATGAGGCCCATAGCGAGATATACTATAAATGAGGCCCATAGTGAGACATACTATAAATGAGGCCCATAGTGAGACATACTATAAATGAGGCAATAGTGAGATGTACTGTAAATGAGGCCCATAGTGAGACATACTATAAATGAGGCCCATAGTGAGACATACTGTAAATGAGGCCCATAGTGAGACATACTGTAAATGATTCCCATAGTGAGACATACTGTAACTGAGGCCCATAGTGAAACATACTGTAAATGAGGCCCATAGTGAAACATACTATAAATGAGGCCCATAGTGAGATATACTATAAATGAGGCCCATAGTGAGACATACTATAAATGAGGCCCATAGTGAGACATACTATAAATGAGGCCCATAGTGAGACATACTGTAAATGATTCCCATAGTGAGACATACTGTAACTGAGGCCCATAGTGAGACAGACTGTAAATGAGGCCATAGTGAGACATACTGTAAATGAGACCCATAGTGATACATACTGTAAATGATTCCCATAGTGAGACATACTGTAAATGATTCCCATAGTGAGACATACTGTAACTGATGCCCATAGTGAGACATACTATAAATGAGGCCCATAGTGAGACATACTATAAGTGAGGCCCATAGTGATACATAGTGTAAATGAGGCCCATAGTGAGACATACTATAAATGAGGCCCATAGTGAGATATGCTATAAATGAGGCCCATAGTGAGACATACTATAAATGAGGCCCATAGAGAGACATACTATAAATGAGGCCCATAGTGAGACATACTGTAAATGATTCCCATAGTGAGACATACCGTAACTGAGGCCCATAGTGAAACATACTGTAAATGAGGCCCATAGTGAGACATACTATAAATGAGGCCCATAGTGAGATATACTATAAATGAGGCCCATAGTGAGATATACTATAAATGAGGCCCATAGTGAGATATACTATAAATGAGGCCCATAGTGAGACATACTATAAATGAGGCCCATAGTGAAACATACTATAAATGAGGCCCATAGTGAGATATACTATAAATGTGGCCAATAGTGAGATATACTATAAATGAGGCAGATAGTGAAACATACTATAAATGAGGCCCATAGTGAGATATACTATAAATGAGGCCCATAGTGAGATATACTATAAATGAGGCCCATAGTGAGACATACTATAAATGAGGCCCATAGTGAAACATACTATAAATGAGGCCCATAGTGAGATATACTATAAATGTGGCCAATAGTGAGATATACTATAAATGAGGCCCATAGTGAGATATACTGTAAATGAGGCCCATAGTGAGATATACTGTAAATGAGGCGCATAGTGAGACATACTATAAATGAGGCCCATAGTGAGACATACTGTAAATGATTCCCATAGTGAGACATACTGTAACTTAGGCCCATAGTGAGACATACTGTAACTGAGGCCCATAGTGAGACATACTGTAAATGAGGCCATAGTGAGACATACTGTAAATGAGGCCCATAGTGAGACAGACTGTAAATGAGGCCATAGTGAGACATACTGTAAATGAGACCCATAGTGATACATACTGTAAATGAGGCCCATAAGGAGACATACTGTAAATGAGGCCCATAGTGAGACATACTGTAAATGAGGCCCATAGAGAGACATACTGTAAATGATTCCCATAGTGAGACATATTGTAACTGAGGCCCATAGTGAAACATACTGTAAATGAGGCCCATAATGAAACATACTATAAATGAGGCCCATAGTGAGATATACTATAAATGAGGCCCATAGTGAGATATACTATAAATGAGGCCCATAGTGAGACATACTATAAATGAGGCCCATAGTGAAACATACTATAAATGAGGCCCATAGTGAGATATACTATAAATGTGGCCAATAGTGAGATATACTATAAATGAGGCCCATAGTGAGATATATTGTAAATGAGGCCCATAGTGAGATATACTGTAAATGAGGCGCATAGTGAGACATACTATAAATGAGGCCCATAGTGAGACATACTGTAAATGATTCCCATAGTGAGACATACTGTAAATGAGGCCCATAGTAAGACATACTGTAACTGAGGCCCATAGTGAGACATACTGTAAATTAGGCCCATTGTGAGACATATTGTAAATGAGGCCATAGTGAGACATACTGTAAATGAGGCCCATAGTGAGACAGCCTGTAAATGAGGCCCATAGGGAGACATACTGTAAATGATTCCCATAGTGAGACATACTGTAACTGAGGCCCATAGTGAGACATACTATAAATGAGGCCTATAGTGAGACATACTATAAATGAGGCCCATAGTGATACATAGTGTAAATGAGGCCCATAGTGAGACATACTATAAATGAGGCCCATAGTGAGACATACTATAAATGAGGCCCATAGTGAGACATACTGTAAATGAGGCCCATAGTGAGACATACTGTAAATGATTCCCATAGTGAGACATACTGTAACTGAGGCCCATAGTGAAACATACTGTAAATGAGGCCCATAGTGAGACATACTATAAATGAGGCCCAAAGTGAGACATACTATAAATGAGGCCCATAGTGAGACATACTGTAAATGAGGCCCATAGTGAGACATACTATAAATGAGGCCCATAGTGAGACATACTATAAATGAGGCCCATAGTGAGACATAGTGTAAATGAGGCCCATAGTGAGACATACTGTAAATGATTCCCATAGTGAGACATGCTGTAACTGAGGCCCATAGTGAGACATACTATAAATGAGGCCCATAGTGAGACAGACTGTAAATGAGGCCATAGTGAGACATACTGTAAATGAGGCCCATAGTGAGTCATACTGTAAATGATTCCCATAGTGAGACATACTGTAACTGAGGCCCATAGTAAGACATCCTGTAACTGTGGCCCAAAGTGAGACATACTGTAAATGAGGCCCATAGTGAGACAGACTGTAAATGAGGCCATAGTGAGAAATACTGTAAATGAGGCCCATAGTGAGACATACTGTAAATGAGGCCCATAGTGAGACATACTGTAACTGAGGCCCATAGTAATATATACTGTAAATGAGGCCCATAGTGAGACATACTATAAATGAGGCCCATAGTGAGACCTACTATAAATGAGGCCCATAGTGATACATAGTGTAAATGAGGCCCATAGTGAGACATACTATAAATGAGGCCCATAGTGAGACATACTATAAATGAGGCCCATAGTGAGACATACTGTAAATGATTCCCATAGTGAGACATACTGTAACTGAGGCCCATAGTGAAACATACTGTAAATGAGGCCCATAGTGAAACATACTATAAATGAGGCCCATAGTGAGATATACTATAAATGAGGCCCATAGTGAGACATACTATAAATGAGGCCCATAGTGAGACATACTATAAATGAGGCCCATAGTGAGACATACTGTAAATGATTCCCATAGTGAGACATACTGTAACTGAGGCCCATAGTGAAACATACTGTAAATGAGGCCCATAGTGAAAAATACTATAAATGAGGCCCATAGTGAAATATACTATAAATGAGGCCCATAGTGAGATATACTATAAATGAGGCCCTTTGTGAGACATACTATAAATGAGGCCCATAGTGAAACATACTATAAAAGAGGCCCATAGTGAGATATACTATAAATGAGGCCCATAGTGAGACATACTATAAATGAGGCCCATTGTGAGACATACTATAAATGAGGCAATAGTGAGATATACTGTAAATGAGGCCCATAGTGAGACATACTATAAATGAGGCCCATAGTGAGACATACTGTAAATGATTCCCATAGTGAGACATACTGTAACTGAGGCCCATAGTAAGACATACTGTAACAGAGGCCCATAGTGAGACATACTGTAAATTAGGCCCATTGTGAGACATACTGTAAATTAGGCCATAGTGAGACATACTGTAAATGAGGCCCATAGTGAGACAGACTGTAAATGAGGCCATAGTGAGACATACTGTAAATGAGACCCATAGTGATACATACTGTAAATGATTCCCATAGTGAG
Organism: Taudactylus pleione; assembly: GCA_031769625.1. NCBI lineage: Eukaryota > Metazoa > Chordata > Amphibia > Anura > Myobatrachidae > Taudactylus > Taudactylus pleione. Next base: position 16,242 of record JAUIMM010001910.1, on the reverse strand, counting down.
ACATACTGTAAATAATTCCCATAGTGAGACATACTGTAACTGAGGCCCATAGTGAGACATACTATAAATGAGGCCCATAGTGAGACAGACTATAAGTGTGGCCCATAGTGATACATAGTGTAAATGAGGCCCATAGTGAGACATATTATAAATGAGGCCCATAGTGAGACATACTATAAATGAGGCCCATAGTGAGACATACTGTAACTGAGGCCCATAGTGAAACATACTGTAAATGAGGCCCATAGTGAGACATACTATAAATGAGGCCCATAGTGAGACTTACTATAAATGAGGTCCATAGTGAGATATACTATAAATGAGGCCCATAGTGAGATATACTGTAAATGAGGCCCATAGTGAGACATACTATAAATGATTCCCATAGTGAGACATAGTGTAAATGAGGCCATAGTGAGGCATACTGTAACTGAGGCCCATAGTGAGACATACTATAAATGAGGCCCATAGTGAGACATACTATAAAAGAGGCCCATAGTGAGACATACTATAAATGAGGCCCATAGTGAGACATACTATAAATGAGGCCCATAGTGAGACATACTGTAAATGATTCCCATAGTGAGACATACTGTAACTGAGGCCCATAGTGAAACATACTGTAAATGAGGCCCATAGTGAAACATACTATAAATGAGGCCCATAGTGAGATATACTATAAATGAGGCCCATAGTGAGACATACTATAAATGAGGCCCATAGTGAGACATACTATAAATGAGGCCCATAGTGAGACATACTGTAAATGATTCCCATAGTGAGACATACTGTAACTGAGGCCCATAGTGAAACATACTGTAAATGAGGCCCATAGTGAAAAATACTATAAATGAGGCCCATAGTGAGATATACTATAAATGAGGCCCATAGTGAGATATACTATAAATGAGGCCCTTTGTGAGACATACTATAAATGAGGCCCATAGTGAAACATACTATAAATGAGGCCCATAGTGAGATATACTATAAATGAGGCCCATAGTGAGACATACTATAAATGAGGCCCATTGTGAGACATACTATAAATGAGGCAATAGTGAGATATACTGTAAATGAGGCCCATAGTGAGACATACTATAAATGAGGCCCATAGTGAGACATACTGTAAATGATTCCCATAGTGAGACATACTGTAACTGAGGCCCATAGTAAGACATACTGTAACAGAGGCCCATAGTGAGACATACTGTAAATTAGGCCCATTTTGAGACATACTGTAAATGAGGCCATAGTGAGACATACTGTAAATGAGGCCCATAGTGAGACAGACTGTAAATGAGGCCATAGTGAGACATACTGTAAATGAGACCCATAGTGATACATACTGTAAATGATTCCCATAGTGAGACATACTGTAAATGATTCCCATAGTGAGACATACTGTAACTGAGGCCCATAGTGAGACATACTATAAATGAGGCCCATAGTGAGACAGACTATAAGTGTGGCCCATAGTGATACATAGTGTAAATGAGGCCCATAGTGAGACATATTATAAATGAGGCCCATAGTGAGACATACTATAAATGAGGCCCATAGTGAGACATACTGTAACTGAGGCCCATAGTGAAACATACTGTAAATGAGGCCCATAGTGAGACATACTATAAATGAGGCCCATAGTGAGACTTACTATAAATGAGGCCCATAGTGAGATATACTATAAATGAGGCCCATAGTGAGATATACTGTAAATGAGGCCCATAGTGAGACATACTATAAATGATTCCCATAGTGAGACATAGTGTAAATGAGGCCATAGTGAGGCATACTGTAACTGAGGCCCATAGTGAGACATACTATAAATGAGGCCCATAGTGAGACATACTATATATGAGGCCCATAGTGAGACATACTATAAATGAGGCCCATAGTGAGACATACTGTAAATGAGGCCCATAGTGAGACATACTGTAAATGATTCCCATAGTGAGACATACTGTAACTGAGGCCCATAGTGAAACATACTGTAAATGAGGCCCATAGTGAAACATACTATAAATGAGGCCCATAGTGAGATATACTATAAATGAGGCCCATAGTGAGACATACTATAAATGAGGCCCATAGTGAGACATACTATAAATGAGGCCCATAGTGAGACATACTGTAAATGATTCCCATAGTGAGACATACTGTAACTGAAGCCCATAGTGAAACATACTGTAAATGAGGACCATAGTGAAAAATACTATAAATGAGGCCCATAGTGAGATATACTATAAATGAGGCCCATAGTGAAACATACTATAAATGAGGCCCATAGTGAGATATACTATAAATGAGGCCCATAGTGAGACATACTATAAATGAGGCCCATAGTGAGACATACTATAAATGAGGCAATAGTGAGATATACTGTAAATGTGGCCCATAGTGAGACATACTATAAATGAGGCCCATAGTGAGACATACTGTAAATGATTCCCATAGTGAGACATACTGTAACCGAGGCCCATAGTAAGACATACTGTAACTGAGGCCCATAGTGAGACATACTGTAAATTAGGCCCATTGTGAGACATACTGTAAATGAGGCCATAGTGAGACATACTGTAAATGAGGCCCATAGTGAGACAGACTGTAAATGAGGCCATAGTGAGACATACTGTAAATGAGACCCATAGTGATACATACTGTAAATGATTCCCATAGTGAGACATACTGTAAATGATTCCCATAGTGAGACATATTGTAACTGAGGCCCATAGTGAGACATACTATAAATGAGGCCCATAGTGAGACATACTATAAGTGAGGCCCATAGTGATACATAGTGTAAATGAGGCCCATAGTGAGTCATACTATAAATGAGGCCCATAGTGAGACATACTATAAATGAGGCCCATAGTGAGACATACTGTAACTGAGGCCCATAGTGAAACATACTGTAAATGAGGCCCATAGTGAGACATACTATAAATGAGGCCCATAGTGAGACATACTATAAATGAGGCCCATAGTGAGATATACTATAAATGAGGCCCATAGTGAGACATACTGTAAATGAGGCCCATAGTGAGACATACTATAAATGATTCCCATAGTGATACATACTGTAAATGAGGCCCATAGTCAGACTTAGTGGAAATGAGGCCCATAGTGAGACAGACTATAAGTGTGGCCCATAGTGATACATAGTGTAAATGAGGCCCATAGTGAGACATATTATAAATGAGGCCCATAGTGAGACATACTATAAATGAGGCCCATAGTGAGACATACTGTAACTGAGGCCCATAGTGAAACATACTGTAAATGAGGCCCATAGTGAGACATACTATAAATGAGGCCCATAGTGAGACTTACTATAAATGAGGCCCATAGTGAGATATACTATAAATGAGGCCCATAGTGAGATATACTGTAAATGAGGCCCATAGTGAGACATACTATAAATGATTCCCATAGTGAGACATAGTGTAAATGAGGCCATAGTGAGGCATACTGTATCTGAGGCCCATAGTGAGACATACTATAAATGAGGCCCATAGTGAGACATACTATAAATGAGGCCCATAGTGAGACATACTATAAATGAGGCCCATAGTGAGACATACTGTAAATGAGGCCCATAGTGAGACATACTGTAAATGATTCCCATAGTGAGACATACTGTAACTGAGGCCCATAGTGAAACATACTGTAAATGAGGCCCATAGTGAAACATACTATAAATGAGGCCCATAGTGAGATATACTATAAATGAGGCCCATAGTGAGACATACTATAAATGAGGCCCATAGTGAGACATACTATAAATGAGGCCCATAGTGAGACATACTGTAAATGATTCCCATAGTGAGACATACTGTAACTGAGGCCCATAGTGAAACATACTGTAAATGAGGACCATAGTGAAAAATACTATAAATGAGGCCCATAGTGAGATATACTATAAATGAGGCCCATAGTGAAACATACTATAAATGAGGCCCATAGCGAGATATACTATAAATGAGGCCCATAGTGAGACATACTATAAATGAGGCCCATAGTGAGACATACTATAAATGAGGCAATAGTGAGATGTACTGTAAATGAGGCCCATAGTGAGACATACTATAAATGAGGCCCATAGTGAGACATACTGTAAATGATTCCCATAGTGAGACATACTGTAACCGAGGCCCATAGTAAGACATACTGTAACTGAGGCCCATAGTGAGACATACTGTAAATTAGGCCCATTGTGAGACATACTGTAAATGAGGCCATAGTGAGACATACTGTAAATGAGGCCCATAGTGAGACAGACTGTAAATGAGGCCATAGTGAGACATACTGTAAATGAGACCCATAGTGATACATACTGTAAATGATTCCCATAGTGAGACATACTGTAAATGATTCCCATAGTGAGACATACTGTAACTGAGGCCCATAGTGAGACATACTATAAATGAGGCCCATAGTGAGACATACTATAAGTGAGGCCCATAGTGATACATAGTGTAAATGAGGCCCATAGTGAGACATACTATAAATGAGGCCCATAGTGAGATATGCTATAAATGAGGCCCATAGTGAGACATACTATAAATGAGGCCCATAGAGAGACATACTATAAATGAGGCCCATAGTGAGACATACTGTAAATGATTCCCATAGTGAGACATACCGTAACTGAGGCCCATAGTGAAACATACTGTAAATGAGGCCCATAGTGAGACATACTATAAATGAGGCCCATAGTGAGATATACTATAAATGAGGCCCATAGTGAGATATACTATAAATGAGGCCCATAGTGAGATATACTATAAATGAGGCCCATAGTGAGACATACTATAAATGAGGCCCATAGTGAAACATACTATAAATGAGGCCCATAGTGAGATATACTATAAATGTGGCCAATAGTGAGATATACTATAAATGAGGCAGATAGTGAAACATACTATAAATGAGGCCCATAGTGAGATATACTATAAATGAGGCCCATAGTGAGATATACTATAAATGAGGCCCATAGTGAGACATACTATAAATGAGGCCCATAGTGAAACATACTATAAATGAGGCCCATAGTGAGATATACTATAAATGTGGCCAATAGTGAGATATACTATAAATGAGGCCCATAGTGAGATATACTGTAAATGAGGCCCATAGTGAGATATACTGTAAATGAGGCGCATAGTGAGACATACTATAAATGAGGCCCATAGTGAGACATACTGTAAATGATTCCCATAGTGAGACATACTGTAACTTAGGCCCATAGTGAGACATACTGTAACTGAGGCCCATAGTGAGACATACTGTAAATGAGGCCATAGTGAGACATACTGTAAATGAGGCCCATAGTGAGACAGACTGTAAATGAGGCCATAGTGAGACATACTGTAAATGAGACCCATAGTGATACATACTGTAAATGAGGCCCATAAGGAGACATACTGTAAATGAGGCCCATAGTGAGACATACTGTAAATGAGGCCCATAGAGAGACATACTGTAAATGATTCCCATAGTGAGACATATTGTAACTGAGGCCCATAGTGAAACATACTGTAAATGAGGCCCATAATGAAACATACTATAAATGAGGCCCATAGTGAGATATACTATAAATGAGGCCCATAGTGAGATATACTATAAATGAGGCCCATAGTGAGACATACTATAAATGAGGCCCATAGTGAAACATACTATAAATGAGGCCCATAGTGAGATATACTATAAATGTGGCCAATAGTGAGATATACTATAAATGAGGCCCATAGTGAGATATATTGTAAATGAGGCCCATAGTGAGATATACTGTAAATGAGGCGCATAGTGAGACATACTATAAATGAGGCCCATAGTGAGACATACTGTAAATGATTCCCATAGTGAGACATACTGTAAATGAGGCCCATAGTAAGACATACTGTAACTGAGGCCCATAGTGAGACATACTGTAAATTAGGCCCATTGTGAGACATATTGTAAATGAGGCCATAGTGAGACATACTGTAAATGAGGCCCATAGTGAGACAGCCTGTAAATGAGGCCCATAGGGAGACATACTGTAATTGAGGCCCATAGTGAGACATACTGTAAATGAGGCCCATAGTGAGACATACTGTAAATGATTCCCATAGTGAGACATACTGTAACTGAGGCCCATAGTGAGACATACTATAAATGAGGCCTATAGTGAGACATACTATAAATGAGGCCCATAGTGATACATAGTGTAAATGAGGCCCATAGTGAGACATACTATAAATGAGGCCCATAGTGAGACATACTATAAATGAGGCCCATAGTGAGACATACTGTAAATGAGGCCCATAGTGAGACATACTGTAAATGATTCCCATAGTGAGACATACTGTAACTGAGGCCCATAGTGAAACATACTGTAAATGAGGCCCATAGTGAGACATACTATAAATGAGGCCCAAAGTGAGACATACTATAAATGAGGCCCATAGTGAGACATACTGTAAATGAGGCCCATAGTGAGACATACTATAAATGAGGCCCATAGTGAGACATACTATAAATGAGGCCCATAGTGAGACATAGTGTAAATGAGGCCCATAGTGAGACATACTGTAAATGATTCCCATAGTGAGACATGCTGTAACTGAGGCCCATAGTGAGACATACTATAAATGAGGCCCATAGTGAGACAGACTGTAAATGAGGCCATAGTGAGACATACTGTAAATGAGGCCCATAGTGAGTCATACTGTAAATGATTCCCATAGTGAGACATACTGTAACTGAGGCCCATAGTAAGACATCCTGTAACTGTGGCCCAAAGTGAGACATACTGTAAATGAGGCCCATAGTGAGACAGACTGTAAATGAGGCCATAGTGAGAAATACTGTAAATGAGGCCCATAGTGAGACATACTGTAAATGAGGCCCATAGTGAGACATACTGTAACTGAGGCCCATAGTAATATATACTGTAAATGAGGCCCATAGTGAGACATACTATAAATGAGGCCCATAGTGAGACCTACTATAAATGAGGCCCATAGTGATACATAGTGTAAATGAGGCCCATAGTGAGACATACTATAAATGAGGCCCATAGTGAGACATACTATAAATGAGGCCCATAGTGAGACATACTGTAAATGATTCCCATAGTGAGACATACTGTAACTGAGGCCCATAGTGAAACATACTGTAAATGAGGCCCATAGTGAAACATACTATAAATGAGGCCCATAGTGAGATATACTATAAATGAGGCCCATAGTGAGACATACTATAAATGAGGCCCATAGTGAGACATACTATAAATGAGGCCCATAGTGAGACATACTGTAAATGATTCCCATAGTGAGACATACTGTAACTGAGGCCCATAGTGAAACATACTGTAAATGAGGCCCATAGTGAAAAATACTATAAATGAGGCCCATAGTGAAATATACTATAAATGAGGCCCATAGTGAGATATACTATAAATGAGGCCCTTTGTGAGACATACTATAAATGAGGCCCATAGTGAAACATACTATAAAAGAGGCCCATAGTGAGATATACTATAAATGAGGCCCATAGTGAGACATACTATAAATGAGGCCCATTGTGAGACATACTATAAATGAGGCAATAGTGAGATATACTGTAAATGAGGCCCATAGTGAGACATACTATAAATGAGGCCCATAGTGAGACATACTGTAAATGATTCCCATAGTGAGACATACTGTAACTGAGGCCCATAGTAAGACATACTGTAACAGAGGCCCATAGTGAGACATACTGTAAATTAGGCCCATTGTGAGACATACTGTAAATTAGGCCATAGTGAGACATACTGTAAATGAGGCCCATAGTGAGACAGACTGTAAATGAGGCCATAGTGAGACATACTGTAAATGAGACCCATAGTGATACATACTGTAAATGATTCCCATAGTGAGACATACTGTAAATAATTCCCATAGTGAGACATACTGTAACTGAGGCCCATAGTGAGACATACTATAAATGAGGCCCATAGTGAGACAGACTATAAGTGTGGCCCATAGTGATACATAGTGTAAATGAGGCCCATAGTGAGACATATTATAAATGAGGCCCATAGTGAGACATACTATAAATGAGGCCCATAGTGAGACATACTGTAACTGAGGCCCATAGTGAAACATACTGTAAATGAGGCCCATAGTGAGACATACTATAAATGAGGCCCATAGTGAGACTTACTATAAATGAGGTCCATAGTGAGATATACTATAAATGAGGCCCATAGTGAGATATACTGTAAATGAGGCCCATAGTGAGACATACTATAAATGATTCCCATAGTGAGACATAGTGTAAATGAGGCCATAGTGAGGCATACTGTAACTGAGGCCCATAGTGAGACATACTATAAATGAGGCCCATAGTGAGACATACTATAAAAGAGGCCCATAGTGAGACATACTATAAATGAGGCCCATAGTGAGACATACTATAAATGAGGCCCATAGTGAGACATACTGTAAATGATTCCCATAGTGAGACATACTGTAACTGAGGCCCATAGTGAAACATACTGTAAATGAGGCCCATAGTGAAACATACTATAAATGAGGCCCATAGTGAGATATACTATAAATGAGGCCCATAGTGAGACATACTATAAATGAGGCCCATAGTGAGACATACTATAAATGAGGCCCATAGTGAGACATACTGTAAATGATTCCCATAGTGAGACATACTGTAACTGAGGCCCATAGTGAAACATACTGTAAATGAGGCCCATAGTGAAAAATACTATAAATGAGGCCCATAGTGAGATATACTATAAATGAGGCCCATAGTGAGATATACTATAAATGAGGCCCTTTGTGAGACATACTATAAATGAGGCCCATAGTGAAACATACTATAAATGAGGCCCATAGTGAGATATACTATAAATGAGGCCCATAGTGAGACATACTATAAATGAGGCCCATTGTGAGACATACTATAAATGAGGCAATAGTGAGATATACTGTAAATGAGGCCCATAGTGAGACATACTATAAATGAGGCCCATAGTGAGACATACTGTAAATGATTCCCATAGTGAGACATACTGTAACTGAGGCCCATAGTAAGACATACTGTAACAGAGGCCCATAGTGAGACATACTGTAAATTAGGCCCATTTTGAGACATACTGTAAATGAGGCCATAGTGAGACATACTGTAAATGAGGCCCATAGTGAGACAGACTGTAAATGAGGCCATAGTGAGACATACTGTAAATGAGACCCATAGTGATACATACTGTAAATGATTCCCATAGTGAGACATACTGTAAATGATTCCCATAGTGAGACATACTGTAACTGAGGCCCATAGTGAGACATACTATAAATGAGGCCCATAGTGAGACAGACTATAAGTGTGGCCCATAGTGATACATAGTGTAAATGAGGCCCATAGTGAGACATATTATAAATGAGGCCCATAGTGAGACATACTATAAATGAGGCCCATAGTGAGACATACTGTAACTGAGGCCCATAGTGAAACATACTGTAAATGAGGCCCATAGTGAGACATACTATAAATGAGGCCCATAGTGAGACTTACTATAAATGAGGCCCATAGTGAGATATACTATAAATGAGGCCCATAGTGAGATATACTGTAAATGAGGCCCATAGTGAGACATACTATAAATGATTCCCATAGTGAGACATAGTGTAAATGAGGCCATAGTGAGGCATACTGTAACTGAGGCCCATAGTGAGACATACTATAAATGAGGCCCATAGTGAGACATACTATAAATGAGGCCCATAGTGAGACATACTATAAATGAGGCCCATAGTGAGACATACTGTAAATGAGGCCCATAGTGAGACATACTGTAAATGATTCCCATAGTGAGACATACTGTAACTGAGGCCCATAGTGAAACATACTGTAAATGAGGCCCATAGTGAAACATACTATAAATGAGGCCCATAGTGAGATATACTATAAATGAGGCCCATAGTGAGACATACTATAAATGAGGCCCATAGTGAGACATACTATAAATGAGGCCCATAGTGAGACATACTGTAAATGATTCCCATAGTGAGACATACTGTAACTGAAGCCCATAGTGAAACATACTGTAAATGAGGACCATAGTGAAAAATACTATAAATGAGGCCCATAGTGAGATATACTATAAATGAGGCCCATAGTGAAACATACTATAAATGAGGCCCATAGTGAGATATACTATAAATGAGGCCCATAGTGAGACATACTATAAATGAGGCCCATAGTGAGACATACTATAAATGAGGCAATAGTGAGATATACTGTAAATGTGGCCCATAGTGAGACATACTATAAATGAGGCCCATAGTGAGACATACTGTAAATGATTCCCATAGTGAGACATACTGTAACCGAGGCCCATAGTAAGACATACTGTAACTGAGGCCCATAGTGAGACATACTGTAAATTAGGCCCATTGTGAGACATACTGTAAATGAGGCCATAGTGAGACATACTGTAAATGAGGCCCATAGTGAGACAGACTGTAAATGAGGCCATAGTGAGACATACTGTAAATGAGACCCATAGTGATACATACTGTAAATGATTCCCATAGTGAGACATACTGTAAATGATTCCCATAGTGAGACATATTGTAACTGAGGCCCATAGTGAGACATACTATAAATGAGGCCCATAGTGAGACATACTATAAGTGAGGCCCATAGTGATACATAGTGTAAATGAGGCCCATAGTGAGTCATACTATAAATGAGGCCCATAGTGAGACATACTATAAATGAGGCCCATAGTGAGACATACTGTAACTGAGGCCCATAGTGAAACATACTGTAAATGAGGCCCATAGTGAGACATACTATAAATGAGGCCCATAGTGAGACATACTATAAATGAGGCCCATAGTGAGATATACTATAAATGAGGCCCATAGTGAGACATACTGTAAATGAGGCCCATAGTGAGACATACTATAAATGATTCCCATAGTGATACATACTGTAAATGAGGCCCATAGTCAGACTTAGTGGAAATGAGGCCCATAGTGAGACAGACTATAAGTGTGGCCCATAGTGATACATAGTGTAAATGAGGCCCATAGTGAGACATATTATAAATGAGGCCCATAGTGAGACATACTATAAATGAGGCCCATAGTGAGACATACTGTAACTGAGGCCCATAGTGAAACATACTGTAAATGAGGCCCATAGTGAGACATACTATAAATGAGGCCCATAGTGAGACTTACTATAAATGAGGCCCATAGTGAGATATACTATAAATGAGGCCCATAGTGAGATATACTGTAAATGAGGCCCATAGTGAGACATACTATAAATGATTCCCATAGTGAGACATAGTGTAAATGAGGCCATAGTGAGGCATACTGTATCTGAGGCCCATAGTGAGACATACTATAAATGAGGCCCATAGTGAGACATACTATAAATGAGGCCCATAGTGAGACATACTATAAATGAGGCCCATAGTGAGACATACTGTAAATGAGGCCCATAGTGAGACATACTGTAAATGATTCCCATAGTGAGACATACTGTAACTGAGGCCCATAGTGAAACATACTGTAAATGAGGCCCATAGTGAAACATACTATAAATGAGGCCCATAGTGAGATATACTATAAATGAGGCCCATAGTGAGACATACTATAAATGAGGCCCATAGTGAGACATACTATAAATGAGGCCCATAGTGAGACATACTGTAAATGATTCCCATAGTGAGACATACTGTAACTGAGGCCCATAGTGAAACATACTGTAAATGAGGACCATAGTGAAAAATACTATAAATGAGGGCCCCATAGTGAGATATACTATAAATGAGGCCCCATAGTGAAACATACTATAAATGAGGGCCCATAGCGAGATATACTATAAATGAGGCCCATAGTGAGACATACTATAAATGAGGGCCCATAGTGAGACATACTATAAATGAGGCAATAGTGAGATGTACTGTAAATGAGGCCCATAGTGGAGGACATACTATAAATGAGGCCCATAGTGGAGACATACTGTAAATGATTCCCATAGTGAGACATACTGTAACCGAGGCCCATAGTAAGACATACTGTAAACTGAGGCCCCATAGTGAGACATACTGTAAATTAGGCCCCATTGTGAGACATACTGTAAATGAGGCCATAGTGAGACATACTGTAAATGAGGCCCATAGTGAGACCAGACTGTAAATGAGGCCATAGTGAGACATACTGTAAATGAGGACCCATAGTGATACATACTGTAAATGATTCCCATAGTGAGACATACTGTAAATGATTTCCCATAGTGAGACATACTGTAAACTGAGGGCCCATAGTGAGACCATACTATAAATGAGGGCCCATAGTGAGACATACTATAAGTGAGGCCCATAGTGATACATAGTGTAAATGAGGCCCATAGTGAGACATACTATAAATGAGGCCCCATAGTGAGATATGCTATAAAATGAGGGCCCATAGTGAGACATACTATAAATGAGGGCCCATAGAGAGACATACTATAAAATGAGGCCCATAGTGAGACATACTGTAAATGATTCCCATAGTGAGGACATACCGTAACTGAGGGCCCATAGTGAAACATACTGTAAATGAGGCCCATAGTGAGACATACTATAAATGAGGGCCCATAGTGAGATATACTATAAATGAGGGCCCCATAGTGAGGATATACTATAAATGAGGCCCCATAGTGAGATATACTATAAATGAGGCCCATAGTGAGGACATACTATAAATGAGGGCCCCATAGTGAAACATACTATAAATGAGGCCCATAGTGAGATATACTATAAAATGTGGCCAATAGTGAGATTATACTATAAATGAGGCAGATAGTGAAAACATACTATAAATGAGGCCCATAGTGAGATATACTATAAATGAGGGCCCATAGTGAGATATACTATAAATGAGGCCCATAGTGAGACATACTATAAATGAGGCCCCATAGTGAAACATACTATAAATGAGGGCCCATAGTGAGATATACTATAAATGTGGCCAATAGTGAGATATACTATAAATGAGGGCCCATAGTGAGATATACTGTAAATGAGGCCCATAGTGAGATATACTGTAAATGAGGCGCATAGTGAGACATACTATAAATGAGGCCCATAGTGAGACATACTGTAAATGATTCCCATAGTGAGACATACTGTAACTTAGGCCCCATAGTGAGACATACTGTAACTGAGGCCCCATAGTGAGACATACTGTAAATGAGGCCATAGTGAGACATACTGTAAATGAGGGCCCATAGTGAGACAGACTGTAAATGAGGCCATAGTGAGACATACTGTAAATGAGACCCCATAGTGATACATACTGTAAATGAGGGCCCCATAAGGAGACATACTGTAAATGAGGCCCCATAGTGAGACATACTGTAAATGAGGCCCATAGAGAGACATACTGTAAATGATTCCCATAGTGAGACATATTGTAACTGAGGGCCCATAGTGAAACATACTGTAAATGAGGCCCCATAATGAAAACATACTATAAATGAGGCCCCCATAGTGGAGATATACTATAAATGAGGGCCCATAGTGAGATATACTATAAAATGAGGGCCCATAGTGAGACATACTATAAATGAGGCTCATAGTGAAACATACTATAAATGAGGCCCCATAGTGAGATATACTATAAATGTGGCCAATAGTGAGATATACTATAAAATGAGGGCCCCATAGTGAGATATATTGTAAATGAGGCCCATAGTGAGATATACTGTAAATGAGGGCGCATAGTGAGACATACTATAAAATGAGGCCCCATAGTGAGGACATACTGTAAAATGATTCCCATAGTGAGACATACTGTAAATGAGGGCCCATAGTAAGACATACTGTAACTGAGGCCCATAGTGAGACATACTGTAAATTAGGGCCCATTGTGAGACATATTGTAAATGAGGCCATAGTGAGACATACTGTAAATGAGGGCCCATAGTGAGACAGCCTGTAAATGAGGGCCCATAGGGAGACATACTGTAATTGAGGCCCATAGTGAGACATACTGTAAATGAGGGCCCATAGTGAGACCATACTGTAAATGATTCCCATAGTGAGGACATACTGTAACTGAGGCCCATAGTGAGACATACTATAAATGAGGCCTATAGTGAGACATACTATAAAATGAGGCCCATAGTGATAACATAGTGTAAATGAGGGCCCATAGTGAGACATACTATAAATGAGGCCCATAGTGAGACATACTATAAATGAGGCCCCATAGTGAGACATACTGTAAATGAGGGCCCATAGTGAGACATACTGTAAATGATTCCCATAGTGAGGACATACTGTAACTGAGGCCCATAGTGAAACATACTGTAAATGAGGGCCCATAGTGAGACATACTATAAAATGAGGCCCATAGTGAGACATACTATAAATGAGGCCCCATAGTGAGACATACTGTAAATGAGGCCCATAGTGAGGACATACTATAAAATGAGGCCCATAGTGAGACATACTATAAATGAGGCCCATAGTGAGACATAGTGTAAATGAGGGCCCCATAGTGAGACATACTGTAAATGATTCCCATAGTGAGACATGCTGTAACTGAGGCCCCCATAGTGAGGACATACTATAAAATGAGGGCCCCATAGTGAGACAGACTGTAAATGAGGCCATAGTGAGACATACTGTAAATGAGGGCCCCATAGTGAGTCATACTGTAAATGATTCCCATAGTGAGGACATACTGTAACTGAGGCCCCATAGTAAGACATCCTGTAAACTGTGGCCCCAAAGTGAGACATACTGTAAATGAGGGCCCATAGTGAGACAGACTGTAAATGAGGCCCATAGTGAGAAAATACTGTAAATGAGGGCCCCCATAGTGAGACATACTGTAAATGAGGCCCCATAGTGAGACATACTGTAAACTGAGGGCCCATAGTAATATATACTGTAAAATGAGGCCCATAGTGAGACATACTATAAATGAGGCCCATAGTGAGACCTACTATAAATGAGGGCCCCATAGTGATACATAGTGTAAAATGAGGGCCCATAGTGAGGACATACTATAAATGAGGCCCCATAGTGAGACATACTATAAATGAGGCCCCATAGTGAGACATACTGTAAATGATTCCCCATAGTGAGACATACTGTAACTGAGGCCCCATAGTGAAACATACTGTAAATGAGGCCCATAGTGAAACATACTATAAATGAGGCCCATAGTGAGATATACTATAAATGAGGGCCCATAGTGAGACATACTATAAATGAGGGCCCATAGTGAGACATACTATAAATGAGGCCCCATAGTGAGACATACTGTAAATGATTCCCATAGTGAGGACATACTGTAACTGAGGCCCATAGTGAAACATACTGTAAATGAGGCCCATAGTGAAAAATACTATAAATGAGGGCCCCATAGTGAAATATACTATAAATGAGGGCCCCATAGTGAGATATACTATAAATGAGGCCCTTTGTGAGACATACTATAAATGAGGGCCCCATAGTGAAACATACTATAAAAGAGGCCCATAGTGAGATATACTATAAATGAGGCCCATAGTGAGACATACTATAAATGAGGGCCCCATTGTGAGACATACTATAAATGAGGCAATAGTGAGATATACTGTAAATGAGGCCCATAGTGAGACATACTATAAATGAGGGCCCCATAGTGAGACATACTGTAAATGATATTCCCATAGTGGAGACATACTGTAACTGAGGCCCATAGTAAGACATACTGTAACAGAGGCCCATAGTGAGACATACTGTAAAATTAGGCCCCATTGTGAGACATACTGTAAAATTAGGCCATAGTGAGACATACTGTAAATGAGGCCCATAGTGAGACAGACTGTAAATGAGGGCCATAGTGAGGACATACTGTAAATGAGGACCCATAGTGATACATACTGTAAATGATTCCCATAGTGAGACATACTGTAAATAATTCCCCATAGTGAGACATACTGTAACTGAGGCCCCATAGTGAGACATACTATAAATGAGGGCCCATAGTGAGACAGACTATAAGTGTGGGCCCATAGTGATACATAGTGTAAATGAGGCCCATAGTGAGGACATATTATAAATGAGGCCCATAGTGAGACATACTATAAAATGAGGCCCATAGTGAGACATACTGTAACTGAGGCCCATAGTGAAACATACTGTAAATGAGGCCCATAGTGAGACATACTATAAATGAGGCCCCATAGTGAGGACTTACT